>JAYKKM010000009.1:2460000-2645000 GCA_035772405.1 Chrysogorgia sp. JL179-B06
TGCCTGTTCCCATACTCCTTTGTTACAGCGAGAGATAAATTAGGGGGAGGCCGAATCTGGAATTTGTGGTATCCTTTGACAACAGCATTGTCAATAATAATTTTAGCCATTCTATCAGGGAGGGAAAGAAAAAATAAACTTCAATATAAACCAAGTGTTAACTTGCAACAGTAATAGTTGATAACAATATCAGTAGTTTTGAACTCAAAACTTTGAAAGTTCTTCAATGCATTTTCTTTAATATAGTATGAACAAATATTATTTTATATGCACTCATGGCAAAAGAACTGTTCGGCATTTGAAATTGCAGTGATATCAACTCCAATTGGGATGCAATCGATATGCATCCACATATCACATTTATCGCACATAACTCATGGTAATTTATCATCATCTGTGTTTTCATATTGCGCAAGACATATTTTACAGGTATTTTCATCGCATTCTATTTCGGTGGATCTTTTTCGTTTCTTCCCAATAACCGTTTTCCCATTTTTCTTCTGCTCTCTTTTTCTTTTCTTTTCTTCCTCTTCTTTCCTCTTAGCTTCTCTTTTTTCTTCCCTTTCCCTAAGTCTCTTCTGTTTCTCAGCAAGGTCCACCTTTTTAAGCTTCTGATCTAGCAGGATTTTCATGGATGTTTCGCTGGTCATGAAATTGGGGATAGTCTTTTTATTGTTTTTAGGCTTCTTGTTGCTGTCCGGAGCTGAAGGATACACCAATATTTCATCAAGAACAGGAGAAACTTGTTCTAAGATAATCTACAATATGGTGTGCTGCTAATAGGCGTTGAATGTTTTGAATGAGTTTTGGCCAATAAATTGCATGATTGGGAGGCATGCAAGAGTTGGTTTTCTTTCTCTTCTGAAGACTGTAAGGTATACAATTTTTTCCACGCATTGAACACAGGACTTCCTGGCAAAACCCTCTTCTATTCGTCGTCTATACTTATCTTTGGTTGGCGTTTGAAGTATGGTTTCAAGAACATCAAATGCACCTTACTGGAGTTTGGATCAGATTCAGTGGATGGGGAAAAAGTCACCGACGAAGATGTTGCCGTTGAAGAGGGTGTGGTTGTTGAAGAGGAGGATGTCGCCATTGAAGAGCAATATGTCACTACTGGAGAAGATGATGTCACCGCTGGAGAGAATGATGTCACCGTCGAAGATGCAGACAATGTTGTTGTTGAATGGGAGAATGAATATGATGCCGTTGAAGAAGGGAGTGTCACTGATGAAGGTTGAGCATATACAAGAGATGATTTGACCTGATCGTTGGAGATTTGCGCTCTGTTAAGAGGAAATATGCCAGACTTACGGAAAGCATCAACCAGTATAGATGGTCGCATTACCTCTTCCCACGTAGACTTAAATACAGAACAAAAGTTCTTCTTGGTGATGTCTGTGTTAGGATTATTCTGACTGTAAATCCTCACATTCTTGTACCAAGTCTGCTTCATGGCACCAAAGAGACCAACATCTGCCGGTTGCACAAGGTGGGTTGCATTTTTCAGGAGTGCAAATATGTGGATGCCATTCTTCTTGGCTAGTTCGAATGAGTCGAGATCGATATGCGACTCATGACTATCCACAAGAAGAACAACTGGTCTTGGCGATGGTAATTGGGAGATAAAATGGTTTGCAAACCACATGTAGAATGTAGGTGTGTCCATATATCCTTTCTCCGTCACAGAAAAAGTACTTCCTGGTACTCCTCCTTCCAAAGGGTTGTAGGTTACTGGGATCCTTTTGCCAACGAAAAGAATATAAGGTGGCATCCATTGTCCACATGCATTGAAACATGGTAAGACAGTAATGTGCTCCTTCGTGCCAGTTACAACTCTGTATGGCTTCTCTTTTGCAGATGACGGACCCAAGATCTTACCAGCTCTACCCTGAAGATCAAATCCACTTTCATCGCAACTCCAGATCTGGGAGGGACGATTAACAAGTCCGTGGTCGTGAATGAATTTTTCATATCCGGTAAACCATCCATCCAAATCTGCTGCAGATATTTTGGCACGTTTCTTCTCAAGGGGTCGCGCATTTCTCAGTCTAATGTTCGCATTCCTAGCCACGAAACTTCTGTACCACTTGTTTCCTGGTCTGTTATTCTTAAACGGAGTTGTACGTTTATCTTTGTCAACCAGCTTTTTGACAGCATCTAGCAACCCGTCCTTGCTATAACCAAAACCACGTTGTGCACTCTCTACAAGCCATTCCGCCAGACGAGCCTCCTATGCTTTCGTTAAAATACTCAAGGGCCCCGATCTCTGATTGTATTCGACCTTACCACTGAGTCGGTCATGAAGAGATGACTTCGGAACATTCCATTTACTCGCTGCCTCTCTGACACTCATACCACCTTTGGAAGTATCTTTTATTGCATTTTTATACTTTTCAGACCTGCTGTTTGCCTGTATTTGCTTAGTAGCCATCATAGAACATTCTGAGAAATTGGACACATCAATTACTGATTATGCATATAGGAAGGTTCACATAAATTTAAGCTCACACTCTATGATAGTTTCACTTTACTCAAATTATTCAGATCACAGTGATTGTTGTAAAATAGTGTAATAAAATATTAATTAGTAGCATAATAGTAACATGCATTTATTCATAAAATACATAAAAGAACACGTTTTATATATGAGCGTTAATATCAATTGCCAATGATAGAAATAAAAATATGAATTTCTTCCCCCTGCCTGAACTGCTCTTGAAGTGAACAACTGTAATTACTCTTGTACTTCAAATGTTGACATTGTAAACCGTACGTATATGTGTCCGGTTATTGGGCAAGCACTAAAAAAATACTTCAAAATTAAAAAGTTCATTACATTTAAAGTTTTTTAAAAATGGCGCCAATTTTTTTCCAGATAAAAAATCTGTTTTTTAGCTTCCTTCCACACGAAAACTAACTTATTCTGTCATGTAGTACCGAAGAATTCCTGTCCTTAAGTATACTGTATAACTTCCATCGCAGTAAACTATATACTTTTTACGAAAATGCATTCGACTTACCTTCACACAAAATTTGAATTCTCGCCCAAAAGTACAGCAAATAGGCCACCGATACTTCATGTTATTCCTGAGATATTGGACAATCGTCGGAAATGCTCGTGTGTACTTCGTTGATATTTTCAGAAGAAAAATTAAACTTTGAAAATGAACTGTCCGAATGCTGGTACTGTCCGGAAACTGGGCAACTAACTGTACCATGATTGATCCACTTTGAAAAGATCTGCGCTTAAAGTGTGCCAAGGTCTTGATGGAATTTCACTTGGAATCATAGACTCCTTCTGTTGGCAATTCTGGAACTTCTTGCAGGCTGTACACGAAGCCACTGTGTTCTCGATCTCTTTGTAAATACCAGGCCAATAGACACAGGATTTTGAGCGAAGCTTGCATTTCTCCATCCCGAGATGGCCGGTATGTATTTCTTTCATTATCATCTCCCGAAGGGATTCTGGAATTATTATACGACTTCCAAGCAGTAAAACTCCCTCTTGGATGGATATGTCATCTCGGTTAGTCCAGTAAGGCCTTATAACAGCTTGAACTTTCTTGATACTGTCAGGCCACCCTTGGATAACTTGTTGAGACAGGATTTGTAAAGTTCCATCTTTAGCAGTTTCTTCTTGTACCTGCTTTAACTTGACAGGTGTAATCTGTACCAAGTGATGTACTTTAACTTCCATTCCAGGAATTTCTTGCTTGTCTTGCGAAGATAATCGTGACAGGGCGTCCGCAATCACCATTTCTTTGCTTGGCTTGTATTTAACTGTGCAATCATAAGGTTGTAATCGCAACAACATTCGTTGCAGTCGAGGAGGAGCCATAGAGAGATTCTTCTTGTGAATCTGTTCCAAAGGACGGTGATCACTTTCCACTACAAATTCTCTACCATATAAATAAGTATGGAACTTCTCGCAGCCATAGACAATTGCCAATAATTCACGCTCGATGTTGGCATATCGACTCTCTGCTGGAGTAAGAGCTTTCGATGCAAATGCGATCGGCTTGCCATCTTGAATCAGGGTTGCAACCAAACCCTTATTGGATGCGTCGACTTGCAAAATAACTGGTTTATTTCTGTCGTAATATGTCAACATAGTTTCCGTACTAATTTGGCATTTCAGTGTTTCAAATGCTCTTGTGTATGAAGGAGTCCAAATGTACTCAACATTTGTCTTGAGAAGTTCTCTCAATGGTGCTGTGTAGTCGGCCAAATTGGGCATAAACGGCGCCATATAGTTGATGAACCCCAAGAAGGTGTGCAACTCTTGCCTGTCTTTGCGTTGTTCTAAATTCTGAATGGCTCGGACTTTCTCAGCATCAGGTTTCACTCCGTCGGGTGTGTATAACATGCCAAAGAAACTACACTCAGTGGTTTTGACAACGCACTTCTCTTTGTTGAGCTTGATTCCAGATTTCCTTGTACGTTCCATGGCTTCGTGTAAGTGTAGATCATGATTTCTTTCATCCTTTCCATGAACTATGATATCATCTGCAATCCCAGCGGCACCTGGGCAATTGCGATAAGTTTCATCAATCTTAAACTGAAACACATCTTGACTCATTCGAAGACCAAACGGCATCCTTAGGAATCTATATCGACCATTTGGTGTGTTAAAAGTTGTTAAGTAAGAAGATTCCTCATCCAACTTAACATTCCAATAACCATTTCGGGCATCCAACTTGCTAAACAGCTTGGCTCTGGCTAACTTCGGGGTTATTTCTTCTAATGTAGGTGTGGGGTAGTGGTCCCTCTTTATTGCTTCGTTTAAGTCTTTAGGATCAAGGCGTAATCGAAGTCTTCCATTAGGTTTTTCTCTTATAACTAAGGAATTGACCCAATCAGTAGGCTTAGTTACTTTTGCTATAACCCCCTCTTTCTCCATCTCTGCAAGCTCAGTATTCAATCTATCCATGAGCTCCAGTGGGACTCTTCGAGCTGCATGGACTACTGGTTTAACTTTGGGATCTAATGTAATATGATAGGTATAATCTCCGAAACAGCCAATGGTACCATCAAAACACTCGGTACATCTCTATTAGATGCTCTTTATCTCTTATGCCCGGACGACTTTCCATAGGCATAGAGGAGTTGATACAGTTCTCCATATCTTTCCTTGATCGTTGATTAACTATACTCGATTGGTCAGCAAATATTACTTTCTTTCTATTTGAGATTACTCCCCCTTTATTAGAATCTGGGGTACTATGTCTATGGACTCTTTTACTTGACATGGCTTTGGTTTCAATCGCACTATATGGGGCAGTATGGGGCACAGTGCCAAATTTTGTGCCTATAGGATCTTCTGTTGTACAATTCCATTGATTATACATTTTGCTCTAATACAGGTAAATATGTTAACCCTTTCCCTCCTAGGGGTTCTCACGTGACGAGTAAAATCGTCTGGCATTAGACAGAGTAAAATAACAAAGTGGCCAGTTTTGGGCGGCTTAAGTAGGGAAAGGGTTAATGAAGAGAAATGGGCAGACAGACTCAGTTAACCCTTTCCCTCCTAGGGGTTCTCACTTGACGAGTAAAATCATCTGGCATTAGACAGAGTAAAATAACAAAGTGGCTGAAAGGGAAAGTAGGGAAAGGGTTAATCAGAAAAATGTTTTCTATTTCTTAAATGTAAACATGGAACCATTTTCTATTTATTAAAATAGTGCTTTTACTGGGAAATTTTTTGATAATTTCGACCAGAGGTTTGACTATAAAATAATTCAATATAAAACAATTCAGTATGGATATAATATATTGGGACCATAGCATGTTTTAAGTTATGACTCATTAAAAGGATCACTTCTTATCAACCTTAAATTTAAATGCAGAGAAATCAAGCAGGAAGCAGCCCAGCAATGGAAGCAATGGGATTTCAACAATGCATGGATTATCTCTTTGGTTATGGACTTCTGATCACTACCTTCATATCAGATAGGCATGTTACCATTGCAAGCATAATGAAAAACGAATTTAAGAGGGTGACTCACTATTTTGATATCTGGCATCTAAAGAAAAGTATGTTACATTACTTACCTAATTTTAGCACACCTTAATATTGCGATGCATCATATTCGTGTAATTTATATTGTTTAAATGTTGACATGTAATTATAATAGATGATCTTATTATATAGAAATTCATAAAGTGCTTTCAAAAATTGCAAAACAAAAGGACTGTGAGGAACTACAAGACTGGATAAAGCCATGTGAGAACCATCTGTACTGGAGTGCCACCTCCACTTTTAGTGGGAATGGAAGGATCATATGGGCAAAATTTAAATCGTTCTTTAGCCATGTTGTCAACAAGCATACAGATCTTGATGACTGATTATTTAATAAATGTGCCCATGGTGATATTTCACAACGAAAATGGCTTCAAATTTGTACATAAACTTGTGTTTATACTGGCAAATAGACCTGATGTCATTCTTTTGTATTTTAAATACAAAACTGACCATTTTGTCTCCTCTAGGTACACCTGCTCATGACAAAATTTGTGAGGTATTGGAAAAACGTTCACTTGTACTTGGAATCAAACAAGCTGTCTCGAAGGATTCCACTCGGTCCTCAATCAGTTTTCGCCTAAAATGTTTTCATATTCTAACACTGGCATGTATTGCAGGTGACCACAGTATTTTACATTTTTATGATCTATATTTCTGAATAACATAAAATTGTTGCAGTGGTACCCAGCTTATGTGACCTTTTTAGCTAGTTGTTGACAATATTTATTTTAGCTTATTTATTTTAGTCTACTGAACAACAAACTTTTTAATTTAGGCACATATTAGCTGTAATCCATTTCAACTATAACCTGCGAAGAAAAGAAAAAACTAAAGCAACTGATGGAACAAAATGGGTAAAATTTGTATATCCAAAATTTAAAAATGGAGAAGCAACTGTGCGCTCTGTGAGGGTCAAGCAAAATGTTGGTATGTTTAAGTTGTAACCATGAACTATTATCAAAATGTTATTTGACATATATTATAATTATATTAAACTTAAATACACAAAAGTACTGTATTATTTTATTAGACTTTGAACAAAACTACTTTTTGCAGTAAAGTTACTTCATTTTTAGAATACATTGAGGAGATTTACCAAACATTTCTGAAAGCAAGTATCAAAGAATTGCAAGATGCTGCCACACAATTGAAGATTATGACTCCACTACCTATGAATACAATGTTTGAGAAACAACCAAAAACAAAAGCTTTACAGAAAAGGATTGACAGGAATTTAAAAACAGTGATTGACATCCCCCAACAACACCAGGTACATTATTTAACAATAAGATATTTAATTTTAAAATTTTGATTTAACTAATATACAGATTATATATTAAATATTTTTTAGTAGCACAAGTTGAAAGAATGGAGACTGAGAGGAACAACGCAGCTCAAGCAGCACCAAAAGCAAAACCTCATTGTTCTCAATGTAAAAGGCCAATGAAAGGGCATAAATATTTAGCAGACTGTCCAAGAAACCGAAACACATACATGTAGTCATGAAATATTCATACCTTAATTTGATTGTAGCTAGTTGCAAGGCTAGTTGTGTTCATGTTTATTATATTATAGTTTAGGATTCACAAGATTCATATCCCACGAAGTTAGCATTTTGGGTAGGGAATTTCTTCCTAATAGCTGAATATGCACACGCAGGTAAAGGTATTCTCTATTGCCAAGGACACCATACACTAATCGTGAGAATACACGATATGAAATGCTCCGTAAAAATCTGGAAAAGTAAATAAAGTAATAAGATTACAAATGTCTTGCATACAGTATGCTTGGCGACTTGGTGTTAGGATATATATATATAAAGCGACTCACCCGTTTTCAGAACCTGTCTGACAATACTTTATATTTGTTTTGGTTTTGTAAAGTTTAGCGGCCATTCGAAGAGACCATTTTTCCAAACAAACGGGGGAAAAACCAGGGTGCTCGATGATACACTGAAGAACAACATTTGGTCCAACATCTTTCAGAACAGAATCACTTTTTAATGCTTCAAGGCAGCCATCCAACTCCATACAGCAGAAACACTCGTTCATGTTTTGAAGATAAGGGCATGTACAATTTCCGCATTTGCACCTGATGGTCAGAATTCAGCACATTATATATTTGCAAATGATAAACAGAATGGACAGAATGACGTTTAAAATTTTACCAGTCGTCAACTTGAAGATCTCCTTCGAAGCGAGCTTTGAGCATTGTTTCCTGCTCCTCGATCTTTGTTCTCTGATGCTCGTACTTCTTTAGCCATTCATCATCAGCTAGTGGCTCATCTGCATAAGCAAAACCCTCAGCTATACTAGAATCTTCATCAGAGGACTCTGGAGCTTCCTCAAACTCTTCAGCATTTTGTGCTGATGAATGAACCTCTGATTCGTCTGAATCAACTGAAAGCTCAAAAGAGGATTCAGAAGAAGACATTTTGACAGCTTTTAGTCGATATAACAACTGATAAAGGTATCTAAAGCCTTGAATGTCCAGACTATACTCCAAATCGCTGTTGTTTTCATGCAGCGTTCAATAATCATGTTCCTGGATAGACGTCACTCGACTTATTCTCCCTGTGTGCGGTCGTTGACCATTTTTGCCATTATTTTAAATGCCCATAAAATATTGGAGAATTTTGCAAATGAAAAAATGTTTAAAAACAATAAGTAGAATCGGCTCACCAAATTTGGTAAAAGGGTTTAGGTGCACTTTAACTTTCCACATTTTCTACACTTAGTCCCATGTGCTGGACAGTTATCTTTGTGAGGTAAATTATGAGTTTTGCCACATTTTTTACACTGAATGGATTTTAAATCACTTGTATTTGAGCCGGGTTTCTTCTGACTAATAGCATCAACTCTTGTCTGTCCCACATTTCGATTCAATAGGGAGGTCATTTGGCGCTTAGTTGCTTCATTACTTCTCGCAATATCTATGGCAATGGTCAAAGTTAACGTTTCATCTCGGCCGATCAGGGCTTTCTGAACTTCAGGATTGTTAGACCCCCATACAAGCTGGTCTACTATCCTATCTTCAAGCTCTTTTGCATCTCTGAACTTGCATTTTGCTGCGATATTTTTAATCTTTGAAACAAAGTTATCGACTGACTCACCTTGCTCTTGTCGTACACCTTGAAGAGTGTATCTGTGTATTCGATGATTTGTTCGCGGCTCTAAATGCCCCATAAACATTTCGAGTATCAACGCGGGATCCTTGCGGTCATTCTCGTCTTCGAAGGTCCAACTATTATACATATCGAGTCCTTCTTCGCCAACCCATAACAGGAGATAACTCGCTTGTTCTTCTTTCGTCATGTCTTTCAGGATACTCTTGAACATCAGTTCACATTTCTGTTTAAACTTTTTAAAAGCTTCGGTAGGATCGGCAGCTTCCCAATTCATTTGAATCGCTGAAATGGGTGCACTAAATGCCATTTTCTACTCGAAGTTTTATATGAAATTATTTTCGGTTTCTTTATCAATTTCGCTGCTCTTTTCTTCTAGACATCTTCTTTACACTTGTATCCCACCGCTGCCACCATGTTGTGTTCTCTCCTAGTGATGAAAGACCTAGGATTGCTTTTGATTAAGTTCTTTATTAGTTCGTGATTGGAAAATGATTGGACCTCAATTCTCAGTGCCAACACGTGCGAAGATAAATTCAAGCTTTTTATGGCAGATGTTAATCAAGCTATTGACACATTTCTTCCGCAGAGAGTCATCAAAAAACACACAACAGACCGACCGTGGATCACTAGTAAGATCAAATTGTGGATCCGCAAACGCCAAATTGCATTTACTCAGCAAGGAAAGCACTCAATAACATACCGATTTTGGAGGAATAAGGTGCAACGTGGCATCCGGGCAGCAAAATACAACTACTATCAAAATAAGGTGGTTGAAGTGGAAAAAACTAATCCTGCGAAGTGGTGGAGAGAAATAAAGAAGCTAACAGGCCAAAATGTTAAACAGGAGTGGCATCATCAGTTTCTCAATAACGGTATGAATATCAAGTCACTAGCTAATGAGATCAATAACTTCTTCGTAGGTCTTACGGATCACTTTCCACCATTGCTTCCACAAACTCCACCTATTGACGTCCCACATGATCTCCTCGTCACTGAGAACGAGCATTATCATCGCTCCAAGTTAGTAAGGCGGTCGGACCTGACAACATTCCAAACAGACTTCTCAAAGAGTTTGCACCTGAGCTAGCACCTATCATCCAGGACATTTACAATCAATCAATGAGGGAAGGGTATATTCCATCACTGCTCAAGTCTTCTATTGTTACCCCAATTCCAAAGTTGACCCCTCCTAAGTCCAATGGACCATAACATGAAGTTAAATCCCCTTAAATGCAAAGAGATGCTTGTAAACTTTCTACACAATCCTAACTTCTTAATTCATCCGATTGAAATTGGTAACAATGTTATTGAGCGAGTAAAGAATTATAAGATCTTAGGTGTTATTACGAGCAGCGACCTAAAGTGGAATAACCATGTTGAGTACATTGTTAAAAAAGCCAGTAAGAAGTTGTATTCTTTAAGGATTTTGCGAAGAGCTGGAGTCAACCAAAGTAATATGCTAAAAGTATATCTAAGTACAGTACGACTGGTGCTAGAATATGCTGTTCCTGTGTGGCAGGGTATACCGGATTATTTGTCTGATGCAATTGAGGTAGTGCAAAAAAGGGCACTCAAAATAATTTACCCAGAGAATGAGTCGTATTCAGAGGTTCTTAATCGATTACAACTTCCAACCTTAAAGACAAGAAGAGAACTACTAGGACCACCCATTATTTAATTTATTACCTAAGCCTGTTGTTTGTAATCATAATTTTAACTTAAGGAGGTCTTCTGAACAATTCTATTTATTTAATGACACTATTGCTTGTAGAACAAAGAGAGCACAATCTTTTTTACTTTTAAATATTTTAACTAGATTAGCAATAATAGTTCTGTATCTATATTGTGCAATCACTTAGATTTGATTAGTTTTTATATTAATGTATTAAGCTCGTTAATTCAGTTATTGTAACTGCAAGAGAGTTTTCTTAATAAACTACTTAATAAATCACTCTATAAGAGCAACTTCCATCACGGTTTTGGCCAATGCTCATGTAGAAACCCGTTTAATAAAGTCTGTAACCGGCCATAAATCCGATACATCCATCGAGTCTTACAGCAGCCGTCCATCCGCACGTCAACAGGAGATCATGTCGTTGATTTTGAGCAGCTACATTAGCTCCAACGACTCAACAATTCCTGCAATCGTGAATCAAACAAATCTAGATAATAAAGAGAACCAGATTTCTACGCAAGAAGGCAGTAGTTCAGCGGATGTTCCTTCAGTTTCTTTTGGTCAACTTGATGCACAGTCGACAACAGTTGTCAACAATCAGTCGATCACATTCAACGAACAACAAAACAGCTCCACGACAAAATGTCCAGTGTTCAACTTTCACCATTGTAATGTGAACATTTACAACTGACTTTGCTGAACTCAGTTCCATCATACATACGTTTTTTTCGATCGTTTTGCAGAGTGAAGCTTTCTACGTTTATGAACGCTTCAATGCGTTTCACTTTCACGTGACATAATTTATTCACATTTTCTCTTCATTGCGCATGGCGGATGTAGAGAGAAAATTAAATTTATTCAATTACTTGTATAATCAATTTGCAATTTTATGTTGTTCATATCCAGAGCTTGTGTATATAATAAAACAGTTATTCCACTCACTCTCGTCGTATACGACTTCAACTCATATACGACTCGAGTTCGTGGAATAACTGTTAAATATCCCACAAGTCAAGACCTTAACACTCCAAAGTAGTTTCTACTCCAGATCTCCAACATTTAATTGCTTATAACCACCACATTTACGCCAATCAACCATCTCTATCGGACAGTTTAAACATAATCTACTAATCTATTACCAGAACCTTGCAGAAACAATCTATGACATTGATGTCCCACAATCATTTAAAACGGTCTGTGTAAAATGTCATTCATGTCGTCCTTGTCTAGTCTTTCTGTAAAACTGTGTTGTCAGTAATTTGTAAATTCTTGTTGTATTTGTCATGTTACGGTTACCTGCAATGGAGCAAAAGCTCTGTGGGACTAACCTGTCACTTGTGACAAAGATTGTAAATAAATAAAATAAAATAAATCCCGTCCAACATCATACTCCTGACAATCGACGTTAAAAGCCTTTATACCAACATACCGAACGACGAAGGCATTCCCGCATCAATTAGTCTACTTAAAAAACACAACACCTTTCACAACGCTAACCTTGACGTCCTTCACAATACTCTCGAATTAATACTTAACAACAACTACTTTGAATTTAATGGTCAATACTACCTACAAACGCACGGAACTGCTATGGGCATGCATGCAACTCAATGCAACTCATGCATGCAACTCATGCATGCATGCAACTCCTATGGCACCATCTTATGCCAACTTATTCATGGCGGCCTTGGAAAAAAATATGCTTTTAAATGCACCTGATGGACTTACTCCACTTGAGTGGATTAGGTTCATCGATGACATTTTCGCACTATGGCCTCATGGAGTAGAATGCCTTCTTAAATTCGTTAATCACATCAACTATTTCCATCCAACTGTCAAATTCGACTGCGAATACTCAGACAAATTGGCACACTTTCTACACACAACCATTTACTTCAACGACAAACATCAACTCGTTTCTGAACTAACCAATTAAAAAACTTACAACAATCCTCATTAGTAGAGGCTACAAAGAGAATGACATTGATGAAGCATTTACTAATACAACACAGTTGACACAACACCAACTCCTTTATGACCAAAAGACTTAACTAACAATAAAATAGCACCAACTTTGAAACATCCCATATAACACATGACAAATACAACCCACATCTCGTGAGTACTCGAGACATTGGTACCTCATTGAAGAGGACCCAACACAAAATCTTATGGCCTAAAATGTGCCACTGGTTGCATACAAAGAAACAAAAATATCAAAGATATCGTTGTACACAACCAACTTACATACAATAACTAAAATAAACGAACAATGGAAATTAATACAGACAACACCAAGACTGGACAGCGAAAACTAACCAACAACTTCTTACAATGCCCATATCGAGGACAACATATCCTATGAAAATACAAGATCAAGTTGACGATTATCCAACTGAATAATTCCCATCCAATACCATACTGATATCAAGAACAGATAACAGACGAAAGAACAGAAACTGAAAGATGTTCTCCACCACCAATAAAGAGGCAGCCAACAAAAGAAAACCCTAATAAAATATCAATTATATATAATATTAGGTTTTTTAATACACATGAATCTACCGGAACTGGTGTTATAAGATTACCCAATTTTAATATTGGACAATTTACGTCCACACATTCTTTTAATTATTCAGAGTATTTTTAAGCATATACTCCTCATATTGACAAATGATCCTTCAACATATAATTAAATATTGAACAATCTACATCCATTTTTCAATTAATAAGGTACTTTTCAGCATA
Organism: Chrysogorgia sp. JL179-B06; assembly: GCA_035772405.1. NCBI lineage: Eukaryota > Metazoa > Cnidaria > Anthozoa > Scleralcyonacea > Chrysogorgiidae > Chrysogorgia > Chrysogorgia sp. JL179-B06. The sequence continues at coordinate 2,473,576 of JAYKKM010000009.1, forward strand.
TACTGGTATACTACATAATAATATACCTTAGTGGTTTTTCATATTAGTTTGCAGTATATATACTTTTGATCTTGCAGTTTATAAATATCTTAAAAATTAAATAGAAACCATTATGTTAACCAAATAATTAAATAAAACTCAATTTATATATACATAGATTTATATGTCTGGCCTTCTTACTATGACCATTCCAAATCATTTCATGCCCACTTGCATGTCACACCCTTTTTAACATGACATCACAACAACGTAACCCAACTAATTGCAATAAATACAAGACCCACAGAACTACCCAGTCTTTCACTTGCAAATTTAAATCTCATTCTTTGGATGCCAATAAAGAAAATCAAATTCGAGATGGCTGGACATTACGGACTACCAATGAACAAAACATTCAGTAAGACTAATTACTTTATCATTATACTTCATTCGATTTTTATTCATCTAATACTCGTTTTCTTGTCTTTACCAAAACAACTCCCAGCCCTGAAAAGCCCTCCTGATGAAGACCAAAAGGTTGAAAGGTTACTCCTGATATAAAAACACGAACCTACAATAACCTTCTATGCTTCAATTATTTTTCTCTCATGCAACACAAACCGCACCCATTATTTTCAGCCACCATATTACATAACACATCACCACTTATCTCGTATTCAATCAGTTTTTCTTTTTGTTCCCATTGTGTTATTCATGTTTAATACACTACAACCATGTTGGTAATACAATGCCGGTGGAGGTTTACATTCCTATTTTTATACAAAATATGAACGTATTGCTGTGTATCTCTGCTGCCTTACAAGTATAGAACTATACACTAATGCTTCTTTCTACTCTAATCACCCTTTAATTGAATACCAACATAACCCTAACAAAAACGTCTATAGGCATGTCTATAGGCAACCTATAGGATCCTATAGGCTTCTATATGCAATTGGCCCGGCTTCTATAGGCAATTGGCACATTGCCTATAGGTGCCTATAGACCTTTCTATCAGGGAAAAAGGGGGCATTCTACACAGAGAGAAATACATTTTCCATGTGTTTGTCTCCTACTGCCCAAACTGCTTTTGAAAACGATGGTCATGATGCAGCAGTTATTGCTGAAGCCAACATTAATGCTCATAACCATGAGTTCTATTCCATAATGTGTATTAATTAATTTCCATAATGTCCTACTACCCAATTTGTGATGATCTGGTCCCACACGAGTAATGGGGAAACTTAGTAAAAATGTTTAACTGCACAACAAACCCACAGCGAATTTGTGACCCTAACTCTTTGCAAAAATATTCATATCTTGCATTGTACTGCCATGCCTCAAAATTACCTAGTAACCCGGAAAATCCCGGACAGGAATAATCACTATGTCGCCCTCTGTAAACCTACTGTAATTTTATCAGTTCAGCTCCATTTTAAACCAGTCCTTCCAATGGTTAGTTTTCTACTCACAGACGAAGACAGTAATATGTAAATAATAATATGTAAAGCTTATATAGCGCCTATACATGAAGATCTAGGCGCTTTACATTACAACGAAACAAACGTGACATGACAAGACCGAGGTAGACCTTGAGCTTACAAATGGCGCACATCGGCAGCCGCTATTAGTCCATACCCCTTTTTTTTTTAATGGTATGTACATGCATCTAGGGTGTGTTGATTTTAGTAGAGGGAGGGAAACCGGAGTACCCGGAGAAAAACCTTCGAGGCACAGGAGAGATCAACTACGACAACTCTATTCACATTAGTCCCAAGTTTGAGAAGCAACGCGGGGCTGTACCCAGATGGTCACCCATCCAGCCACTAACCCCGCCCGACCGGCTTAACTTGAAGCTAGAGGTGAAAGGCAATGCGCTAATCGCATATGCCACCCGTGGTTAAATGTTAAATGGTGAAGCTCCTACAGCAGCATCGGAACGACCTTGTCAAACCATTACAAGTAGCAAGAGAAAACAACTTCGCTTGGACAGGTTGTTTCCCAATAAGAGGAACCAAGCTTCAAATGGTTACTGACATTTCTCAAGGAAGCAGCACAGTAGACAGTAGCCAGCAAATTTCAATAATGGAGGGATCTGAACCAAGTACCAGCAACATCGATGAAACTAACCCTCAATTTGAATGTTCAAGCCATTCATGCATGCCGAATGACATAGGGAACTATACTCTTACCGATCAAGAAAAGTATCACCTTTGCAACGTTTCAAAACCCAATCCAGCTTATCATTTTCCCATTTCGAGTTCCTATTCTTTTTCGGAAAATGAAAATATAGCATTTAATAAATAATCTCATCAAAGTCAGCTTCGAACTTCTTCCCTGTTTATTTTGTGATCCTTTTCGTTCATTAACGGCCGCCATTACAGAGTATCCAATTAACGGGCGAGAGCGGATGTGACGTCATTTACTCAACATGCTTGAAAATCGTAAAGCATTCTCCCACGATATTCAAAACAAAGCGATATTTAAGAGAAAGTGATGTGATATTAATATATACATTCCATAACTACTTCACGCTATGTTGTCCAAGATTGCAGCAACACAGCTAGCTCAGGGATATTGATCCACCGATGTCCATCGAATAATAAAGAAAAGCTAAAATGGACAACTTTTGTGAGGCTTCATCATGCCAATTTTTTACCCTATGTTCGGATCATTTTACGCTGAACTGTTTTCACCAGGTTCTTCATGTGCCTGGCAATACCAGAAGAATAAAAAAGGCAGCTGCCCATCTATTTGAAAACATACTTCACCAAGTCCTTTTTCGGCAAGAGAACGTCGCAAGGTACAAAAATAAAATTAAAAAAATAAACATTTTATCATATTATCCATTTGGTTTGACAACGATTCAACGAACCTATTAAACTACATGTTCACACGTTATTTTGACATATATAGGTTTTGAGAGACCTGCCGCAATATTGTGAAGTCGTCCTGGAAGAAACAATAGATATCAGAGGTATACACTTTTTTACATGTATGTTTTACACCAGTTTTTCTGTATCGAGGCTGGAAAGTTATCTGCAAAACGCATTCACTCAAAGTAAAAATAAATCAATTTTTTCTTGACATCACCTTGTCAGTTCTTATTGTGCTTGCAATGTTTTCTATTTATTTCTAGTCTTTTGTTCCTAAAGGGTTTTACAGGAGAATCCAAATATTGAAACAGCTCCCTAAAGTTACCACAGTAAGTGAACTGGTAAATACATACATTATACACATTATAGATAAGTACAACCTTGTGTTGTTTTAATTTATTTTCTTTTTTAATTTAGGAAGCCCAGCCCTGTCAAATGTGTGCCATTCATTTGCAAGAGACCCTGAAACTGAAAAACAGCTACAAAAGGCAGCTAAAAAAATTAAAATACTCCAAAAACAACTAGATGTCACCAACCAAAAGTGGAGTAGTGCTTTGAACACATCAGTTGCAGAAGACAGTACATGTATGTCATTCATTTTTTTTGGAATTAAATAATTGAAATTTATATTAATCCATTCCTGCCTCAGCTGAACCCTTCCCTCTGCTGAATAAAGTCATTTGAAATATTTACAGCAAGAACAAAAAATAAATGATGTATCAGATAAAGTATAAAGAGCTTATTATAGTAAAAAAACATTTTACTTCGGTCCAGATGTTAATGAAACCGGTATCATGTGCAAATACTGCCAATGGCACAGATAGCAGTGATGACAATGACAATATTGGTGGTGATAATATGGACAATATTGATGGTGATGATAGGATGCCAATACTGATGGTGATGATAGGATGCCAATACTGATGGTGATGACAATGAAGTGTATGATGCTGATCATGACAATATTTACATTGAAGATGATTAATGTATTTTATTATATCATAATAAAAGAAGTTAACGTTTAACAGTGTCAGCGGTTTTTCCCATGCGGGTACCGGGACTCCGGGTCATTCGTTACCGTATATAAACACAGGCTCAAATGGCATTCGGCTTACTCACCGATCGTTCGCTACGTCGTTCATAACTTCATGCCTCGTTTATCGCGAAATAGCCTTTCTTCGTTATCTCCTCGCGAGATTGTCGATCTCAAACGAATCCGCCGCTCCTTCCACGGTAATTTCGCCTGTTACTTCGTCCTCAACCTTGTCGAGTTCTTCAGTTGCAGACGTGACGACGATGCAGCCTATTCGATTACTAGCAAGTTCTATTTCGTCGCAGCCTGTCGCAGTTTCGTTGGTGATCATTCCTTTGCCGAGGGCTGCCTTTGGGATTGCCTCATTGCTTGGCCAGCCGACGGTCCGAAGTTAACCGGCGCCTATGTTTCCTTTGGCTTCGCTCGATCGCCCAGCTTGTTTTTATAGCGTACCGTCGACATCGCAAGTTTCCGTTGTCTCTACTGCCGGTTCTTCGTCAAGAGAAGTTCCTGTTCCTGGCTTTGAGCAGTCGACATCATCAAGTACGAACTTAAATTTCGTTCCACTTAAAGTGCCCATAACCTCAAAATGTTTTATTGTCTTGTTTGCAAGAACTTTTAAAATGATAAAGTAACTTCTTTTGAAGATTTTCGTTTCTTTGCTTTCTTTTTGAGATATCAGTTTGTTTGATATGCAAATGTCTGGAATTTCGTCACACATGCATATATGACTTATTGGAGAATTGTGTATATCTCTTTCATTCTCGAACGAAATCCTTTAAAATCAGGACGTTCGGTGTTGTGGGAGAAACGCACACACGTGTTTTTATTTCGTGAACGCAAAGATATATAACATTCTCTAATAACTCATTGTGCATGTGTGACGAAATTCCACATATTTATCATATCAAACAAACAAAAGAAGTGAAAATCTTCAAAATAAGTTACTTTATCATTTTAAAAGTTCTTCCAAATAAGACAATAAAAATTGAGGTTAGGGCACTTTAATAGTTTACCGGTTCGCTCAGCCTCGAATCTCGTCGACGATTCTCTCGGTTCGTTGTTGGGGTCTTTTCCCGTGCCCCAATTTCCCACCTTTGCGTAGGCCCAGGTATTCCAGTATTTTGGGTAAGCTCGTTTCGGCTATCCTGAACGTGGATTTTGTCGAATTAGCCCAACTGTTGGACGACCCGTCGTTCTCACTGTGGGAGGATCGCGTAGTTTTACGTCCTCGTCGGAGAAAAAGACAAATATCCAATATCATTTCGTGGGTTGAGGCGATCACCATGTTCTCGCTTGTTCTCTTGTCTTATCAACCCCACAGGGCTGCGGATTTACTTCAGTATAAACTTTTGATTCTTCGGACTTCTCAACAGTTCCCAGGTCAGTGTTGGTTGACCTACGATCGCGCCTTTCGAAGGGACGCAGCTGCACGACGGTTAACAGATTGGTCGAGGATGAACTCAGATTTCTCCGGGGGGGGAGGCCATCGGAACTCCATCGTCCCCAATTCTGTGTCGCTCGTGAAAGGCCGGTCGATGTTCCAGCTCATTCCGACAATGCCGTTTCCGGCACGCATGCGAGGTTCCCGGCAGGATTCACCGTCATTCGTTGTACCATGCACCTCCTGCTGTTACCTCCCCCCGGCTGTGTGGCAGCCCCGGTCGCAACCTTATCGCAGGATAATTGGTGGGATCGTTCTTGATGTATATATATATATATCTATTATTATAGTATTTTCTTCCGCTAATTTCAATGGTTAATTATATCGTTTTGGCGTGCTTTGTCTCTGCTATCATATTGGTTTTTCGTTGTTGTTGTGTTAATTATGCCTTTATCGGTTATCATGTTTTTGGTCAATTTCGCAACGCATTGCACCGCTTATGGCAGGGGTCCTTTCAAACCACCTTTTATTATTATTATCGTAGACTTACGTATATCGTAGACTAGAAAGTGAGAGAAATATATGGACTGTATCAAACAACAACTCAGCTCGTTATCTACCTACCACATGAACACGGAGGTATTGGTATTAAACGTATTTCTGATGTTTATAGAACAACCAGGTTAGCGTTTCTCATCAAGATGCTAAATCATGACGTTGCACAGTTCCGCAACATCGCTAGAGAGTCTCTCAAGCTTGATATGAATAAGAGTGGAGTCGAGCTGACCGAAAACAACATCAATTTCCTTGGATATGGATTGAAGCGGGATAAATACATAAATAACACAAATTCATTTGGTTGCCAGTCAGATTGGCCTGATATGCTGCGATACGCGCGAAAATTGGATGAACAGATCGTGTATTGTGTCGGGAAAGCGAAAGTGAAAATTGGAAATGACTACTTTGATGATTCATGCCAGTTGCAAAACAAGCTCTTTAATCTAACAATTCAACGTGATCTTCAGAGAGCTACTCAGCTGAGTATCCAAGGACCTTTTTTTGGTATGCACAACATCCAATTGAAAGCGTCTCACTCATTCCTGTACAATTGGTCGATCAGTGACGAACTTGTGAAGTTTGCAATCAAAGCGAGACTAAGTCTGCTTCCAACGAACTTCACAAAGTACATCTGGAATAGAGCGAACGATCCCATGTGCCCATTTTGCCATCTCTGCTCAGTACTGCTCATCTCTTCAATGGTTGCCATGAATTCCGTAAGTACTATAACACACGTCACGATCGTATTGTATATAAATTATTTGGAGAAACAATATACCAATAAGCTGTTTGAATCTATTTTACCCGAACTTCGTGACGATCTTGTGGTAATTCCTGCACGTAAACCCGACATCGTGATTGTAAATGTACTCAACCGGGAGATTGTGATTGTCGAAGTGATGGCGTGTTTCGACCTGTACTTGGAGTTGGCATACGATAGCAGTTGTGTGACTTTTTGATATCTCGAGCTTGGAATGTCTGCCTAGTGGTGTTATGTTTCGGTGGTGCACTGGGATGTATTCGTAATAACGTGTATAAGGATTTGAGAGGACTAAAGATTAAGAAAGTTGATCTAAAACTATTGCTTAGATGGTGTTCTATTTCGAACGTAATTATGGCTAACTATATATGGAGACATAGGGTTAAAAGATTGTTTCCTAGCTGACCCTTTGTTACACTTGTGGACTTTTTTTTAAATTTAAATCTAGAGACAATCTATAGTAAAGGTGCCCTCACACCATAGCGATCACCAGTTGCATATGGTTGCAAATAAAAAGTAGTGGTCATAAGTTCCGAACGCAACTCACAAGCAACTAATAGGTTTTATAGGTTTGAAGTATGCAACAAGCACGCAGGTGATCGCAGACACACGTAGAGTAAGTTCAGAAATTTTGAACATGTTCAATAATTCTCTGGGAATGCCTGCGATCAATTTATACGCAACACGATCGCAACAGGTACGCAACTCATAAGTTATGAACGCAGGTGATCGCAGGTCCAAATTTGAGGTATCTGGCCAGGTTTTGGTAGCGTACATGTTGCGAATGTGTTGCGTGCCTGTTGCGATCCTGTTGCGTGTGTAGCGTACCCCCCAACCTATTGTGTTTATTCCCAGCGTATCCCCAACCTATGCCCTGCTTGTGAGTTGCGTGTTAGTTGCGTACTACATGCGTGTTGAGAAATGGTATAATAGTGGGCCTTTTCTAGATCGGTGTGAGTTGTTGGTGGACCTCCGAGGTGACAACATGGAGCTACCTCTTGCTGTTATTGGACATCGTTTAATTTGGTCAATTTAGCAATCCAACACATACAGAATAGAATAAACAGAAGAGGGAGAAGAAGAAGAGTGTGGGTTAGACCATGGATTAGCAGGCACCTTGACTTTGGTCTCTGCGACCAGCTTCTGGTGGAGCTCCGGAACGAGGACCAAGGTGCATTCAAGAACTTCATGAGGATGCCCCCCGAGATGTACGATGAGCTGCTATGGAGAGTTGGTCCTCGCATCACCAAGCAAAACACGAAGTACAGGTTGCCCCTGGACCCTGGCCTGAAGCTGGCAGTCACTTTGCGGCACCTGGCCTCGGGTACCAAGTACTCCGACATGCAGTACGGATGGAGGGTACCAGACAACACCATCTCAGTCGTGGTCCGTAAAGTCTGCCAAGCCATCATTGATGAGTACCTGGATGAGGTGATGACCTTCCCCACCACTCCTGAGTGATGGCGTGCCATATCAGACAACTTAATTAAGAGGTGGAACTTTCCCCATACATGTGGGACCCTAGATGGGAAGCATCCGGGAGGATTCGGGAGCTTGTGTGGACATCGGTCGACCTGGTATGTGGGTGTTGGTGCTGGCTCCCTGGTGACCGGGTGGGCGATCAGACCTCCACTGCATGTCATCTACCTCCACCGACTCGGCAGCATCTTCCTCCATGAACTGTGTGAGCAGCTTGTTAATCACCAGCCTGGTCTTCTTGAAGCGGGCCTTAGACATGGTGAGGAGGCTGTGGGCTGGTCCTTTGGCTTGGCTGCGAGCTCCTTCAGAAGGTCAGTGGAGTCTCTGACCTTTTTTCTGGAGGGATTCTACAGCTGCCCTGTAATAATAATAATATAATATAATATTCATTTATTTCAGACAAAGTATACATAGTATAAATATCCATAGAACTAGTAAAATATATAGACAATATGTACAATTAAGGTTTGATATGCATACCTGTCTGCAGCGTCGAGGCTGCGCTTGGTTGCCACCCTGGAGGTGCACGGGAGTTCCAGGTCAGGGGTGGTATCACCGGGGGCTCCATCTGCAGCTTCTTCGGCGCACGCAGCCTTGGCAGCCGTGAGGTCTCCTCCGGTGTTCTGGAGAGCTGTCCGGACACTGACGAGGGGCTCACAGCGGTGCCGAATGATGCCCTGCAGGAAGGTGAATTGGGTATTGATCCACATCTCCCTCTCGGTCAGTGAAGTCAGCTCCCTGGCACCAGCACCGCTCTTTGATTATTTGTCAAGTTTCACATGAATGTCACGCAAGGACCGGAACTATCGCTGCAAGTGGGCGCCATCTTTGATCTCATCGTGTGAGGGGTCCAGCACCTGGGCCTGATCTTCCCACCTCTTCAGCCTCTTGCCAGTGTCTTTGTAGGCGTTGAGTTTTGGATTCCACACCATTGGGTTCTCCCTCAGCCACTCAACCATCAGAATCTCGCTGATGGTAGCAGATTCTTTGATTTTCCTGGGCTTGGTCACCTTCTTCTTCTTGGATTTGGGTCGAGAACCAGAGCCATGTTCATCAGAAGCAATGACTGCTGCATTATTTGAATGCTGTGATGAATTGGAGGAGTCACAAGTCAATCGTTCTCTAGGAGGAGGAATGGGAGACCTGGACCTGGCTCGGGTAGGAGCCTTGGGAAGGGTAGGAGCGGCATCAACAGGCGGCACACCTATTCCTCTTGCTGCTTTTCTTCGGCCACGGCCACGGGAAGCTGTTTCAGTAGTTTTGACATAAGTTTTGGGGTCACTTATCTGATTTATTGGTAGCTTTCCCCATGTTGACTCTAGTACTGAAGAAAATACTGAATCGGCTCCGCTTTTATAGATTTTTATCACGTGACCGATATTCGCAACTAGCACGCAGGTCCAACGCAACTCGTACGCAGGTGATCGCAGATATTGGGGGATCATAAGTTCAGTTCGCAACCCACACGCAACCCATAGGTTCAATACGTTAGAAATTGACATAATTGTTGATTTGGGTTGCGTTTGGTGCGTGTAACAATATTTTTTCATGCAACTCATCATACGCTATGGTGTGAGGGCACCTTAAGCTAGCTGACACTATGTATTTAAACTTAGCAGTAGGCTTTGGCCATATGCTAAGGCTCATAGTTACATAATATATTATTACTAATTTATTTAACCATGGTAAAAAACTCATCAGGATTTTGTATGCACTACCTAAATTACAAAATTACAGTTCTAATACATACATTCACACATTTCAAATTACAACATTACAATTATAATATCCCTAATAATACTAAGCTAAAAATACATGCTTTCCATGAGTGCCATGCGATAAAAAGGTTAAGAGGTTAAGAAGCTACTGCAGCCGGATTTAAATTCACCCAGAGTGTACTCTGCCTTCCGCAACTCGATAGGAAGGCTATTCCATAGCACCGTACCACCATAACTATTTTAGGTAGTTAGTATGAGGCTTAGGAATAGCTAGTTTGCCCTCGGTGTCTCTCAATGAATAATTCGTTACACTGCTACGGTCTGTGAACATGGTACGCAAATAATTAGGAGCGAATAATTAAGCAAATAATTAAGTGATTAATTAAGCAAATAATTAAGTGATTTGTATTTGAAACAAGTCAAGTTTCCTCCAGCCAAGTTTCTCAAGGAGAAAATCACCACCATTAGTTTGAAGTTTATCAGTGAGGGGTTTGTTGCAATTATCCCAAACGATGCGGTTGAACTAACGAATTGAAAATAAGCTGTAGCGTCGTATCAGGGACAAAAGATCTTATACGTTTTAGAGATCCAATGCCTGAAGCAATCTTTTTAGATAACTTATTAATATGTACGTTGCAAGATAGATTCTCATCAATATGTACACCAAGAGACTTTGTATGGGAAACCTGATTAATTGGGATCCCATCAATTTCTAGAGATAGTGATGAGTGAAACGTACATATTCTTTGCCTAGACCCGATTAACATGAATTCTGTCTTTGATTGGTTTAGAGTAAGCTTGTTTGCGATAAGCCATTCATTAACGTTTGCCAGGTCTTGATTGAGGTTCAGATTTATATCATGAACATTATTTGTTGCGAATGTTAAACGAGTGTCGTCTGCATACATACATACGTGGCTGGGAGTGTGCGAGACAATTGGGTAAGTCATTTAAATAAATTAAAAATAATAGTGGCCCTAAAATAGTTTGAACGCTTCTGTGAGAGAAAACTATTCACAAAGCATTTTTGATTGCGGTCACGTACGTAAGACTTAAACCAATTGCTCACAACACCTCCAATACCATATACATTTAATTTCGACAACAGAATTCCATGATCCACGGTGTCAAACGCTTTCTTGAGGTCTAAGAAAACTACAGCGTTAACATTGCCATGATCAATATTATACGCCCAGTCATAGTGGCCTCAAGAAGAGCAGTGACTGTGGAGTGAAGACTTCGGAACCCTGATTGACTATTGGAAAGTAGTTTATTATCGATAAGAAAAACGTTGACTTGGTCGTAAACTATCCTCTCAAAAACTTTCGCCACGACCGGAATAATTGAGATGGGCCGATAATTATCGAGATCCTTACGTTCCCCTTGTTTAAATAATGGTATGACTTTTGAACACTTCCATTCATTGGGAAAAATATCCGTGTTAATGGAGCGGTTAAAAATTAAACAAAGGGATTCTGCAATCAAGTCAGGACATTCACGAAGAAGCTTGGCAGATATCGTATCTAAGCCAGTTGCTTTAGATTTACTTAGCTTAGATAAAAGAGAAAAGACTGTGGACGAACTTGTTGCCTTCAGTTGAAAACTAGCTCTAGTTTCGTGACATGTAAGATAATCCAAATGTGAACGGCTGTTTTCATTGCAAGGTATTTTGTCAGCCAGCCTAGGCCCAACACTGGCGAAATGATCATTAAACGCCTCAGATAATTCTTGATAGCCACTAATTGAAGAGCCGTTCAATTTGATTTCTTTTATGTGTGAGCTGTTTACTTTTCTTGAAGTAAGTTCATTAACAATATTCCAAGTCTTCTTCGAATTGCTCTTATTTTCGTGTAGAGCATTCATATAATATATTTCTTTAGTATGTTTGATTTCGGTGTTTACAGAATTGCGGGTTCTCTTAAAGGCGAACCAATCGTTTGGATCATTCGAGCGAGTCGCTTTTATCTTGAGAGTATCCCGTTCGTGCATACGGTGTTTTAATTGAGGCGTGATCCAGGGCGATTTAGAAGCCCTAACACGCTTTGTACACAGGGGGGCATGCCTTTCAACAACACTGTGAAATGTGTTCTTCCAAACATGCCACATATCATTTGGATTTTCGTACGCCTTTATATCATCCCAATTCTGTAAACAGATATCATTTCTAAAACTGGCTGAATCAAAATTCTTAAATTTTCTATAGGTTACTGTAGAGTGACCTTTAGTGATGAATAAACCAGTTAAAAGTTAACGAAAAGCATAAGTTAGGCTATGATCACTAATACCGATATGAGAGACACCGGAGCAAACAATTTTGTCAGGAGTGTTAGTAAATATCAAGTCAATTAAAGTTGAAGATGACTTGGTCACACGAGTTGGTTCGCTTATTAATTGGTTTAAGCTATAAAGATCAGTAATACCAGTCAACAAAGTTGAATTATGATCTAATACGGTTGACCCTAAATTGCAGTTCAGATCACCCATTAAATAATATTCAACACTTTCCGCATCAAGTCTGCCTACTAGTGTCTCAAAATAATTAAATTTGTCAACGGCCGAGTCCGGTGGTCTATACCAAGTCGCAATGAGAAAAGGCTTGGATCTAGGTTTACGAATTTCGATGCATAAATTTTCAAGCTGATCCATAGACAGGTCGAGGCGTGGTGAGAAATTAATATTACGGCGAACATAAAAACAAACACCTCCACCAAATCTACCATTGACGCTTCTATCGCGACGTACGATTTCATAGCCAGATATATGCACCTCGTTGTCGTTAATAGTAGAATCAAGCCTTGTCTCATTTATTGCTAATACATCGACTGGGTTATCAACAAGCAAAACCCTTAGCTCGTCGATGTGCTTTACTAGACTTGTCACATTAAGTGCGGCTAATTTGAAGCCCCGCATAGTAGGTATGAATGAAACAGACTCTTTGGAAAAATAATTTTGCTGATCATCGGAGACTGCAGCAGCTTCACATGGCAAAATATTATGTATGTCAGGATGTGATTATTGAGGCCCTTAAAATTTGCTTTTTAATAGCTATAGACCTTATGGGGTGCTTTAACAGATCTTGATGGTTTCAAATTTACTTCAAAGAGGATGGCTAGATGGTCACTAATGCCAGAGGTTGTGCTTACATCATGGACAGAATTTGGATATGTGGATAGCAATAAGTCCAATGTTTTGCCAGATGCAGGTCTAGTAGTAGATTTTACATGTTGGGTTAATGAATAGTCATTGAGCAGGTGAAGAAGTTTATTATGTTGTGATGCAGTGTTTGTATTACAGGGAATTGGTACATCAGACTTGCAATCAATGTCGCCAAGGTTGAAGTCTCCCCCAATAATTTTTATTCTTAGTAAATACACGACTGATGGACTCATAAGTTTGTCAAGTACGTCAATAGTTGAATTGGGAGTTCTAGCTATAAAAGGCTGACAAGTATAGTGTTTTGCAATTACTCTGCTTGAGAGAGGTCCAGATTATTTCACAGTCGTTGGTAAATTCAGATTCTTCAATACAAACAAGATCAGATTTTATAGCTTGGAAGACTCCACCACCATAACGATTTCTATCATTTCTGAAGACTATAATTGGATGGAAATATAGAATAACTTGAAATCTCTTCTAGTTTTGGTTCGGTTCCCAATACAAAGTCAGGATTGTGTTGGTCAAGCAAAGCCTGGAACTCAGTAAATCGTGTAGTACTCTTTAGGCCATTACAATTTATAATCATACCTTTGAGTTTACTTCGTTTTGGCTTGATAGACCGATCACGATCAGTCTTTGACTTTGTGTGTTTATAATAGTTTGATCTGGTATTGGCGATGAAGTTAAGTTGAAAGAGAGGCCAGTAACGCGAAGAAGTCAAGGCATATTTTAACATATATACTGGGGGCCATTTGGCCCCCGAGGCCCAGTTGTTGACCACCCACTCACACAAATTTGGCCTTTAGCATATTATAGTATTTAAACTGTTACCTCAAGCAATACATTGGGTCGTTTACAGTGTGAATGTTCTGACTCTTTGTCTTTATTTCATGAAATAGTAATGTTTATATGACTTTAAAACGCAAAATGGCTATATTTTATTTACACAAAGTAGTGCATTTAATGAATGACGTAATGTAGAAATTATCAAATTTCAACATGGCGACAAATGGCCAGATAATAGGCAAGCGAAAGCTAAAAGAAAAAAGCGGTTACGAGAAGCGAAAAGAGAAGAAGCAACGAGATTTTAAGGAATCTTGGAAGGCCCAAGGACAGACCTTTCTATCAGACTTTTTAACTCCTAAAACCACAACGATTGAGCATTTTGAGCCGACTGAAACAACTACTTCGGCGAAGTCTTCCGAGACAAGAGCTAAGCTGCCTGAGCATGGATCAGCTGAGTCCGATAGAACGCTTTGCCCTTCAGCGAATGGATCCATAGCCATTGCCAATGCTACTTCGGTGCCAAGTGTCGAAATGGTTAGTAATGAAGGAAAGTCAGTCAAGGTCTTTTAAAAACACTTCTTGCCTCGTTTTTAGCAGTCACACCACACAGCATGGGAACTGAACGTGTTGTTTCACATTACAACCGAGTTAAAACAGAGGACAGAACATCGTTAAAACTGGAGACTATAAACAACATTCTACAGATCTCACTTAATGGCAAAGGAACGGTTTATTTTGACCCAAGGGAAGCGGTTGCTAATTTTTTGAAGAAAAAAAACAGAAGAAACTCCCAACCTGACACTGAACTTTTCAAGAGTAGAGAATACATGAAAATTTTTTTTAGGGATTCATCTGGATGCTTGTAAACTCTACGTCCCAACTAGAACTATTGGTGAATTCCATATAACTGATATACGACATGACCTATTGTGCTATAATTCTATATCATATGTATAAGTTGAAATTTTTATTGAAATACAAGTGGATTACAAGTAAATCATTCACTTTTGTAGTACTCACAATTATTTAAAATTGCCTCCCAAAATGCACCAAATGGCTTATTCAGAGACTCCAGATTTCAAAATTTCTCAGGGGGAGGATGCCCCTGGACCCCCCTACATTGCTTGGACCCTTTTTAACTTATGGCCCCCCACTGCTAAATCCTTAAAATATGCCTTGGAAGGAGTTGTTTGACGAATGACGATATGTCTAATGATGTATCAAAGAAGGAATCAGAAAAGTTAGGTAAATCACACTGTAAGCACAACCAAAGTTATACGTCTCGTCACCCAGCAAGTTATACGTCTCGTCACCCATCGCACAACACTTGGTGTGGTACCAGATATCACAATTGTCACATTGTATGCCTTTCTGATTTACTTTAACGGGTTTTGAGCAATCACCACATGTTTTGGCATATATCCACCATACACACACACACACACACACAATGTTTACACCACTCCAAGGATATTGGATTATTTTGTAACCTGGCTTATTCTCGCTTATATCATCCGGGGGGCCGGATCGCGTGAAAACATATATGGATAATTTAAAAATATTACAATTTATTGGAAAGACAGTAAGTACGGACTGCAGACAGACGTTGAAAGATGGTGGATTACTTCGAAAAATACGTTGATTTCTGGACATTTGTTGCTGTCATAAGATAAACATGATCAACGCCAGAACAGTTCGAATACAGTCTGACTATGACTATTATTTTAAATATTGAAAGTGTTGAAAGCATTTATAGGGATTTCAGATTTCTGGTGTGGTTTCGGTCTCGACATTTTATATTCAAACTGCATATTTCCAGATCTGCTACAGGTACTTTAATTCGAACAGTATATTGACCATTGGAGATGTTATTTTTGTAATTATTTATAGAAACAAATATACAAATACAAATTAAAACTTGTTTAATAGTGTTTTGAGTTTTTATTACTTATTGAACATATTACTGTCTTTCCAATAAATTGTAATATTTTTAAATTATCCATATACCGAGTATGTTTTCACAGCGATCCGGCCCCCAGAATGATATAAGCGAGAATAAGCCAGGTTACAAAATAATCCAATATAGAAGATGAAGTAGCTGACTGTGGCATTTTATGTGATGGTACTTGGCAGAGGCGAGGCTTTTCATCACTGAATGGTGTGTAACAGCCATCTCGATGGACACAGGAAAAGTGGTTGATGTACAAGTGTTAAGTAAGTTTTGTAAGCTATGTATATATGATATACCAGAAAATATTGCCTGGAAAATTGACCACAAGTCAAAATGCAAAGCAAATTTTCAGGGATCAGCACCAGCAATGGAGCCAGAAGGTGCTCGCAGGATGTTTGAACGTTCTGTGGAGAGCAATAAGCTACGTTACACTGAGTATTTTGGTGATGGGGACAGTAAAAGTCATGTTGTTGTGAAAGATGTATACAACAGTGGTGCTGGTGGAGTACCAGTGCTGAAGAAGGAGTGTGTTGGCCACGTGCAGAAGAGAGTCGGGACAGCTCTTCGAAAATTGAGAAAATAAAATAAAGGCATGGGTGGAAAAGGTAAGCTAACAGACAAAATGATTGATAAACTACAAAATTACTATGGCATAGCCATCAGAAGTAACCCTGGAAATCTTGCTGCTATGAAAAATTCCATACTGGCCAGTCTATTCCACTGTGCTTCTTCTGCAGAGAACAATTGGCATCGATACTGCCCTGATGGCAAAAATAGCTGGTGTGGCTTTATGCGAGATATAGCGAAAGGGACAAATGAATAAGCATGGTAAAGGTTTACCTGTCTCTGTAGTGGCAGATATTAAACCAATCTACACCAGGCTCAGTGATGATGAACTATTGATGAAATGCCTCGACTGTAAAACTCAAAATCAAAACGAGTCATTCAATGGAATGGTTTGGAATCGTTTACCGAAACAAGTGTTTGTTGGCTCAGATGTGTTGAAATTGGGTGTTTATGATACTGTTTCACATTTCTTTTTGGGTGCAAGTGCTGCTATTAAAACACTAGAGAAGATGGGAATAAGCAGTGGTGAATACTGCTTGGCAAGAAGTTCTTTGGCAGACAACGAATAGAAATTGCTAACATCAAATCGGCCAAGAAAACAAAGAAGAGAAGGATTGTTAGAGCTCAAAGAAAACTAATGATGATAAAAACTGTAAAAATAAATAGATAAGGTTAATTGATTGGGGGTACTGGGTTACTAGGTACTGAATATAATAAAATAAATTGTCGATGTTGTAAAAGCGCATTTGATCATATACACATGCTAATTTGCGCTATATAAATAGTAAACATTATTATTATTATTATAATAATAATAACTTTATTTACCCTGCAAAAAAATGGATCAGCTGGTACAAGTACCAACTGGTATTAACCCATGTGCAGCTATATATATGCTAAATACATCTATAAAATCATATAAAGATCATCATCAGCTACATTACATAGTAAATGTTAAATAACTATAAAAATTCGAAACAAAGATACAGCTAATCTAATTACATGAACATCGGTGCGTAGTGCAATCAAGGTCACTCAAATAACTGTATATCTTGGACTTAAACGCGGCTAATGACTTAAATTCCCTAAGATTCCTAGGTAAACTGTTCCAGTCTGCAGCTGCTGAATACTGGAAAGTGGACTGGCCATAGATGACTTAGCTATCGGTAGATGTAGCAGAGTATTGTCACAGAGACTCCTGTTATGCATATTTGAACAAAGTTGCAAGTAGTCTATTAATTGTTCCGGACATTGTAACTTATTTACAATTTTAAATACTAGTACAAGGCAAAGAAACCGCCTGCGATTGGACAGAGAAAGCAATCCTAGTTCATTACGCATGGTCTGGGTGCAGGTTTGTCTCTTAGCCTTAAGTATCGAGCGCATGGCCTGATTCTGAAGGCGCTCAAGTTTCGTTGACATTTTCTTTGAGCAGTCTTGCCATACCATGCAACCGTAGTCCATTATAGGTAAGATAGTCTGGAAGTCCTATTCAAGAGCTTCAGTTTAGGATAGACACGCGTATTTTAAGTGGTTACTCCATGACAAAACATTGTCTACATAGACTCCCAAGTACTTATACGAGTCCACTTCCTTTAGCTTCCTATTTTTTAGGTGGATGTCGATGTCGTCAGCTGTTTTGAGGGCAGGGCGTGAAACGATTTTCAGTACCTCTGATTTCCCTGGGTGCGCAAGTTCGCAACCATCGCGTTATTTTCGAGCCACTCTGCAACATGTGCAAGGTCTTCGTTTACACAATTTGCAGCACAGCTTATATCTTTGGCTGACGAATGGATTTCCGTATCATCTGCAAAGAGTGTGCAGCTCGAGTGCTCAATGACTGATACTACATCATCAAAATGGATGGAAAACAGCGTCGGTCCCAATACTGACCCCTGTGGTACTCCGTATTTTATTGTCATTAAATCCGATGTAGTACCATTGCAACTGACAAATTGTTCCCGATTTTTTAGGTAACTTTCTAGCCACTGAAAAGGGGTACCTGATATACCAGCATTGTTAAGCTTGTTGAGTAGGAGGTTGTGATTTATTACATCAAATGCTTTCCGTAGGTCTAGAAAGGCAACGACGGATATCCTTTTCTTGTCTATTGCCCGCTTCCATTCGTCAACAAGCAATATTAAGGCCACGATGCAAGAGGAGAATCTCTTGAAAGCAAATTGCTTTTTCCCTATCAGGCCATTTTGGATAGCAAACTCCTGTAATTGTGCATTGGCGAAACGTTTGTGAACTAGACAAGCATGGTAAGATGGAGATCTGACGTTGATTGTCGCGATTTGTCATATCCCCTCCTTTGTGGTGCGACGATACGAGAGCAATTTTCCAATCGGAAGGGAATGTACCAAGCTTCCAGGATTCATTGAATAGGTATGCGACGCTGGAGGCTATGCGGCCCGCTCCAAGCTTGATAGCTTTAATTGGAATGTCATCAGCTCCAGTCGCCTTTGCAGTCTTTAGGGTATTCAAGGCTTTATAAACTTCTTCATTCGTTACGTTCCTAAACGTAAAGGAAGACGCAGCTGGCGGCTCATTTTGCGCTACTACGCTTGGGTCTCTACTATGTTTGGGTCTCTGTTTGGATAAGCATCTTTCAGTACGGAGTCAGCAATACCCGTGAAGAATGAGTTAAGCTCGTTCGCTATCATCTTCGGCTCGGTTACTTCCTTGTTGTCAATCATAAGCTTGGTAACATTATTGACTTTCTTTTTCCTTGGGAGAGCAAGCTTCAAGTTTTTCCAGAAGCGTTTTGGGTTTCCCTTATTCTCCTCAAGGTGATTTGGAGGTCACCTGGTTCCTCAGTTGACGATATAGAGTCCAAAGGACGCTGTCACCAGATCGACGTGCTCGCTTATGAACGTGATCGCGCCTCCTCCTCATCCTTAGAATCGTGCTGTCCAGCCAAGGGTGGGCATTCTTCCGTATTCTTTTCCTACAGAGTGGAAAATGCTTATCCATACATCCCCTGAAGAAGTTCGTCCAATTTTTAACCTTCCCATCGATATCATTAGGGGCTCTCAGCTCATCCCATGGGATATTTACCAAGTCGGCCTGAAAAGCCTCGATACAGTCCTCCCCCATCTCCTTGTCGATATTACTTTGTGTTCTGGGCGACATGGTAAATTTGGAATCACACCATAGATGGGCTGGTGGTCACTAAGAGCATTTTCCAGTACTCCCACACGTGAGAATATTCCCGGTGTAGATGTTATAAGAAGATCAATCAATGTAGCAGATGTCTGGCAGTGTCTGGTACTGTCTGGTACTGTCAGAAATGAGCTGACTCAGTCCATTCGCTTCTAAGAACTCGATAGCTCTTTGGGTTTGCGCGAGTGAATTATCATGCATATTGCAGTTTAGATCACCTATTATTATCATTTCTTTACCGGACCGAGTTTCAGACCTCAAAACATCAAGATAATCAAAAAAGTCGGCGGGCGAAGAGTCCAGGGCCCTGTAAACACAGCCGATTATATAATTGATGTTGCGTATTTTTGCTTCTATCCACACAGCTTCGAAATCTTGCTCCTCAAGGTCTCTTCGACTCTTGGTTCTGAGACCATCGGCGATATAGAGTGCACAACCGCCACCTCTACGTTCTTGGCGGTCTTTACGAAGAACCGTGTAGCCTGAGATACTGATTTCATCGTCGATTATGGTACTATTTAACCATGTCTCTGTAATAGCAATGATAGCAGGGCGATTATGATTAAATATTAGTCTCAGTTCGTTGATGTTTGGTAATAAACTCCGACAATTTAAACTAGTCAACCAATTCGATCTTGATCTTGTGACGTGGCACTCATTCTGCTGATTGTCAGAGCTTATTGACGGCTGGTTTCTTCCCTCAGGTCCCGGGTTAATTTGTACATTAATCGAGTTGGCGTAATATGTGACAGATCTTGTAGAATATTTACATCGTATTCGGCGAAGCGAAGGACGCGATGATAAACCAGAGCACTCATTGTTCCGGGCACTCCATTGTCCATTGTATGCTGCGAAGGTCCTTTGTGTGAAGTCACACTCTTTAGGTTTCACAAGCATTCTTATGCAGATTCGTCTTAAAATCGAAGTTGATTTTGTGCTAGGTCTCAGACAAAATTGGTCGAATTTTGGTCGCTGGAAAAGGCCAGGAGCAGAAAAATTGCCAAATAAGTATTCAGTCGACGTTCTTGCACCAACGCGATGAGGTCTCAAGTCCAAAACACACAGGATAAAGGCAGTAAGGGCCGATAATGCGGTGCCCCCAAATCGCCATCTGCTCGCCATTGTACTTTTTGTATATATGTATAACTATACATATTACCTCGATTTCCGGTCGAGTTTGTGATAAAAATAGTTTATCTTTTCTGCATAGTTTTTTTTTTGGTGTTAGCATTTCATTGAATTCTAAGATACGTAAATATAGCTTGGCGAAGTCCGTTTATGGACACGTAAATATAGCCACAGCCTATATTAAATATTTCAAGATATTCTGTGTGATTTCAGTGGGTTAATACAAATCATTTGCTTACGAAGCTCATTGAAAAGACTGTCAAGGTTGTTCTTGATCAAAATTGGTTGAAGACAGTCCATTATTGTCAAATCTAAAAGTTAAAAGAGTGGACGTTTTAATCATGACCGACATCAACTCAGGACCGACATCACTCTAAATATACAGTTTGTGTGTTTGAATAGACACTATTGGGAATACAATCATACATATACATATCATATAAAGCATGCTTTGCATAGTGAAATCATCTATTGACACATGTTCTGATCATAACACAATGTCCAGCATTTCAATATTTAAATGATGAATAAATTTCATGCTCCATTCAATTCTAATTTACAATATTATTAAATTGCTCGCGTGCATCAAATAACAATATAATCATTGCTTACCTTACATTAAATGTCGAGACGCTGATTGAAGGATGCGAATAGCAAATAGGAATGAATATTTTCGATACTATAAATCAACACAAATGAACAACACCAAGCAATGAACCAAGCACTTGCAATATTAATAAATTATATAATAAATGGTGAATTAAGGGACATTGACATTAACAAGTTCTTGCTGAGGACACTGAAAAATAAGGTCACCTTTGGTTGGTCAAGAGCGGAACCACTAGTTCAACTTAGAAGCATTTTTGAATTGCTTCATGTTAATAGCATACCATATTCAAGCTGGCGTTCAGTTATAAGAAAGCTCAAGGATATTGGATATCAGCCCGCAGATGTTCTAAAAGTTTGTATTGGTGAGGACCATGTGACCTTAGTAAACGAGGGCTCGTGTTCAAACTGCCAGAGAAGATATTCTGACTGCATTGATTACTACATTCTTGGGCTTAAAGTAGGAAACATATTTGCCAGTGGTGAGTGAGTCAGATAAGTGCCATATGGGTAATTGGGTACATAGAGAAGAATGGCTAAACAAGGAAGAGCTGCAAGTCCCCCACAAAGAATTGTGGCATGGCAATAGATTTAGAGAACTATCGTATTTCTGGGACACAAATCAAGACACCCAGGTTCCAGAGATTTGACTTAAGCCACCAGTAGGTAGACGAAAAATGGAACTTTCCATGCGCCAAATGTAATGCCAACAAAAGATGGGCAGTAGTTGATTAACTTCATAATCGTTGCATAAATTTGAAATATAATACATTTTATAAGAAACACGGTGAACAGGTAGACTTGTAGATTAATTTCCAAACACAAATAAAAACATAACATTTATAGTGTCTTTACCAAAACTCTAAAAAGCCTGGATTTCGGTAAAGCAAAATATTGATTTGCGACGAGCACAGAGTTTTGCTCTACATCCCCGAGAGGGAAAGGGGCTATTGTTCCTTCATGTCTGACCCAATTTACCAACACGCAATCATAGACAGTAGGTATAACATGCCCATGAACGTTTTTTCTGTTAGACTGCAGAAAGCCCATAGCAACAGGTCCATCTCTAAACATCACCAAAGGAGAATTGATTGCTGTAGATTGCGGTGGTGAAATGAAAGATGAAACAGAGGGTTGCAAAGGGAGACCAGACGGCATGATTGCAGGTGGTGGTTAGTTTGGAGTAGATGATTGAGGACAAAACTGATAGCCCTTTCTACTGTGTAATGAAACAAACCTCTTTCAGAGCTGGCGATGACTTGTTCTTGAAATATATCCTTTTTCGGTTATATTCCTTATTTCCACTGGTATCCTTTTGCTGGTAGATTCTACATTACACTTGGTGATTGTTATTACACTTATTTGGTTCTCTGCCACAATGACGATCTCCTCGGGTACTTTCAAGCTACCTTTGAAAATAATGCTTGTACTGGCGGTGGTGATTTCCTTGCAATTGCTGCTTCCTTGATGGTTTTGGCCAGATCCTGTAATAAAAGTTAATACAACTTGTTTGAAAGCGGTTTCGGAAATGGAAGAGAAAAAGGGATAGCTATGGCCATACATTCATGTATGGCCATATGATATACTGTAAATTACATGCACAGATACTCAGCACTAAAACGTATGTTTGGATAGACCTCTTTTATAATGGCATAAATATTGTTTTATATGTATAGGATAAAATGTATCTGGCGTAAAGCTGATGTTCGAGGTACCCGACTTACAACACAATTGAAGGAGGTTTCCTGAGGGAATTATTAACTCTTTCCTGACAGGCTGAAAAACATCCAAAATTGAACCACCTCTTTGTTCTATTGATATCTCTTGAAATAACCATAACTATTGCGAAAGCTATACATTTTCTGAAAGCCCAATAGACTGGCTTTTACTTGTGCTTTTAAATTTCCTGAACAAAACACATTATGTTAATATAAATTAGCATTAATTATCATAAATCAGGTTGAAAAATTTACATTTTTCTGGAAAAGGCCATCTTGCACGCCCGTGTAGTATCTTGAGAACTCAAAATGCCACCAATCGCAGAGTTGTTTATGAAATCAAATCAAACTTGGCGTGTGCGTGGATCTCATGTTCCTGGCGCTTGTCGAATTTTAATTTTTATTCTTGCACTACCGTGTGCCGTGTTTTTCGATTGACGACTTTGCGGGTCTTCTAAGACCCGTTTGGACTGGGCCGGTGAGGAAAGAGTTAAGCAACATGATTTGTTTTTACTTTGCAAATACAAAAAAAGTGCATTCATGTTCAGTGTTTTATGATCTTTAATCATACTTGTTTCGAGACAACGTCAACGTGCATGGTGGGAAACATGGATGACGACGAAGAAAGTGATGACGAAATGTGGATAACGCAAAGCAAATTTTCGCAGAATGTCGCAAATTTCCTCCCAGACAAGGTAGAGATCTTTAAACTGAAAGAAATCGAGCCAATTGCGACGGCAGAGGTGGATAACCAACCGGATATTTTGGTCAACAAAGAGAAATGTCGAGGGACGTTGTTGGTCGAAAATATAAGCGACTTCGAGCTGCAAGAACGTATTAAAGATAGAATACCGAAATGTACAGTCAACAATACCAAATGGTCTTTTACAGTTTGGGAAAATTGGAGACAAAAACGAAATTCGGAGCCGGTGAACGAGGAGGATGAATTTATTAAAGTAGGCGTTACTTTTGAGATTTCTTGTTAATAGGTGGGATTGTATATATAATCCCTGAAATAGGTGGGATTGTATATACAACCCTGCTAGCTATGCAAATCATATTGTAAATCAGCTAATCAGCTACAATTAACCCCTATTTCCCCTGGCAGAATTCAAAAACCACCACCAGCTTTAGGTTTCTTCGTGAGATAAATCCTTCAAAGGAACAAAGGAAAGCGACTTGATTGTGTTGTAAGCATGCAAATTAGCCACACACGAACGAGGTCAGAAAGGCTAATTTAAATGAATACAAAATAATATTTAATTTGGGTGCCATTATGAAAGAGGTCTATTGATTATGAAATAAAATGAAGACACTATGAAGATTAAACGAAGTACTTCGGCGGTTTGCTGTCAAATGAATAAAATGAAATAGGCCTACGTTATAGACATCAAGACATGTACGTCTGTATAGTCATCAGGGAGCTTGTCGAGTTGTCAGGCGATTCTTACATCGGCAGTATACGTGTAATTGCAAAATGTGACAAACATTAATGGCACATCGTTTTGTAAGATTCAAGGTGAGTGAACATTAAAGTATTTGAGAATGCTGTACACATGAATAGCCATAAAGGGATGGCATGCAGGGAGAGAGCTTGGAGATATTTAACTTTCGATTAATGTAATTTTAAACTTACAGAAACTCGGTCAAACTTGAATTAAGCATCAGTAGTCTTTCAAACATGAGGATCCGCACAATGTGTGAAAGGATTAAGTCTTTAGGTGTTGGTTACCATAATATTGAGCTATGTAGTGTGAATAATGGTGATAGACAGTAATGTTATTATGACGAAAACGTCAAAGCTTGCCTGTAATTAAACTCTTCTGAAATGTCTAATGTACTAAAAAATATTCACAACATCAATGTAGCAATGATTAACTTAATCATTTATCATGCCAACTGTCATCACTTAGCTATACAGTATAAATAACAAAAATTTGCACGACAAGTTTGAATTCAGCAGGATGTTGCAGCGAAAGGTCATCGATTTGTTAGCAAGTAGTTGAATTCAGTATGCCATATCATCGCATATTTTCGCATTGCCTTGATTGTCCAAAGAATTGGTATGCGTACAACCGCTCGATCGATGGTTATTTAAAACACACGTTCACGTCGATGCCAGAAGATATAAAGAAAGTCAAGCTAGGAGACCTCCGAAACGGTGAAGGGAATCAATTCCCCACACAATTTTTAATGGCGGTTGTCGAAAGGGCGCAGAAGTGTATGCAATTTCAATTTGAACTAAATGCTACTGGCAGCAATGGCAACAAACCAGAAGATCAATATCTTACCCTGGCATTGAATATCACATTACACCAATGTACAAAATGATCAAGAAGCAAGAGACAACCAACAATTCCTTTCCCGTTTGCGCACAAAGCTAGCTAGATCGCCGAGAGCAAAGGCAATGTTCTCACGCAAGGCCAACGTCTGCCAGCAAGTGAACGATTAAACACTGATAGATTGGCAAATGCCCTAAAAGAAGTGGAAACTGCACATCAACAAAATATATTTTCTGTCCTTGACAACATCGCAGCCTAGGATGTCCACTCAGATGTTTCAAATATCTTAGTTGGTGCGACTGATATTGGTATTCACTATTCAGTAAACTAGATGCAAGGAAAGGTTTGATGCATGGATGTATGAAGGAGGGGCACAGGGGGCTGGCGCCGCGCTACGCAAAAATGTTGATTTATTAATCAGAGTTTCTATTTTGCATTGAATATTTGATTGAGCCAGCTTAGTAGAAGCTCTTGTGCCAGAAAGATGTTTCATCTTTTGCAGGCAGGTTATGAAGATGTCATCTTTTCTTAGCCAGTGAAAGCTAAAGATTCTGATAATATTCATTGCGCGTTTGTACTAGGCTGGCGCGCTACGCAAAATGTTGATTTTGATTAGTCACTAGAGTTTCTGTTTTGAATTGAATATTTGATTGAGCCCGTTTAGTGGAAGCTCTTGTGCCAGAAAGAGGTTTCATCTTTTGCTGGCAGGTTATGAAGATGTGTCATCTTTTCTTAACCAGTGAAAGCTAAAGGATTCTGACAATATTCATTGCGCGTGTTTGTACTAGCTGCGCGCTATGCAAAATGTTGATTTATTAGTCAGATTCTGTTTTGAATTGAATATTTGGTTGAGCCCTTTTAGTGGAAGCTCTTGTGCCAGAAAGATGTTTCATCTTTTCTTAACCAGTGAAAGCTAAAGGATTCTGACAATATTCATTGTGCGCGTTTGTACTCGCTGCGCACTATGCAAAATGTTGATTTATTAGTCAGAGATCGCTGGCCAGTACTTAATCTACATTTTGGTAGATTTAAGTCGTTATTGTGTCTAGTATGTATACTTGATTGTTTCTTGAACTTTTTACAAAGATAGCTAGGTGCTCGATCATTTAAGCATTTGTGTACCATTACAGAATCATTCAGAATTAGTTTATCATTCACAGTGAACCAGTTAAGTGATGTAAGACCCTCAGATATATGATCATACTTCCGAAGACCCAGAACAATTCTACATGCGAAGTTCTGGACTAACTGGAGCTTTTGTATGTTTTCTTTAGACGTACAGCTCCACACAGTAGAGCAGTAATATAATTTACTAAATACAAAAGCGTGAAATAACAAGACAAGTGTCTTTTTATCCAGAAGATGGTTAATCCTGTTAATTCTAATTAGCTTAAACATACAACATGCAACTGTCTTTATGATATGATCGTTATATTTGAGGTGGGAATATAGGATTACTCCCAGGTCCCTAGCAGATTGTACAGGGTTGATCACAGTTCCCAATAACTTAACAGGTGGTAAAGCTGACAGGTTTCGAGTCAGCTGTGGTACGCCAAGGACCAGGAGTTTCGTCTTGTCAGGGTTAATTAACAGCGAGTTTGGACAGCACCATCTCGATATTTCCATGAGATCATGATTAAGTGCAAGCACAGTGTCGGGAGATTTTTCTTGGAGTGGCCAGGAAGATCTTTGTGTCATCCACATAACCCATTACTTTACACGATTTGGGCACAGACAAGAGGTCATTTACATACAGCGTAAATAAAACTGGACCCAAGATTGACCCTTGCGGTACTCCCACTGTCAAAGGGAGAGGGATCGGACAGGGTATTCTCTATTTTGACTACTTGGCTTCGATGTGATAAATAGCTTTCAAACCAGGCATGTGCGGTGTCGGATAGGCCTATATTACGAAGCTTTGACAAGAATAAGTCATGGCGGATACTATCGAAAGCTTTCGACATATCCAGTAGGACAACCGAAGAAATGTATTTGTCATCCATGTTTTTCAAAATTTCGTCTGTAAAATATAGCACGGCTGTCTCAGTGGAATGGAGTTTCCTATTTCCACTTTGTAAATGGGATATAATTCAATTTGTCTCCAAAAAATCAACGAATTGCGAATGAGCAGTTCTTTTGCATACCTTGGACATGATGGGTAAAAGTGTGATATAGGACGTGTGTTGCACGGCTTATCAGAATCACCAGTTTTTACATTGGGAATGACTTGGGCAGATTTCTAGGCCTGTGCAAATGTATTTGTAGAAAAGGAATTATTTATTAGATCGGTAATTATCGGGAGAGTGACCACAAGGCTATCCTTTAGGATTCTGGCTATAACTTTATCATATCCAGGTGCTTTATTTGTTGGTAAGCATATAAGTGCCTATGCAGCAGTTACTATACTTCAGTAATGTTTGGATGCGTTAACTGCTGTAGATAATGCAACCTGCATAGGACATATCAATAGAATCATTATATACATCATTGTAACCTTCATTCTCCCTCTGAGTGTCGGTAGCTCAATATGGTTAAAGCATCTCACCGGCAATCAGAAAGTTACAGGTTCGATTCCTGTTCAGGACTCAGAATAATTTTTCTGAGGATATGAGCTTGACAATCATCCATATATTGTCTGTCTACTCCGACCTCTTCCTTGCTCACTACACCAGCGCACATATTAAATATAAGTCCATTGTTTTATAATATTTTAGCTGATTGTTTTTTTCCATCAAGAACTGCTAGAACATCGTACCAGTATACAGTAATTCTTGTTTATACTACAAAATGGTAGTCCAGGTCGTAAACACAGCTATAGTCTGCATGTTTTTACACTCTAAACTACCAGCAGTGTACAGTATAGAGGGCAAAATTACTCGAATATAATTGGCTAATGAGAGCATTTTTCCTAAATTCAGGGCAAAATTACTTGTACCTAATTGGTTGAGATGCCAGTGGGAAACACTTAAGTTATTATATTGTTTCACTTGTAAATCCAAGCTTTCCTGTTCTCTTAGTCGATGTTTAACTCGATAAAGTTGGTTGTAATGTACCGTTTACTTTCAGTGGATTGTTTTTCATGCTTGGTTTTGACATTTAGCTGGATTTCTCATATTGTTGATGTGCATAGCTAACTTATTTATGAATAAATTTTGCCATCTATATATATGATCAACAGGTTATCACATGGCCCCTCATAAAATTAAGGTTTAATTTCACTTGTGTTTTCAAAGTTTCACAAATTGCCCTCACGCTTCTTATTTACACCACAATTGTGGTTGTTCAAGGGCTTTCCAATGGTATCTTTTGAACACTGCATTTTATGAACTTTTTGAACACAAATCTTCATTCACTGTAATTTCCCTTTGTTACCAAGGCAACAACCAACAAAATGCATATAAATATACAAATAGATTCGCGTGATAAGAGACTAAACGCCGGTCGATATTAGCACCATCGCCCGTTCTCCGGGCGAGGGGATCAAGGAGCAGAAAATAGTAGCTGAAAAATACTATTCAAAATGGAAAAACTTATACAAGTAAACAAGAGAGCTTCGATGCAAAATACCAATCCAATCTCATATTAGAAAGGTAGAAACAATTGTTATATACAGTAATACATACCTGTACTCTGTACACATGCAGCCTTAATTCATTAGGTTATTAAACGCTGGTAAAATTAAATATTATTCAAAAGAATGGAGAAAGGCTATGTGTGTATAACAATGCATTGTGGTGTATTCAATTAGTCAAGGATAATGAAATTATTTTGATTAAATGTTAATTTTCTCACCATGGTCAACCCACATTTTGAAATACATTAGTATATTGATACAGTCAAACCCAAGCCCCGGGCATTTGAATGCTGCTAATTCCCTGAAGTGGGGATGAAATTAAGGTGCAAATGCCCCATGGTGTGGCCAAAAAATCTGTGGAAAACCCCCAGGGGAAACATGAAAGTAACAGCGATTTTCAATGTTTTCAAATAAATTTATATTTTATGTATTAAATAACTTAAACACTGTAAGTAGTGGAAACTCATTTTGTCAAGACTTCAAGTCTTTGGCAAATAAACATATTTGCTAAGAGAATTATTAAAAGGAATGCATATAAGGATTAATTTAATAAAGAAAACTACTTAAATGATATTAAAAACATTGATTGTCAAGATGGTATATAGTACTTCTCAGAAATACCCGAACCAAAATTGGTTCTGAACCGGCACCCATCGGAATTCTTCGTTGTTCCCCAAAGTTTAGCATCACTTGATCATTTGGAGAGCTTTCCACATATTCACATTGTTTTACCAATCAACTGTAATAAATAGTGTGATATAATAATGCCAGATGTTTGCCTGTTTGATATAATAATAATAATGCCTATACAAATATTAAATGATAAATATATCTTTAAACTGAAATGTTCTGTGTGTGCTGTACTAAATATCCAGTATAATATATGCTGTTGAATATTGCATCGGATATCCAAATGAATATGCTATTGCATATTCTATTGAATATCCTATAGAATAAACAATCGAAAAAAGAAAGGCTGACAAGAAAAACAAAAGGTACATGTAGAAGCTTATAACATTTATTAGCGATTTGTCTTAAAGTATTGTAAAAATATCGTCAAAAAGTGTTGCCACTAAATGGTTATGTTCTGTAAATAATGATATTGCCACACACCACTATATGACAGAATCTAACTTACAGTATTCTTGGTAGTGGCCAGATTGAAAAAAATTGCCCATGATTATAACTTATTCAAGAGTTATTTGCTGAAAGTGTTCTTTTATTATAGGAAATGAAATATCAAAATTGCAGGACAGTCTAGGAAACGTTGCCTAAAAAGGATGAGAAAACAAACCACTTAAAAAGACAATATCTGTGCAGTTGTTAAATGTTGAGTTATAATTATATTAGATAGTTAATAAAAACTGTTGTATATGATTTCATCTTCAGTACGTGTAGCGCATGTAAAAAGCAGGTTATAATAAAAGAGTCACATGTTCACATCTCCGCCTCACACCTGCCCTCCCCAAGAACAACAAAACAACGACAAAACATATTGCAAAGTGTTTTTTCATAAACAGATTAGCTGTTTAGACATGGTTTAAATTCTAATATTCGCTACTGGGTAATGCACCTGTACCAAAACAATACTTTGTTTATCTGCAGACTGAATTTATGTTCCTTACAATATTGTACGTAGTTTTTTTTCACGCTGTCAAACAGAGCAAAAATAAACGCAATCAATAGATTTTGCAATAGACATAGCCGATGAAGCACACAAAGAACATAACTGAATTCAGTGGCGGCGCCAGGAATACAATTAGTCACTTTTTTGGCTAGGCCCAGGTCTGAGAAGGGAGGCACAGGTGCAGAAAATTTGAAATCTAGAGTCTCGCAAATGCCATTTCCTGCATTCTGGGGGAAGATTTTACAGAATTATGAAGCTCATAAAACGTCTGTATACATGTCAAAATTTAGAATTTGTTTATGAATTAGTAGGGTTTTCCCGTAAATTTACATTTATGGAATACAAGAATTGATGCTTACCTAAATGATAAAAGGTTTATATCAATTATACTGTATCTGTAACTCCCCTCGTGAGTTACGCGTGACGCGCGTCTCTCCACTCTCACGGGCAGCGCGGCACTGTCGGCAGACATCTTTTTTTTCTCCCAAGACTTACATTAAGTAAAGCCTGTAAAAGTATACCTTAGTGCCTATTTTTGGGACAGCACACATTCTTTTTCAGTAGGCACAGCAAATTCTACGGTAGGCACTGGCCTACCCTGGCCTACCCGTGGCGCCGCCCCTGACTGAATTATGTGATGCACATCAAGCACACGAATCATATCAATTCATGAATCATATGAATCACAGGAATCATGAATTTTATAAATATAATAAGTATATGTATTATATATAGTGGGGATACTATATGTAAGCTAGTGTATAGTGGAACATATTATAGGGAGACTATATTATGTAATATTACCATGAAGTATATACCCTTTATTAAGAGTAACTAACTTCTTTTTTTAAAATTTATTTATTTATTATTTGTTTTACTTTTTCAAGTTGATTTACGAAAGTGTCAGGTTTTATTTCTACTATTTACTATCTTTTGATGTTGATATATGGTGTACTGTAAATGATCATATTGTACAATTTGATTTATTTAGTTCCCATTGATCCAAGGGGATGTTTGTACTTCCCTAAGAAGTGCATGATTCCATTACTAGATCCAGGTACATGTAGCCAGGTTTTATTTCTATAGATGTTTCAAATGTCAAGTGTTTAACAATTTCTTTTGATAATTTTCCCTTGTGTTTTTCCCCACTTTTTCCTTCCCGTGGTGTTGTTGTTGGGGCTTTCTTATCTTTTTTTATCTCGGGTTGTTTCGTAGACTCGGCCACCGGTGGCTCTTCTTCAGAGCTCTCCAGGTCTTCGAGAAGACTTCTCTTCTCCTTTTTTCTTGACTCTGTCTTGTCGTCATCGGTGACGACAATTGAGCGCAGGTAGCTCTTTAAACCTTTCACATCTGCATTTCCTTTGAACTGGTTCGTATTGGCGTCACTGCACGTGAGCTTGGCAGCATAGCTTTCTGGATCACTGAGCAGATGCTTGGCAACCATAAATTGAATTCCAGTGGTAAACATTGCTCCGCCAACTTGAAACATCTCTGCCATTGAGTTGTTGAGCGTTGACTCCTCGTCATATAAACCTTTTAATAGGGTTTTGACATCTTTCTCGGATGGCTTGTCCTCGGTTTGGGTATTCAAGCGACCGAACGCCTTCATGAACGACTTTTGCTCCGTCATTCGCTGTTCGAAAAGCTCTTTGTTCACGAACGCTGAGTCCATGTTGGCCGTGACTGTTGCCGCCATTTCGCTGATCGCCACACCTGATCGGTTATACCACTCGCAACAGCCACTGTTTAATATGCGTGTCATTGTTAGGCTGTCTGGAGATTATGTTGCCAAACCATATGGCGTAAGGAAATTAGCAGGGAAATGGTTGAAGTAATTTATCCCTTTCGGGCGGTCGTCTTGGCTTTTGCCATGTTTTGTCTGTTTGTACATCTGACAAAGATATTTAAAAAACAAGATTAGTTTAATTTAATTAAGGCAATCGGCAAGCTAGAAGCACATTTTCAATATGACAAGTTTATGGCAACGCAGCCAATTTGTTCGATTTGTGCACTTTACGGTTACTGAACACATTGTATTTTCTGTATAATGAAACAATTATGCCATAACAAGTTGAAATATTAATAAACCTAAGACAAAGGACGTGTGCCCCTCAACATGAATCACAGTTCGTTTGCTAGCCCCTTTGAAGTTTGTCGCGTTTCCAGACCATGTATTTCCATTGACTAAAAGTCATTAAAAGTTTAACCATTAGTCATTAAAAGTTTAAAAGTTTAACCTTTTTTTTCTTTCTAAAATTCATTTTTAAAGTATTGCCAACTGAACAAATTTAAATATATTATACAATAGCGGTTGCAACAGGGGTGAAGAATGTCGTTCACAAAGGTGTTACAAAAATATATCGTCAAGACGTTTTACGCGTGACAAAGCAACGTATGCAGTGCCAGCTGGTATATTAGGCACATCGAACCAGAGGGCGACTTTTCCCAACGTTTGACCCTGCGCTTTGCACATGGTGTTCGGGTAAGCCATCCGTATTGGATAATACGTCTTCTCACGCCCTTCGCACATTGTTGTCACCAAATACATTGCTGCAAAGTAGCCGTTCGGTAATCTGACAAACACCGTGTTGTTCTGAACTGTTTCAACAATTGCCAGTTGACCATTTACTATGCTGTTTGCCTTGTCCCTAATTTACTATCTTTTTAAATGATTATTGTATAATTTAATTTATTTAGTCCCCTTTCATAAAATAGACATCCACTGGATATAAACTATATTGCAATATTTGGACCTAAATCCGATTTCGTTATTCGGCATAGTTTTACATGGACCTCCTCCAACATCATTTTCTGCAGTAAATGTTGTTTATCCTACATCGGTGACACTGGACGGCAGCATCTCTGACATATTTGCTGGACATTTGCGCTCCTTCGGGAACGATGATGTTGATAAACCCGTCGCTCGACCTTTTAATATTGTCAACCGTTCGATTTCGGACATGAACGTTTGTTCCATCTCTCCCATTTCCGGTAGGAATGATTTCATGACAAACTACAAGAAAAGCGTCTCATTTTCAAACTTGAAACCATTTACCACAAGTCATCATTTTTGTCTAGCAAGGGTGATGAAAAAAAAATGGCGGAATATTTTGATAGAACAACACAAAGATACCACTCGTTATTTTTCTTGGTGTTTTTCAACTTCCCAAGTGCATCAAAATAAACTCTCTTACTTGAATGAACTCTTGAAATTATAACTTTTGTTTGTATTGGCTTGTAAAATGCAAATTTCCTATGTACTAATATTTCTTGTTAACTCAACATCTCAATGTTTACTTCAATCCAGAGTACCATATATATCATTCCCTTTACTTCTGATTTATTTGGTCAGGAAGCTACACATTTCCTTCCATTATATCATTGCGTAATTAAGCTGAAGAAGAATCCAAATGACCAAATATTAATTTTAATACCAAGAAAGAACACATTGACAACTGTGAGAGACGTTTCCCACACTATAGTATATACTGCGTGTATGCCAAGTTTAATGTTTACTTTTTTGCAGATCAAGTTCTTAAACGTTGGTTTATTTTGTGTTCAGGTTGTATTACAGCTGAGGATTCAAAGTGCTTGGGTAAAGAGCAAGAGTATGTGAATCCATCACTAGATGGAGAAGGTATGTGGGCAAGGTGTCAGGTTTTATTTCAATTATTTACTATCTTTTGATGTTGATATATTTTATTGTACAATTTGATTTATTAGGTTCCCATTGATCCAAGGGAATGTTTGCACTTCTGTAAGGAGTATGTGATTCCATCACTAGATCCAGGTACACATGGCCAGGTTTTATTTCTATTTATCATAATTTACTATGTTTTTGGTTGATGTACTGTAAATGACTATTGTACAATTTAATAAATTTAGTCCCCTTTCATAAGATAGACTAACAAACTTTTATTTTATTTATTTTTTACTTTTTTCGCAGATCAAGTTCTTAAACGTTGGTTTGTTTTGTATTTAGGTTGTATTACAGCCGAGGATTCAAAGTGCTTGGGTAAAGAGCAACAGTATGTGAATCAATCACTAGATGAAGAATGTAATTATTGCGTGGGCGTATAAATAGCGAATTAAAGCGATTTCTGCAATTTTATTGTTAATGCATCGCAGTCTGAAAAGCATTTACGAGACCTGTAAACCTGCAAACTAATGCAAAGATTCTCTCCAGGATAACTGCATGAGAGAAACACAGATGAGAGATTAAAGAAAGAACTTTTAGAACCGTGGACGAAAAGACAACATGACAACATTAGTCGTTGCAAGGCATGCAAGTGAATTGAAGCGAGTTCAGACTTTCGTTTTATTGGCAATGAATCGCAGTTGAAAAAGTTTACCAAGACCTGTAAACCTGCAAACCATTGCAAAGATTCTCTCCAAGATGAGAGAAACACAGATGAGAGATCAATCATGAAGACGGAATGGACAGCTGATGGACAGGGAAATATTATTATGCTGTGATGAACATAGGTGCATTTGGTCTGCGCCAAACTCAAATTTAGGCCCAGTCCCTTTCGAACAAGAACACACGGCCAGCTTAAATTTTACCGCGAAAGTTGAATCCCTTTAAAACAAGATGGCTACAAGAATTTGTTTTTCGATAATTGCAACACCAAAATGCGTTCTAATTTTGTTTTTGGTTCAAATTCACACAGCATACTTCCGCATTGAAAAAGGATGCTGCATATGCAAAAAAAACGCCAAGTAGGAAATAAATTCCTTTTGTAGAGAGTTACGAGTCGTTTTTTTGAAAGCGTTTTTAAAGTGCCGAAAAACAGCCGAAATGGATATCTTTGTTTAGCGTGCTACATGGCGATTAATAAGTGGAAGAAAGCCCGGACTGTGGCACAACAGGTGAGTGGGATATTCTACATTTGTATTTCCTAAAACTTTTTCTTCTTAAAAGTACAAAATACTATTTATATTCCGTTCTATTTCACCATTCTTGCCACTGCATACTAAGTGATATAATTGTAAACATTTCCTTGGGACAGCTCGTTGACATGTACGAAGACAAGAATTCAGGCAGACCAAAACAATGCAAAATTTCAAGACTGGAGCGTATTTCAGAAGAGACCCCAGAACCAGATACCCCAGACATGAATGACCAGAGAGAGCAGAAGAAAACAAAAAACTGGCAGAAATGAAACAACAGATTCATGAATTAAAACAAAGTTAGTTAGTTGTACAACAGCATGTAACATAGTACAAAATATTATTGTTATAGCTATAGTTAATACAGGTATATTTGTGTTTTTTAGGAACCGATTTGAAAGACGAAATAGCACACTTAAGCCGGAGTATGCAAGAAGCTTTTCGTGCTAAAAAACAGCGCTGCATTTATGACCCAGACCAATTTAGACAATTTTGCATTTCTTCGGGAGCGACAACAATATTTGATAACATCCTTGCCTCCATTACAACACCCAGGAGATCTACAAGGAGGAATGAACAAAACAAAAAGATTACTGTCAACATTATTTATACTATATGTTTTGCCCTGAGCCAAGTTAATAACTTTCTGCAACAAGACCAATCAAGATTTTTCATGATGAAAAACCTCAACAAACAGGCCTTAGACACTGAACGTAATCTAGGGAATGCATGCAGTAGTAGGAAAACTTACGATATGCAGCAGCATATCGAAGAAGCCCACAAGAAACTTTTAAATGTTGAAATCGAGACGGCCATAAAAGGAAAATATCTTGTTGTATGCATAGTTGACGACTTTCATTGTATTCACACCCAAAGAAGACCTGAAGATGTCAAAACCTGTGAAGCTAAGCATATGTGCACCATTGTAATTATATCATTTCCTAACGTACCAGCAATTTCCTTACCATCAAAAATGGAAGATCTTCACAATCTGCAAGGGAGTATCACCTGACATATGCTGTGCAATGATTTGTGGTCAAACAAGCATGAGAATACTCAGTAACAGTTTTGCTAATGAAATGCCAACCTGGGCAAAGCATGCCTTTTTTATCCTGAAAATGAAAGAACGCGGCTACACGTCCACGATTATGCAACATCCCCAAATTTACAAAATCTGCGGTGTATGGACAAGGTGCATCTTTTGCAGATGAAGTAACTTCCCCTCAAAAGTTTCGATAATTTTAAAACAGCACTTACCTGGATAACTGAAAGCAAATTACAATATTACATGAATAAATATGTACTCCTTATGCCTGGAGATTGGCCAGCCCAGTTCTACATCAGACAAGCAGTGTATCAATCGGTATACCCCAAGAGTAGGGTCGGTCCCATCGCAAAAAATATACTGGTACCGAATAATCCAATTTTGCCTATGACCATGATAAGTACACTGTGCAACACCTTGGAAAAAAGAAATGGATTCAATCATACCGTTAATAGGACCACTTCACATCTCACTGAATGCTCGTGAGAATGTTTGCGAAATATATCATCCTATCATAAAGTATATTTATGAACAGTTATTCCCAGGATGTCACCTTGCCAATAAGCCAAAACCTTGGAGAGTAACCCTGATTTTGGAAATCATGTATGGTGGGTGGACGCTTATTCGAGACACTGTCATTCATTGCTTTAGCAAGTGCAAACTACCTGCATACAGAATTTTGTTCAACTTGTTGGACAATTATATACCACTTGTGGTTATTGTATATGGAATTTCATTTAAACAAAATAACATCAAGGAATATTACAAAGCAGTCATCAGAGTGTGGACAATGTTTTACTGTTTCCAGAGAAAACATTATAATAAAGCCCCACTGATATGGTTATCAAACATAGGATATTGGTCAAAAAACAACAGGGAGCTTTTCACAACATTCGGTGAACACATTGCTTGCACTGATGAATATCCTGTGGAAAACGTTCACTCAATTATATGGGCAAACACATATTCTGCTGATGACTGTGAAACCATATAAAAAAAAGCCAAAATGATATTTACATCAATGAGAGAACTTCAAAACTTCAAAACAGTATTCACACCACCTAAATCCTTTTCATTTTCAAGAAATGTATTAAAATCTTTAAAAGTCAGAGCAGCCAAAGTTACAGGAAATCTTCTAATGTCAATAACAGATCCAGATGACAAATCGGATACCCAAACCAAGCTTCAGCTTAGTGGCCAAAATGTTAAATGCCTACATCTTGGTTACCACACAAACAGGCCACCAAATCAATTTCGTTGTTGTGATATGCCAGCATGTACCCTACAGAAAACAAAAGCAGAATGGAAATTTTTCAATGGTTGTTTTCCCACTCATTTCACCATCAATGTCTTCAAAATGCCACACATTGTCCAATTTGCAGTTCTCACCTTCAAACGGTAATACAACAACTAGCTTCTAGTGCAAGAAATTCTATATACAATGTTAATGATGAGGAATGTGCACAAGAAACAAATGATGATTCTGCATCTGACAAAGGTCCCAAGGTTGGTGTGGTTAACGAAGACGAACTCAAAGCTAAAGTAGACGAAATCAAACAGAAAGTGGCAGAAATTAGTATACCAGAACCAGAAACATCTCAGTCTTCACATGCCAAAATATATACAGAGTTATCCAAAGTTTCACAAATTCGACCACCCCACTGCAAGACCTGTGGTCATCCAGTAAAAGGACATCAAACACGGCAAGCAGGCAAAAAATGTTCGATGTGCCCTAACAAAGAATGTTCACCCACAAACAAAGATACCCACTGCCATTGTGAATGGCACATGCAGTCTAACCAGCAAACCAACCCCAAACCAACACAAGATAAGACAGATCATTATGAGGCAGAAAAAAAGTATATCAAACAGCAATTGAGTTAACATTACCAAGGGAACTGTGTCAATACAGCTTAAGTCCAAATGGTGTGACCAGCAATGCATGCACAATCATTGCAATACTAGTAGGCTTAAGATTTCTTCAAGGTGATATAGACATTCCCTTAGTCGATGACAAAGAGAAACCTCAAACATTGTTTAAACAGTACCGCAAAGTTATGATTGAAAGTAACACCTTGTACAGCATCATTAACCCACCTTTACACCAGCCAAATCTGACGGTTCCAGAAGTACTTGCTTCAATTAACTTTCCTCTTCACGAAATGCCATTTGTGGCTGTAAATAACTATCAGTCATTTGCAGCTGAGCTAAGGAAAGCACAAAACATTCCTGAAAACAGACAAACACATGTGTTAATTGTACCAGCTGACAAGTCAATGCCCATCATCCAAGATAACGACAATGTCTGCTTACTGGATAGCCATAGCCACAATGGAAAAGGAGGGATCATCCTGGTGCAAAGTATAAACAATTTGGAACTGTTTTGTTTTATTGTTGAACTAATTTTAAAGAGAGACTGGAATGCTTCACTAGAGTTTGCAAACCTTTCTTCACTTAAACTCCAGAATATGTTGTAAAATTTAAAACTCCAGAATATGTTACTAAAATATCAAGGTTAGTGTAATGCACCTGTCAATGTTAAGTCCCAGGGTAGGGGAGGCGGGCAAACCCAGGGGGTTTGAAATTTGTTAATGACACTCAGTCAAATTCCCTACCCTGGGTACAAGATACTGCATCAAATAATTATTAATACCAAAAATCCATAGGTAATGAGCTATTTTCCATGTCAAATTCAATGTCAAATTCTGGACGAAGGGCGTTTGTCAAATCTTTGTGGTTTGCCGCACCCCCTAACCCCTGGAGGTAAACGTTGACAGGAGCATGATTGCTAAGATCCTTATTCAATTTGTAATACAAATTTATAATGAAAATAGACATATTATGTTGAATGAAGCAAGAGTATATATGTGCTTCTTCATATGTTCAAAATAAGGCTTAAAATTCATACTAAATGTCTTTAACCAAAACCAATTACTATTTTGCCTAAACTGTAATTTTGGCCAATTTTCCTAGATATTTGAAGTACATGTGTGTGTTAAGCATAGAGTAAAGAAAAACATAAAAAAAGTATCCGGTTCCTAGGAACAGTTTTCAAGAAAATGTATATTTTGTACATTGTATTACCTTTTCAAAACTTTCAGTGTTTTTTAAGAACCTAAAATTTTGATCAAATTACATTTTATCAATATTCGCCAAGTGGATTTGTATGAAATTTTTATTAATTTTATATAAAATGGTCTATATGTGGATTTAAGTATAATTAATTGTATATATAATAATCCACATTACTAAAAAAATACATGTTTTGGTGGCCACTAACTATAGAAACCTCTGTATCTATAGGGCGATTCCTAATCACTTTCAAATTATTAATCGGATACTTTTGCCAATTTTGCCAGCACTTCTAATATAACTAAAACAAAGTTTAGACACAGTAGAAGTACTGCAGCAAAAATAGTTTGGTTCCTAGGAGCCGATTTTGAGATTTTGCTCATAATACAAAAATGTATACTAGCAGTAGGTAACATACATTTTATATGTGTTTATCAAGTATTCAAGTTCAGATAGTGCCAGAACAAACACGATGGCATGACAAAAAGCAGAGCTCTTATTTGCATTTAAAATATGCTACCCCACTTCCCAAGTTTGTTTCTTCAGTTCAAAATGGTTAAAAGCGGTTTTAATCTGTGATTCCAGCATGAAACGGTTAACTACTGTAGGACTGAGGAGAAATAAGGGTTTCAAAATGGTCTACCAAAGGACATAAATAATTTTTTTTATTTATAACAATGTTTGAGTAGGAAGCTCCGCTCACCAATTAGGTGGTTTTCAGGGAGGTCCTACAATAACTAAAATATACATAATTAAACTATATTAATCTATATACAAATCAAGAAAAAATAAAACCGTGACAATCAATAAAATTAAATAATTAAAATACATGTATAAATTAACCTATAGTGTTATAGAATATTTAATATAGAGTTCTTAAAAGAAGTCAGACTGGATGATTGTCTTTTTTCCAAGTCCAGATTGTTCCAATCGTTAACCGCATGGTAGACAAAGCACTGTTTTCCCCAATTTGTGTGCACTCGTGGAAGATGTAAATCCTGACGGCGGCGTGTATTGTGACAGTGGATTTCAACATTTCGTACGATTAAAATTAAAATTTATAAATTTGTTTAAGCATTTAATGATACAGCGATGTTGACGGCGACGCCCAGCTAGAAGTGTCCAGTTTAACTGCTCAAGAGCCTGAGTACCAGACTAATTAAACACTAAAGGATCTGATCATCCTTGCTGCATATAAAACATCAAAACAAACACTTAAAGTACGGTTAGTTAACAGGAATCATTAAAGTTGCATCTCATACGTGAGAAAAATCTTATTTTAAAGAGTCGTGAATTGTACGAAATTGATGAACGTTTAGGAGGAATACTCCGACAGGCCCCAACACAATATTTACAGTCAGTTTCGAAATTTATTCATTCATTCATTCACATTCTCTTCCAAATCCGCCATTTTGCTCGTTGCTACAATAGCTAGCGCATGCGCAGACCAAATGCACCTATGTTAACCAACACATCTGAAAACATTTTTAACTGTCTATTTTCTTGCTATGGTGGTCAACCAACTACCCTGTGAGCAGAGCCTTCTTTTCCTTTGTTTGCCCTTGCTGGGTGGGAACAAACGAAAAGAAGGCTCTGCTCACAGGTTATCAACCAACATATATATAAATATTTTCAACTGTCTATTTTCCTTCTATGGTGGTCAACCAACACATATATAAACATTTTTAACTGTCTATTTTCCTGCTCTGCTGCTCAACGACACTGGACACCCGCTTGACGTTGGTGAGTATTGTTCAGTGTAGCGTGGTGCAAGAAAGTCGTTGGAGCGTGGAAAGTTGTATCCTTGTTCATGAGTAGTGAATTATATATAATTTTTTCTAATCGGGCGTTTCTAATAGATTGGCGGGGTTAGCGTTGGCGGTATTTTCCCCTTGTTCGCTCGCAGTATACTGTTTTTAACACAGGAAATACCAAGCCAAAAATGGTGCGTTCGACCAACAACAGCTTGTCTACGATGTCGTCGACGGTCGACACATCAATGGTTTCGTCTACAGCGCCAGTGGGTTCGGCGTCGACATCAAATCAGTCGGCTGACAGTACGGTCTTGGCTCAAGCCTTTTCTCGAGCTATGGGGGAATCTCTACCGAACATCATCGCTTCGTTCCAAGCACAGATTGGCGCCAATTCCATGAAACGCGAGTCAGAGGCACAAAATCGATCTACACCCGTACCGGTCCGTACCTGTCTCCGCCATTTCATCTGGCGTCGAGTCTCAGATAGCCGTTTGTCAACCAACTACAGGTAACCTTACTGTGCCTTTTATATGTGCCGTTTATATCTACGTACTGTACATTAGCCAATCCTCTAATTTCGACGTTGGTACAGTCATCTTTACCAGATCTTCCCTTGGGGCCCTCTACGATGGGGCGCAAGCACCCCCTATTTATACAGTCCGTCCTCTCATTTTTCTTCAGCAACGGAAAATTTGTTTCCAACTTTGGGCAAAGCATTTGTGGTTGGGCCAGGTTATGCCCCAGTACCATACAAGTTGGTAAGCAAAGTTTGCGGTGGCCAATTTAGTGAGCTGGCAGATTTACTGGCAGAGAACATTAAAGCCCAAGATATGGAACCACAGGCATTTTTGGAAGGTAAATTGCTGGTTTCCACTTCAAAAAAACGGGTAGTAGAGATCACAGAGTCAACTTTAACAGCAAAAAAGTCTATGAAGATGAACTTTTCAGCTGACAAGATATATTACAATTTTTCTCAGGAGAATCGATAGATTACATATATGTTAAATTCCCACAGACGTTATATGCACTTTAAGAGAAAGACAACCGATTTGGACTTGGATTATGACGACGCCAACTCCTCAAATTTAAAAGAAGCTAAATACGACATCGTTTATATGCATCCTGAAGCGTTAATTTGTTGTAAAAGAAGGAAAAGAACTGCTCCAGAGTAGGCCCTACCAACGCTCTGTTCAAGCAATAATAATCGATGAAGCACACTACATTTTGGAATGGTATTATATCATGTATTCAAGAATTATAAAATATTAAATATTAAAGCCAACATATTTGAAGGTTGCATATATTTTATATTTGCATTACCATTGCTCATTGCTCAAGTGATATTTGTTCAAATTTGATGGATATTTAGTGATTATTTTAGTTACATTAAAGAGTCTAGATCAACATATGGCAATGGTTATTAAATATTTAGGTACACTCAAGTTTTTATTTCATAATGTTAATTAATATTTATAGGATACAACTGCAGTTCAGCAGATAATCTATCAATGTGAGACTCCTGTGGTTCAACTCCAACATAAACTATATTAAAGTTCTAATCATATAAATCATTTTATAAAATAGGCGTCCTACGCACACTGTGATTGGATGCAAACACGGTTGTGAGAGCAAGTATCAAAAAAATAGATCCCATGTATTTATATAACCTGATGCCATTTGATCAGTTTGGGAGAATTTGAAAGTACTTGTGTACAGTAAACCTTTGCCTATGGCTTGGATTCATCCTTTGAATTCTCCAAAACTCCCCCTCATGTTTACACCGGGCTATAATTATAAACACGAAAGGCTATTTATTGGGTCAGTCAGTGGACAATCATGTCCTCTACACTGCAGTCTTGTCATTTATAATTTACCTTCAGCAGATATAAATTCATTCTTATTTTTTTAATATTTATTTAGGGGAGATGATTTCAGAAAAGACTACTCATGCCTGGCAATGTTGTGTGCCACTTTTCCTGCCATCCCTGTTGTTGCTCTCACTGCAACAGCAAGCAAGACAGATGTCATAGCAATTAAGCATTTCCTCAATTTAAAAACACCATTGGAAGTTACAGCTAATCCTAACAGGCCAAATATATATCATAAGAAAGTATTTCGCAAAGGTGATGACATCGATTTTTACGAGGAATTGTTGCAGCATATTGCAAGTGAGTTGGGTACAATGAAACAAGATTACCCTTTGACCATATTGTATTTACCTTTGAAATGGTGTGGTTTTGCATTTAAATGTCTGGATAGACATTTTGGTAAGGAACAGTACTATCCTTGTGATTCTGAAGCCTCACCTGAAA
The DNA here is from genome assembly GCA_035772405.1 of Chrysogorgia sp. JL179-B06. Lineage (NCBI taxonomy): Eukaryota > Metazoa > Cnidaria > Anthozoa > Scleralcyonacea > Chrysogorgiidae > Chrysogorgia > Chrysogorgia sp. JL179-B06. The sequence goes on from JAYKKM010000009.1 coordinate 2,516,996, forward strand.
ACCGACTGTTTGTTCAATATCATACACCCCAGACAGGTGCAATAAAAGACCAAATTATCAAGGAACTGTCTTAATAAAAAATTACGGTTGTATTTGCCACTTTTGCCATGGGAATGGGAATAGATATCCCATCAATAAGGCACATCATTCATGTAGGACCACCACGTACCATTAGGGAGTATTTTTAGGAGACTGGACGGGCCGGACGTGATGGTAAACAGACAAATGCTGTACTATATTACCGCAAAGGGATTAGTGAGGATATCCAGACATTATGTCAGCTAGAAGATGCATGTATCAGAAAGTTTCTGTTGAGTTGTCTTGATGCAAAGGAACATGATACAAAAGGTGTGTATCATCTTTGCTGCAGTAATTGTGAAAGTAAATGAAATTGTCCAGAATGTATAAATGATTTTACATTTTCACTGACCACCAGAGTAATGACAATTTTTTGTACTGAATTATATTACAGTACATCTATTTTGTAACTCATTTAATATTGTTCTGATCCTTTGACATTTTCAATTTTGGTCAGATTAGTTGCTAAAGTTAACAGCTAGTTTGAAGAAATAATATTATTAAATATTAAAACAACTTTAATGTCAGTCATTTGTTTGTACACATTTGTACACATTTGTTTGTAGATAGATAGAACTTTTTGTGCACATAAGTGTACCAGATATTAGTGCATACACATTTTTATAGGCATGTCTCTCTCAATGACCATTTTCACTCCGAAAATTATATAAAAATGATAAATCTTGAAATTTTGCTTATATTCGCATGCGCTTATACTGTATATGGGGGAACAAGGTACCATCAAAATTTAATTATACTCTTTAAGTATTAAGTTAATTCCTGTTTTATTCAACATCAACATTTTATAAAAGTCTAAGTTATAAATATATTCAAGAGTATACTGTTTATATATAAATGAAGTTCATAATGCATCTTCATTCTGCTCTATGGTAGCAAAATTGTCAAATTCCTCGTCGTCGAGAGTTGCCAAAGGGTCTGGCATTATGTATGTAAAGGAATCATGCTTTCGTTTGGGCTTGTAGGCAAATTGCTTAATGGTGTTAACATAACCAAGTCGGCTGATTTTCCCCAACGCACTTCGGATTTGTTATTGTATAAACTATTGATCCTACGTACTTATCAACAATTCCGTGGGGATCGTGGTTCAAGTTTGATCGTGCATTTCGTCGCGACGGTGCCGCCCGAAAAGTTACCGACTGGTCTAAAATGGACTCAGAACTTTTTGATTTTCACACGGCATTATCCCATGCGGGAACCTCGCAATCGTCGGTTTTTGTGGAACGAACTGTCTAATGAAGTAACTGACGACTTAAGAATTTTTCAATATATAGTGACTTAGATTAGTATTGTGCATTGATATATTTATATAGTAGGTTTATGCTATACTTATTTTTAACTATAATAGCACTACTCTTTGAAAGACAGTTTTACTGAATAGGCTACCGTGTATAAAGAAATGTAATTAAAGGTTATCAGTATCGCAGTCCCGTCATTCGTTTAAGCGTTCCTTCCACAAATTGTCAACACACTGTTACACACTTCCTGAGGAGTAGTAGGTTTCTCAAAATACCTGAAGTAGGCAATTGCATGGTAGAGTATACATTAGCCATAATGGAATTTGTGGATTTTATAAAAATATTTGATGATTATGATAGAATTATGATTATTACCATACATATAAATTAGTAAATCATGCACCTATCAATGTTAAGACATTTACTAATTTATATGTATGGTAATAATCAGCTTACCCCACTCCATGGAACCAAAGACATTTTATCATTATCCTAGCCGAAAGGGTAGGTATGCCTATTTGATGTTTGTAGATCTTACAAACCATAATTTTGTAGATAATTATTGCATATTAAGTCCCCATATGGTAGCATGATGCTGTTTGATTACATTTGATAGATGTTTATTTCCCAACAGTGGGGTATTTTATTTAAAACTAGCATAAAAAGCGAACGCTTCGTATATGTCTGACCTCCCCCTAGGGCCATTGATAGGAGCATTTAATACAGTATGGTTAATACCTTAGAGGCCGGAGATCGATGGGCTTTGGGTTCCCAATTGTTCTTAAAGGAACTGTAACCCTTCCATTTTACTAGGTACTTGTTCCTAGAACAAACTATAACTCAATTACCATTTAATGCGAAGTTAAATGTAAAGTTTCATAATTTTACTATTTTGCAGTTTCGAGTTTCAATGTTATTTACCTCATCGTCGCATCTTTTACCAAGAAATAGTTCGGCCTGAAGTATTCAATCGTTCTCGATTTTTTCTTCTTTACTTCATCACAAATGACATCTATAGAGCTTAAGTTCAATATATCGTACGGAACACGACTTCGAAAGCTATTTGGTTATTTTTCGAATTATTTAAAAGGGGACTAACCGTTGACTAACAACATAATTGGCGCAAAATGTCCTGAATTTCTGGTGATGAAATCGTTTGAAAGACATTCAGGGTTAGGCTCATCGACGAGACGAAATAGACATCAATGGTCTCTCACATCATTGATGCAAGATACAAGAAGAAAGTGAATGTTAGCAACTGGTGCAAATGAAAAGTCGAAAATCTGGTAGGATCTTTAGAATACAGGTGCTGCCGTTAAGTTGCCGATACCATGGGGAAAATGGGGTTTGATGGTATGAAAGAGCACAGCTGTGTCACTACTGAGCATGAAGACTTTGTTTCTTTGATGAACAAGGCACCAGTTGCATACAGATGACTCATCAAATGGCTGTGTGGATACATGGGATGGAGCAGTACAAGGCCTTTACCTGCTTGCATCTATGAATTTATATGAACCAAATACGCAAAAAATAATGGGACACTGACAATTTTGACAAAAGTTAAATTAGCCTTGACCTGTCCTGTGTTTAGGCAGGACAATAAACACTAAACTAACTCATATTTAAGAGTAGTAAAAAAGTAGAGTGCTGCATAGACAGTGTTTTGAATATATAGCAAAGTGAAAAGGTGGTAAACTGCCAAGAATTTAGTGACGAAATACTGACGTTTCGAGCAGAGCCCTTCATCAGAGTAAGACGAGATGAAATAAAATAAATAGGGCTTATATATATATGGCAAAAGGGTGTCACAAGTAGAAAGTAGCCAATCAAATACACGGGAGATAAACTAATAATTAATGAGATGCGAAAAGTTAAATCATTTGCTATTTTTACAGTCGATCAGAGGGGGAGGGAGAAACGACAGGTCCAATATTAAGGGGATTAGGCGATACCCAGAACGCCTGTCATTTTCTACCTAAAATTCATAAATCTAACAGTCCTGGCAGGCTGATTGTTTCCGCTTGTAGTTGCCCCACCAAGCTCATTTCCAGGTTTCTAGATAACGTTATGTATCCCTTTGGTTAAGAAGTTGCCTCATATAAAAGATACTAAACATGCCTTGGAAATTTTCACAGCGTCATGCTTACATGTCCTTTTAGAGCAGTTCATCAACTTTGTTGACGATTTTCATCCTGCTCTGAAGTTCACGTGGAAATCAGCGAGACCCGTGTGTCATTCCTTGATATTTTAATTTCGATTGATGGTGATTAGCTGAGAGCGTCGGTCTCGTACAAGTCTACTGACTCCCATAGTTATCTTCTATTTTTCATCCTCTCATCCCAACCACACTAAGCAATCCATCCCTTGTTCTCAATTCTTGCGTCTTCGCCGCTTATGTAGCGACGACCAAGATTTTCAAGCCAAAGCAATGGAAATGGGATCTTTTTTTGTTCAACCCTACCAACCTTCTAGACCTCGCTGTTCAGAAAGCTTTTCTCGTCCTCCGTTTAGATGCCCTTGAACCACCTTTGGAACAAGTTTCAAACAACAAAATTCCTTTAGTTACTATCGCAAGGAAAGTGCTGCCTCCATGAGGTATCCGGATGATTTACAAAGTTCCCTGAATAAAGCGTGGACGTGCATTTATATATTAGTTGTAAATTTAATACTTATTGAGAGGAATCAGATAATGTACAAATATAGGGTTTTTCATTTTTGTGTTGACTGGAACAGTGGAGCACTATGCTATGAATTCTTCTGGGTTTGTTTGTGGTAATGAACAGCTAGTCTGCACCCAAGACCAAATTCTCGCAGAGTATACATAATGAACAACATGCACCAACCATGTGGCTGCGAAGAGCGTTTGGTATGCATTTGTGCCTTGATGAGCATTTCGTGACAGAGAACATGACTTTGTGGGGGAATATACTCTACTCAGAAAGAATAGACATTTGTTTTAACAATTTGTTTATTTTCCCTAACAAAACTTAAATGACACCATTTTTAATTATTTACAAGTTGAAATTGGTTTCTTTCAACAACAGAACTAATAATTGAAACTAAATGCGCAGTTCTTTTAGCAATTAAGGTAAACCGAGATGATGTTCCATAGCGAATGTAATATAAAGTATGTCTATGTTAACTTAGTAATAGCTTGAACAACATTTGTTTTGTTGTTGAACGTAATACGCAATTTTGGCAGTGATAGAAAAATATTGGCAATATTTTCTTCTGATAAATTACTGGGAATTTCTTCTCCGTTGTTATTTATTAATATTGCCTATGTCACACAGTTGTGTCTAAATATCAGGTATATGCTACTATTATCTTCTTTCTCGATCAGGTGCCATTCTTAACAACAATGGAACATACACATTGTAGCATGACATTTGAGTGAACAACACTATCACTTGACTCATACTTTTATATTGTTCTGTTATCCTCTTTGTTGGCGAATAGAATACACTCAGGTAAAATACTAATATCAATACTATTAATATCATAATTGTTATTACCAACTGAAATAACATCGATATTGCATTATCACAAAAATTAACTTTGATTTTAACGAGCACAATGGCTTATTGTAGTTTAATTAATAGCAGTGGGCCGTGGCTGCATGCAGTGGCTTTCTTTTGTATATAATATTTTGTGGCAGTGGCACAATGGCTTGCTTTTGTATATATTTTGTGGCAGTGGCACAATGGCTTGCTTTTGTATATATTTTGTAGCAGTGGCGCAATGGTTAGCTTGTATGATATATTCAGTAGCAGTGGCACAAATGGCTTACTTTTGGATATTATTTCGTAGCAGTGGAACAATGGCTTGCTCTTGTGTTAAAGAACTCAATACACCTAAAAATATAAGATATATTTTATTCACAAAGAAATCTTTGAGAAGAGGTCAAGGTTTTCGGGCTATTAAAAGGCCTTTAGTTTGCCGTTTAACATAAAAATAAAAGTGTAGGCTAGAAGGCAATATTTCAGTTTAGCTACATTACTACCAATAGTCGTGGTTTACCTTGACAACAGAATCTTTTCTCGCTGAAACGTAACTGAAGTTGTAAAAAACACAGAGAAGATCCATCAAGCAACTATCACCAAGCCAAAGACAGGGAAAAGACAGAAGTAACCATGCGTTCAATCCATGTTCAATCTTCAGAAAAATAACATGGCTTGCCGGCCACATTGGTCGCCTTCGTAAGATCCGAACATATTATTCCGGACTTCCGTAAATACCCGAAGATACTTTGGAGTATGTTAGCGTTTTTGTCAAATGAACCGTTATGTCACAAAATGTCAAACTGGTCCACATCGACCCAAAGAATAGATTTCCAAAGAATAGCTCCACTGTAGGAAAAACTTTTCCTATGAAAGTTGGTCTTTGGCTTCAGTAGTACAAGATTTAGATCGGAGTTTCCTTAACTATAATCATGTACTTGATTTGTTCTACAAAATAAATCTGTTAGGTAGTCAGGAGCTAAGTTAACAGCCAAGTTAACACTTTGAACATCATGATGGCTTTTTTAGAGCTTCTTTGATGCTCTAATTTATGCCATCGGAGTTGGACAAATAATTATTCAGTAGGATAATCATACGAGCTCTTCATAATAATTCTAGCAGCTCTTTGTAATTTTTGCTAAGACCATCAGACAGAGTGTCCCATACTGCAGACCTTCCAACTCTCACGGTTTGGCCGTGAGACTCACGGTTTTTCACAATAAATCAATAAAATGGCAGTCTCAATAAAAAACAACCCAAAATGAAATCAAACTTATGTATACTGTTCAGTCTTACGTTATCACCGTTTTCATCTCAGTTTGATGATGATCAACTCGGTTTATAAATTTTACGTATAGTGTAGCTTTTGTTGCTCCATACCGATACGCGTTATCTGGCTCATCGAGTTTCCGCGCGTGAGTTCGCGTGCGAATGCGTGATAGCATGCCACGTGCTCAAGATGGCGGAATGACAGCAGTGATGCGGAAAGTGAGCAGTTTGAAGTAGAACTAGAAGACGCTGCTGTTCCTAGTCCTAAAAGAAAAAAAACACACATGTCGGCGCTGCCAAATACCGTTCAAAGTTTAGGAGTGAGTGGGGGGTATTTATCCTGTGAAAGCTGCAAAGAATGATCTGTATTCCTTCCATGAAGAATATCAAGTGTGACCACCAGGGAATTACAGACGTGTGAAAAATCATTGTGGCACAGAGTCACACAAAAGACAAGAAAAGCAAATGAAATCTCAGGCCTCAGTTTCTCAGCTATTTCAATCCTAAGAGCCAAAAGATGCGGGTACTATAGAGCAGAAGTTATTGTGGCTAATTTTCTGATTGAACATAATTTGCCTCTTGCAACTTCAGACCACCTTGGGACCACTCTTTAGATCGGCTTTCCCTGATAGTGACATTGGGAAGAAATATTCTTGCGGATGCACAAAGACTTGTGCCATTGTTAACAAAGCTATGGGTCCACACTGTCATGAGTATGTTGTGCAACATTGTCAACAACATCCATTCAGTTTGGGCATTGATGGTTCAAGTGACACCGATGTAGAAAAGATGAACCCTATGACTGTGAGGATTTTTGACATAAAGAGATCTAAAACAGTTACAACTCAATTTTACGACATGTGTGTGACAAGTGGTCGAGACGCTTCAAAAGCAGAGCAACTTTTTGAGGTGGTTCAGACAAAGATGGCAGAAGATGAAATCCCATGGAGTCAAGCTGCGAGCTTGTCAGTTGATAACACCAATTCAATGATTGTGCCCACAATTCATTTGCGTCACGCTGCAAAGCCAAAAATCCAGATATTTATGTGCTTGGATGCCCCTGTCATTTGGCTCATATTGCTGCAAGCAATGCAAATGATGCTTTCACAGAGGTGGCAGGAATTAATGTGGAGGACTTGCTAATTGATTTGTACTACCAGTTCGACAAGAGTACCAAGAGGAAAGGAGTACTTGTTGAATACATGGAGTTCTGTGACCATGAGCATTAAAAAATTTTAAAGCATTCGTCCACAAGATGGTTATCACTTGAGCGGTGTGTTGAGCGTGCAATTAAAAAGTATGCTGGGGTCAAGTCATATTTCCTCAGTGAGAACTTTGCTGATGCAAGGTTCCAAAGGCTATGCAAAGCCTTTGAAAACCCAGTTACTGAAATAGTTCTGTTTTTTCATCATGCAAGCATCCCTCTCTTCACAAGCTTCAACAAGTTATTGCAGTCAGATGAGCCATGCATTCACATTGTCCATGATTCTGCAGTTAAACTGGGAAAAACTCTTGGCAATCGCATCATTAAGGCCAACATCATGAAGGAGTCAACACTTACTGGTATTAATCTGGAGGATCAGTCAATATATATACCAGTACAATCAATTCACCTTGGTGACATGACAAAGTTTAATCTGTGGAAACTGTTAAATGAAGGGGACATTACTGAAAGAACATATAATGACCTCTTTGTAGCAGCACAAGCCTATTTCAAAGCAGCTCTAGGCTATGTCCTTAAGAAGTTTCCTTTGACAGATGGAGTACTTAAGCATGCTAAGTGGATCAACGTACAAAACGCAGTGAGGCAAAGTGGGAGAGTGTTGAGTTTTTCTGGACAAAGTTCAAATCAGTTTCCAATCTTGGAGACACATTTTAACATTTTAATAATAATCCATTTTTAGAAAAGATATATACAATGGATTTACAATTTGTAAAAATAATTAGGGTAATAAATTAATAAAAAGAACTATACTTATAATATTAATATATATATACAGTATACTATATAAAAAAACTATTTAGTATTGTTATATATCCTACAAGCCCTAGGAATGAATGAATTACTGTCTATTCGTTCCGGGCATAGGCAAGTTAAAAACACGAGAATTCCTAGTATTGTAAGAGTGGATAACTTCATTAGGAATATATTTTTGATTAGGGTGACCATTTTCTTCTACAATTTTTCCAAGTTCTCTTTTATCTGCATTCCTTCGTCGTTCTTCTAGGGTTGGCAGATCATTTTTAGGAATGCCGATGATTCGGAGACTCCTGTTCTGAACTTGTTGCAACTCTTCAATGAGATACTTAGGCAGACCGCCCCATATTGGTGAGCCATATTCAAGCAGTGTATTTTAGTGCAATAGACTGTAGTCCCCACGATTTTTGGTAGGTTTGACTTCCTGCACTCGCGGAGGTAGAAGAGCCTTTTGTTAGCCTTCTTAGTTGTCTCATTTACATGATGATTCCATCGTAGATCATTCTGATGCCATACACCTAGCAGTTTAAAAGCTGAAACTTTCCAGGACTTGATCTCCAACGCGTAGATTTTCAGGTTGATTTATCACCTAACTAAAGGATATCCACATATCTTTCGTTTTGTTGGTATTCATTGACATACGATTGGTGCTCGCCCATTCTTGTAAGTTGTCCAGCACCAATTGCATTGTTGATTCATAACCTTTAGGGACGCTGTCAAACACCGTACAGTCATCTGCATATTTACACATGCTGATACGATCGCGCATTTCTGTCGGTATGGCGTCTTCAAAATCATCAATGAAGGTGTTAAACAATATGGGGGAGATCACGGATCCCTGCGGTACACCGGCGGGGCATGGTTCGACAGCCGACAGGACACTGACATACAGATAGATGCAATGTATGATGAATTCTGTGATTATCGAACATTGACAGATGATGACATTGGTGAGGCCTGGAGTGAGGCTAAAGTCGTTGATGGCTTAGTTGATGGACAAGAGATATTCCATCACAGGGTAGATGTGCTTTGGTGGTACATCTCCGACATGGTTGTTCCAGGTTGTTCCAAGAAGCGCTTCTGTAACCTCGCAAAGGTGGCAGAACCTGTTCTCATTCTGCACCACAGCAATGCTGGAGAAGAGAGATTGTTCAGCATGGTTAGAAAGAACAAGACCGACAGCAGGTCTTCAATGAAACTTGATGGTACACTTTCCAATTTAATGCCAATGAAGCTCCATTACCCTGAGACGACAACGCCTTGTCACAAGTGGAATACAGAGGAGGAACTACTTAAAAACTCTAAAAAGGCAACCAGAGTATACAATCTTGAACACAAAAATAAGTAGTACCACCTAAGGAACTTGTTTGTCTTGTTACAGTTTGTTGTAAGCAATATAGTATATGGATATTCGTTAATCAGTCGACAGTGACACTTAAATAATTTCCTGACATTGTTTGCATCTGTTTAGTTATATTTAGCATCTATTTAGCTAAAGAAGCACTTACTATGGCAGTTTGAACCTTTCTAGTATTGTTAGTGTTGACGTTTCCTTGTTTTCGAAAAATTTGAAAATCTCAAGGTTTGGGACCCAAATCTCAAGGTTTTTTGAAGTAAATTTTTGGGATCTCAAGGTTTGGGGCTTTCAGAGGTTGGAAGGTCTGCATACTGTACTACAATAATTTAGCCGTTGTTCTATCAGGCAGTGATAAATTAGTAGATTTTTTTGGGACATGAAAGAACTAACTCGTCGTATAAAAAATACATCCTAAAAAGAATACATCGTAAAAAGAATACATCCTGCGATAATGAAGATCACTATCAACCAGAACTGAATAAAATATTGTCTATGGTATCTGAAATGAAGGAAAATTACGAGAAAGAAAGGCAAAATGCCACTGCGCGAGCGGACAAACACGAGGCGAATAACAAAGCCTTGATCGAAGAACAAACCAAGATGGCGGCGGAAATACGATCATTGAAAACAACCATAGAGGAACTTGAAAATGACAACAAGCATATAAAATTGGTTCTTGATATTAAGCAAGAAGAGTGGCTTAAAGTCCAGACGAAAAACAGCCCATGTTTGAAAGAGGATGAACTGAAATCTACAGCTACAATCCCTGTCCAAAATAGTTTTACAAGCCTTGAAATCGATGACGCGATCGAAGACGAAGAGAGTCAATACACCACCTTCCCAGAGATTGTAGAACATGATGAACAAGCAGAGGAGCCGAGTCGCAATAACAAAGATAACCGTTCGAACCAATACCGTTTGAAGACAAAGAAAACCCCTGGAAACATTACAGCAAAACCGCAAGACCCTACGAAACCAAGAGAGAAAATTACCCTTGTCATAGGGGTGTCCAGTCAAAACGTCCTCAAGTCAAAACGTCCTCGTGTCCGCTGGTCAAAACGTCCTCGTGTTCGCAAGTCAAAACGTCCTCGTGTCCGATGGTCAAAACGTCCTCGTGGTCAAAACGTCCTCGTGCTCAAAACCATACCATATTTACTAAAGCTAATCGACTTGCACTAAAGCTAATCAAAATTAATGCATTTTTATTTTGATGACTTAGAGTTATCAAAATCCGATCGAATCCCGAAACGCGTCAAAATTGCATTTTCTATTAAAAAAGAAAATATATTCGCTCCTGATATAAACACTTTTAAAAATCCATAACAACAATACACCTTGACTCATCCGGTCTGCATGGCTTTCAAAATTGCCTTTGATGGACAGTTTTATTTGTTTTCAAAAGCTGAATAATAGCGCCGCGTTACCGAATCGTGTCAAAAAACTATGGGTTTGATGTTTTAGGGTTATTGTTAAAACAGAAACGCGGAAAAGCGCATGGATACCAATTTATATTTGTTCTCTATAGCCGGTCACCTACATAGTGACTTGGTTGACATTTTAGTCAGTTTGGCAGATGAATCTAATGAAGCAACATCAACCTCACTTGATGGTCTGCCTGCAGAGTTCGGTGCACCTATTGCAGAGAGTTCGCGGAATTCAGCGGAAGAAAGAGAAGTGCAGGATTCTGACGACCTTATCAGCCTTGGAAGTTTTATAGTCCCATCCCAAATCGAAGAATCCTCTATCACAGATGACACACCTAGAGTGTATGAAAATGACGAAGCACCGACAATGACAACGTACGAACTCATTGAAGACGGCTCACAGAAAGGAAAGGAGAAACTTGCAGATAGCGACGGCTATACATACACTGTCAAGACACGAAGACCCAATGGCAATAAGGTTTGGACATGCAGTGTTCGCAATAAGACCATGTGGTGCAAAGCCAGCGTTCAGCAGAAAGGAGACGGATTTACAAGGGGATCACAACCACACATACATCCCACTCAACTTGGAGCAGCAACCGCCACACGAATAACAACTGCTGTAAAGAAAATAGCTGCAGCAGAAATATTCACGTCAGCGGCAGAAATCGTAAATAAGGTGATAAGATCACACTAATTACACTTTTGAGTCTGTTTGAACCTGGCGGAGGTATGAATATCGCACTGTTGTTTTATTTGTGTAAATTATGTCATTTGAGTAGATGGAATCCCAAACTGTATACTGAATGGTCCCTCAATAATACTTTACTTTATTTTCTTTACATTACATTTCATAGGTAATGTTGGAATAAGGTATCGCCACTTCAACCGAACCCTTGCAAGCGTTAAAGAATCCGGCGTATCTTGCAAGAGCTGCCAACCGTCACCGTCAAAAAAAAGCGCCCTGATGAACCTTCAGATCTCGGTTTCGAATTATGTGAAGACCACCTACCAGCCGATTTTTTGCGATCAGACATCCGAGTAGATGGAAGGCGGCACATCATATTTGCTACAGAGAACATGATAAATCTGCTAAAAAAATCGAAGACATGGTACGTTGATGGAACATTTAAAATAGTCAAAGATCCCTTCACGCAGTTTCTGTCTATCCATTCATTCGTCCGAAGTGGTGAATGTACCAAACAAGTTCCGCTCGTATTCGTATTGATGTCTGGAAAACGGAAAAAGGACTACATAAAAGTGCTCAAAGCCATCAAACGCATGATAAGGAGCAGAAAACTTGAGAAGATTGTCATCGATTTCGAAAGCGCGATGTGGACGGCTATCCCGCACGTTTTCCCAGGTATACTGATTCGCGGATGTTCTTTCCATTGGTCGCAATGTATTTGGAGAAAAATACAAGATATCGGTCTCGCCCCAGCGTACAAACATGACAATGCAACCCATAACCTGTGCAGGCAGTTCCTGTCTCTTGCATACCTACCAGCAGAGCATATCCAACCTATGTTTGCAAGGTTAGCTACGAAAGCCACTACGCCAATGTTGACCGATCTACCGATTTATATTCGTTTAAACTGGATCGACGGGTCACTTTGGAAACCGGAAACGTGGAGCGTCTTTGGTCAGGCCGTCCGAACCAACAACGACGTTGAGGGTTGGCATGGAATGCTCAACAGGCATGCAAAACGTGGGAACCTCTCGTTCTATCTGATGGTGCGACTACTCCATGAGCAGGCCCAACTTGTTGATATGCAAGTTCGTTTGGTCAGTGACAAAAAGCTAAAACGAAGGCAACGCAAGGAGTACCGCCAGGTGCAAGGACAGTTGTTCGCTGCATGGTCCTCATACATCGCTGGTGATCTGTCCAAATACGGACTGAACAAATACTGAACATTAAAATTGTTATACAGTATATATATGTTATAAAAAGTGCTGCGTAGACAGTGTTTTGAATATATAGCAAAGTGAAAAGGTGATAAACTGCCAAGAATTTAGTGACGAGATACTGACGTTTCGAGGGCTCCGTTCGAAACGTCAGTATCTCGTCTAAATTCTTGGCAGTTTACCACCTTTTCACTTTGCTATATATATATGTTATAGCCGAAATATTGAACATACAGTAGATATCTAACGTTTATATAGTTAAGATAAACCCGTGATAGAAAATTAGCCAATCAGATCGAAATAACTTAATAACAATTTCATGAGATTTGTTGAGATATTTCGGCAGTTCACCAACCTTACTATATTTCGATCTTTTAGTGTATTTCAGCACACTATTTTTATTTCGCTGTATATATATATATATATATATATGTATGTGTGTGTGTGTGTGTGTGTGTGTGTGGTGTGGTGTGGTGTGGTGTGGTGTGGTGTGGTGTGGTGTGGTGTGGTGTGGTGTGTGTGTGTGTGTGTGTGTGTGTGTGTGTGTGTGTGTGTGTGTGTGTGTGTGTGTGTGTGTATGTTGTAGATAACTAGTATCTCGCCACTGACAAATCATGATATTTTCCGATAGACACGTTCAAATATTATATAGTTACATTTTCAAATCTTACTTCTGCCAGTCTGGTTTTTGATCTCGCTAAATACTGAAGCAAATTGTCGTTATGGATATTTTTGTAGATTGCTTGTCCTAGCTTGCTTCCAAATAGTATACAAATAATCTCGATTTCTTCTTCGGACAGCTTAGCAAATTTTGGTAACACGGCATCGTGCAGTTATCGCTATTGACAGTATTGTGCATGCTCAAAATTTTTTTTGCATTTTGCAGCAAGAAATTATTAATTTGAATTATAGATGATGGCAAAGTAATTTGATATAGTTGTATATATAGTCACAAAAATGTTGTTGTAATGGCCCATGCGTGTTGTGTATATTAATTAAAACAGTGTTGTATATATATATCAGTTTGATAGCATATTTACGTGTCTAGTCAATTATTAAATCTTGGTTTCTGCATGTATTTGACATGGTTATTAATATGTTCTGAACATTATTAGTCCTCTGGATAAGACTATGATTTTTAACCGAGGACGTTTTAACTTTTGATCTGAGGACGTTATGACTTTGATCCGAGGACGTTATGACCTGCGAATGTTTTGACCCGAGGACGTTTTGACTTTGACTGAGGACGTTTTGACTTGAGGACGTTTTGACTTGAGGACGTTCTGACTGGTAAGCGTCATAGGCGACTCCATGGTCAAGCACATAAATAGCCAAAAGATCGAAAGGGCTGCTCGCAACAAGTCAGTCTGTCACTCATACAGTGGAGCCAAAGTGAAGCAGATAACAGAAAAGTTCAAGAATGAAAATGATGGGGAATATGATAGTGTGATCCTTCATGTTGGGACCAATGACCTGGTTGATTCTGATGGAGAGAAAGTGGCAAAGGATATGGATGACCTCATCAATGAAGTAAAAACCCATACAAAGAAGATTGCTATCTCAAGTGTCGTCCGAAGATATGATGGTAGGGTCCAATCAAATCAAATAAATCAATATAATAATTTATTAGAAATCTTATGTCTGAAGCATAAAATTACTTTTATAAATAATAATAACATAAATGAGTCTCGACTTAATGGCTCAAAGTTACACTTAAACCAATTAGGCGATAAAGCACTGCAGGGCAGTGCTTTTTGCTCATATGTAAAATCGCTTAGAGTTACAACCACAGGTTCTATACAAGGTTCCTCAAATGGCAGAAATGTCCATTTTTTCCCAAAGTTCATGGTCATTGGAACACAGAATGGACAACGTATCTGAACTATGTCAGCCGAATGCTGACATGACACCGACTATAGATAATATTAGTTGTAATGTGAGTAGCGATTTTTACACTTGCATGAACTCAATCCCTAAAAAAAGAGGTTTTAAGATGGCTTTTCTTAACATTGTCAGTTTAACTAAGAAATTGGATGAAATTAGATTTTCGATGACAAACAAAAATATTGATTTAATAGGTCTCAGTGAAACCAGACTAAATGAAACTATAACTGATAACATGATCAACTTGGATGGTTATGACATTGTCCGAAATGACCGTACAAGAAATGGTGGTGGTGTCTGTATTTACCTACGTAGTTCCACCAGAATTAGAGGCTGTTTGCCTAGAAATTATTAAACCTCACAGTCGACCTTTCCTTGTCACAACGGTGTACAGACCACCAAATACACCATCTGCATTTTTTGATAAATTTGAAAATTTAATTCAAACTATGGATGATGAAAACAAGGATATATATATTCTTGGAGATTTAAATTGTGACATGTTGAAAGCAGTTTCTGATGCACCAACCAAAAAATTAAAAGCATTACTTGAGGTATACCAATTATCTCAATTGATTGATGAAGCAACTCGAGTAACCATGACAACTTCCACTCTCATTGACCACATAATTACAAACAAACCAGAGAAAATCTCTGATTCTGGTGTTATCCACTCAGGAATCAGCGATCATAGTTTGGTATATGTAATTCGGAAAATATATGTTACTGAGAAAAAGCAAGAAAATATTGTTGAGATTAGGAACATGAAAAATTTTGATAATCAACAATTTATTTATGACTTGCTCAATCAACATTGGGAATATGTTTACTTTTTCGGTGATGACCCAGATACAATGTGGGAAATTTGGAAGCAATTATTCTTTGAAATTTTAGATAAACATGCGCCACTTCAACAGAAAAAAATTAGATAAAAAAAACTCCCTTGGATCACAAGCAATGTTAAAAAGCTTATAAACATGAGAGACAAATTAAAAAGAAAAGCCATTCTTACTAAACTTGAAACGGATTGGATAAATTATAAAAATGCCAGAAACAAAGTAAATATTGAGTTAAGAAATGCCAAAAAAGAGTATTACTCCAAGAAGATTGCTGGTCAAAAGTTCAACCCTAAAGAGGCTTGGAAAACAATAAATAGCTTACTAGGTCGAAACAAAACCGACAATAGTAAACGAACTAAATATAAATGGAAATACACTGACAAATACTAAAGACATTGCAGATGGCTTTAACAATTTCTTTACTGATATAGGCCCTGATTTAGCTAGCAAAATTGATACTTCAAATGACAACTTTCAGGACTATATTAAGAGTTCAGAGTCAGAATTCAGTGTATTCAAGCCAATAGAGGTTGACAATCTTTGTCAACTCCTTCATGGGCTTTGCAGTGCTAAAGCTACTGGCATTGATAAAATTTATAATAAGATTCTTAAGATTGCGGCACCAATTATCTCAGATTCATTAACATTCATCTTCAATCAGGCTATTACACTATGTTCGTTTCCAAATGAATGGAAAATAGCTCGAGTAACACCACTTTATAAAAATGGCCAGCGGAACCTGCCTGGGAACTACAGGCCAATTTCAGTGTTACCAGCTATAAGTAAAGTTATGGAACGAATTCTCTATAATCAATTATATGACTACTTGACAGAAAATGAACTACTTTCAGAACATCAATTTGGTTTTCGTAAATTTCATTCTACGTCAACTGCATTACTAGACTGTACAAACAGCTGGTATATAAATATGGACAAAAAACTGTTCAATTTAGTAGTATTCATAGACCTAAAAAAGGCTTTTGATAGTTGATCACCAAATTTTGCTAAAAAAATTAGAACTATATGGAATCAAAGGGAAAGCATTATCCCTATTGAAATCATATTTAGAAGAACGTAGCCAAAACTGTCAAATAAATGGCATTGTCTCATCAGGGCGAAAAATTAAATGTGGTGTTCCTCAAGGCTCGATCTTGGGGCCACTATTCTTTTTATTATACATAAACGATTTAGCTGAATGTCTAAATGAAACTAAACCACGATTATTTGCTGATGACACAAACTTAACAGCCTCTGGTGAGACAATACATGATGTTGAGATTGCAATGAATTCTGACTTAGAAAATCTAAGGAAATGGTTAATAGCCAACAAACTTAGTCTGAATGTAGCAAAAACAGAGTTTATGTTAATCGGCTCTAAACCAATGATTAGCAATGTCTCTAACTCACAACCAAATGTCAGTATAGAAAATAAACCAATTAAACAAGTGTTTGAAAGCAAAACTCTAGGAGTGACTGTTGACCAAAATCTATCATGGAAAAGTAATACTGAATATATATGCAAGAAAATAACATCAGGGTTAGGTACTCTCCGACATGTAAGAGAATTTGTCGACAGACACACTCTTCTTTCCATCTACAATGCACTTGTTCAACCGTATTTTAACTACTGCTGTGAAGTGTGGGATGTATTTGGTGCAACTCAATCAACACGGTTACAAAAGCTCCATAACAGAGCTGCTAGAATTATTGGAAATATGAGCAATGAGATTGACCACAAAATTGCATTAAATGCCTTAGAATGGCAGCCTCTTAAAATACAAAGAAAAAAATCAAAAGCTAAGATCATGTTCAAAGTTTTAAATAACATGGGATCAAAGAGTCTTACTAAGCTTTTTACTTATAAGAAAGAGAAGTCCGACTACAATCTTCGGAACATTTCAAATACTGTTTGTTTACCACAACCACGCACCAATAACATGAAAAAGAGTTTCCTATATGATGGAGCATCTATATGGAACTCTTTGCCCATGGAAATAAGAGAGAGCAAGACCCTGACATGTTTTAAAAATAAAATCGCTACTCATATCCTAGAGTAAGTGTTATGTAAGTAAAATAGGAACATATTGTAAATAATGACATTCTTTTAAATAACCTTTGCATTAAGGAGGATGCTGCAGTCTTCCCAGGGTGCTTTACCTTGGGGCGGAGGGTTCTGGGGAGGCTGCAATATCCTCCTTTCCTTTCCTTTACATAAACTGTTTTATAGTAGTGTACACGCCCATCGTGGAAATCAGCTTTTGTTGTCGTTGTAAGCGTGCTTAAATAAAGTTTATCATCAAATGTTTGTAATTTATTCATTTACATGTTCATTCCATCGAAGATGTTCATCAAGTTTTAAACCTTCAAATATTATTTGGCTTTGTCAAACAGCTGCAAGTAAATTAAAAAAAAAAAAAGAATTCATGTTCATTGGTTCTGACCAGAGGTTGAATATTTTACATGAACCAGTGTTCATGTAAAATATTCAACCTCTGGTCAGAACCAATGAACATGAATTCAGTTTTTTTTTTAATTTACTTGCAGCTGTTTGCACAAAGCCAAACATATTCCTCAAATCTTCATTAAATTTGATTTCTAATCCAGATACATCATGTGAAGCTGAATATACTTGAGTATCGTCTGCATACGGATCCACTTTTGAATTTAGAAGGCAATTTGGGAAATCATTAATAAATATTAAAAATAATATTGATCCCTGTGGAACTCCACATTTAATTAAGCTGTCATATTGACTTGAGATTTTTGGAGTCTATTACCAAGGAAGCTTTTAAACCATTGTATGGTTATCCCTTTTAAGCCATAAAGATCAAGTTTTCATAATAAAATTTCATGGTTTAGAGAATCAAAAGCTTTCTTTAAGTCAATAAATACAATTCCAGTGATTAACCCATTGACGCTCGAGTGGTTTGTCTGAAAACCTGACGTTTTTTTTGTCAAAAGATTGTTTTTAGTAAGATAGTTATATATAATTGATTATAAACAATTCTTTCTGAAACTTTTGCGACAGGGAATATTGAAATTGCACGATAATGATCAGCATTATTTCTTTTGTTTCCTTTCTTAAACAAGGGAGAAAGTTTTGCCAATTTCCATTCGTCAGGAAAAATTCCTGTTCTAAACGATTGATTAAAAATCACTCTCAGCCAGTACTGAACAGAAGACGTATAGAAGTAGCCCTTTTGGCTTGGACAAATAATTCGTCAAAGATGGATTTAACCGAAAGTTGGTTTTATATCTTTATTTATACTGATAAAAAAACTGGTCAATCAATAGATTGACTGGTATTAATCGGTGACCAGTGATACAAAGCTATACGATGTACAAATGTTAAAATAGTTGGGCGTTGCCCTTACTGCACTCACCCCATACGACGCATCTGTAATCTAGCAAACGTAGCACAGTTTGCTTGTAAATTCTAAGCAATATATTGCAGCTAAGGAAAGATCAAATTCTGTTGAGCAATTTAAGTTTTACCTTGGATTGTACATAAATTACATGTTTATTCCAAGTAAGGCAATTATCAATGTAAAATCCTAGATGCTTGTAATAACCCGATTGTTTCATTGGATTTCCGTCAAGGACTCTCTGGTGTTTTTTATAGTGTTCTTACATCCAATCAGCATTGCCTCACACTTTTTGTGATTACTAATTAAACCGTTCTGATTCCAAGTCACGATACCTGCGAGATCTTGGTTGACTCGTTGTTCTGCTACACTGACTTCCTTCGCATTAGCATGGATCTCCTTCGCATTAGCATAGAGTCAGTGCTAGGACCGAACCCTGCGGAACCCCGTGCGTGATTGAACGCCGTTGAGACTCTGCGCTTCCGCTCGTGACGAATTGACTTGTCCCCTGTAAATAGCTCTTAAACCATTCGATTTCGTTACCATTCACACCGCTTTTTGACAACTTACTGATTAAAATATCATGAGGCTTTCCATGAGACATGCAGGTCAGTGATCGACTCACCCATTGAGGAATCACAAAATCACACACCAGTCTAAGGTGACAGAGACCTATTCAGTTGAGGTACAAAATATTAATCTACTGGTTGTGGTGACCCCATTGACCCAAAATTGTTTGAAATTCAAATGGAGTATATTCAGCACCAAAATGAAATATATGGAAATTTCACAGCATTGTATATTTTCTATGATATTGTAACAATACCATAGCAACAAACATCATCAAATTCTGTTCATTACCATTTGCTATTTTGCAATCTCATGTTGACAGATTTATTTTTGGGTTATCCAACTACCAGTAGGATAATTTCCACTTACTTCAATTCAGCGTTGTGGGCCTCAAAGAGGCAGTACCTCCTAGTTTAAATCATTCATTTTTGGGTCTACTGACCAACTAATCTACAGTTGTGGACACTTACCGAAGATAAAAGTGTTCTGAAAGTGCAAAAGTAACGAAATTTAAAGTGTGCCGAAAGCGAGCCATCTTGTTTCAGTCAAATCTTGTTTTATGCGTCCATTGGTCGTGTTGTAACATGGTCAAAATGGAACTGTACTTTCTCCACGCTTGAGTGGACTTTGATCCTCATCTGCATTTTCAAAGGTTATGGCATTCAATTTCTCAACTAAACCAGCTAGAGAATCGACACCAGGATACGAGGGTGAGGATGAGGAAGTTCCAGAGATGCCAACACAGCAAGTAGATCCAGAACCTAAAATATATCCTCAAAGGAATAGGAACAGACCGATATACTACTCAAGAAATAAAGTGATAAATATAAGACAACAAAACAAAACAATTTACTTTATTAACTCATAGTTATTGATATACAATTGATATTTAGTTACAGTAAATCTTGAACATTTGCAAGGAACATTTGAAAATAACATTAGAAAGGAATATTCAAACTTTTATGTAGGTTTAACAATTTATTGAGTAAAGGGGAGGTGTGGGAACGAGTGAAAGAACTAGAGTGTTATGTGGGAAATGTATTGTGTGTGAGAGCGAAGTCGAGAGAGCAGCCATGTAAAAGCATTCAGAGTGAAAATAAATACATAAGATTATATAGTATTCAATAGATACAACAGGAACGTCTGTTGCTGTTGCAATGGCCAGTCGTGGCAGTGTTGTCTGACCCAATTTTGACCAAGCCATTGGAAACCTGCTGAGGAACTCGTCCCTACTCTTAGAAAACTAGAGCTAGCCAAAGTCCTGTTCAGCTCACAGTCCAAAACAACATCTGTCGTTGTTCTACCTGCTATCATTGCAATTCTCTAGCTTTGAAGATATTTCTTGAAATGGGACATTTCTAGTTATCAAGTAGCCCTCTGCAGTCACCATCATTCCATTGATTTTGGTCACTGTCAGAGGTTTCGGATCAAATGTAGGTGTTAACTTGTTTCTACGTCCATGTTTTACTTCCAACTGTAATTTTGGAACTCTTTGCTCTTCGCTTTGTATCAGTATAGATCTTTGCCTTTTGCTGTTTATAACGGTGTGTTATATTTATTGTAACTTGCAGTACTATATTAAGTTTTATCCAAGATCATGTGACCTCATTAAATTCCACGAGCAGCAACATAACTATAACATAGTTAAGATCAGACGAAAAAACATCCTACTATAATACTGTAGTTAATGACACCCCACCATCAAACAAATATCTCACACATAGAATAGGTTGTTTATACTGTTTTTGTAGCCTTTTTCAATGCTGTATGCATGGCTATGACAGCTGGAGAGGTGTTGTTGCGACCACCAGCATCTTCCAAACCAAAGACCACTTTTTGGAAACACTGCCACGAGTAGTTTATGTCCAAAACATAGAACATTTTAAAGCAAACATCCACAGCCTTCAAAAATGACATTTGCTGTAGGGCCTTCCTTTCAACAATTACAAAACACTGCAATGGCTCCATAAATGAACCCAAGATAAGGACATACGGCTGCTTGTTTGATACCAAATACTTTGGCATATTTGTACCAATCTAAACAGGACAGAAATGTAATGGTTTTTGTACATTTTCTCAGATAATATTTTTATAGATGTTAGGAAATGAGATATTTTGGATCAGTTTAGAAGGCATGTGTGAGGATTGAGTGAGGTGGGGTGGAGTAGTGGGTGACAGTAGGTGTGGGATATGGGAGATTTTTACATGTTTATTTAAAATTGCTTATGAGAAGTTAGAATAGGTGCCACCCTTAAAGACCATGAGTTGCCTTGCTGTTTTAGGACATATTAGACACCAGAATATATTTACAAACTTCTTACCGGTTTAACATGAATGTAAGAGGCCAAAGATTCATCAATACTGGCCCTGGTCTTCCCCTTTCTTCCAGGTTGGTAGAATACATGGGAGAAGGCCCAATGAAAGATTTGTCTTATCATCTGAAGCTAAATATAAGAAAAAACGTTAATAAGACTGATGACGATGTTCCATTATAGTAAATAATTGTTTGCTCCTCTGCAAGGTTTAATGCAAACTAAAAAAATATATTTCTGAGCCCCAGAAAAACAAGAAACATTTCTGAGTTTGCATTAAAGCTTGAGTAGCAAACCAAGCTGCAAATTGGGAGTTAGTAATTACTGTACATTAGTTCCCACACAATGATAGTTTTTCAAAAAAATAATCGGTTTTAACAAATGTCATGCCTCAACTAAGATAGTTATTTTTACCTGCAGAGAAACCACTAACTTAATGGTCCATTGGTAGGCCCCTTAAAAAGCTTTAGACACGCACCCTGACAATATCCAAAACTTGTACAGTACATACCATTAACACAGTGTATCAGAGTTTCCTTAAAATAACATCAATATGCAAGTATGATTGCTACTTCCCTTGCAGACTTCATAACTTCATCTGCATTGGTTGGAGTCCACAACAAGTAAAGATTATCTGACACATCTGCAAACAGGGCATGGAAATCCAATTCCACCTGTAACAGTATAAAAAATCAAATTTACAGGTATTACCCTCATTAAGCTTACAAAGATGGGGTGGGAAGGGGAAATTAGAATTTGCTATCAAATAAATATTACAATACAAGTACAGTGTACTCAGGGGACCAGGTGGAAAAACTCAAGGAAGATTCAGACATTTTGTAATATTGGTGTGATATTGGTGTAATTAGTTGTAATAATTTGTACTCTTTGCATCACCAGGCACTTGTTAATAGCAAGGTCTAAACAATGTCCAAAACGGCTCAAATGGCAACCAACCACAAAATTACTGTCATTGTCCGTTGCAGTAAGCACTAGCTTCTCAGTTGAAAGGCTCCAATTGCTCAATATATCATTGATGGACTCAATAATATTTTCTCCAGTATGATAAAATAAGGGCACGGTCTCAGGCAAATTGACTGAAGTCCCCATGCGGAATCAATGAAATGAACTGTATAACTCAAGTAAGGGTGCGTTGCCCTGCTGGTCCACAAGTCTGTTGTAGCAGAAAAAAAGTCAATTTGGCTTAGCTTGGGATTAACCACTGTTTCTTTTACCTGATTATACAAGCGTGGAATTTCTTGGACCTAGGGTTTAGTTTGGCAATCATCTTTTGAAACCCAGGTTTTTCCACTGTGTACAATGGCTGCATGTCTTTCGCTAATAAATAAGCTACTGCATGATTTAGTTCTTTTGCTTGGCCACCTTTGGGATCATGAGTTGAGCACTAAACAACAGTCTCAAGTGTTGGCTGCATACCTTGACTCCTTGATGCTTTGTTTGTGTTGCTATTTCCTTGATTTGCTTCTTTGTATGCTCCGGGGTGTCGTTCACGAAGATGAGTAAACAAATTTGTGGTGTTGCCACTTTTACATGGCACTGACTTGCAGCATATCCTGCAAATGGGCCGATGCTCTTGTGATGGTATTGATACTCCATGTTCGTCTGCCTTTATTCCGAAAAAGTTCCATGCAGCGCTCTTTGTATTTTTCTTTTTAACAAGATTTGGTTCTGTTACTTCGGTGTCCATTCATGCAAAGCGTTTACATACGTGAGTCGCTGTGTCTCCGCTGGCACAAATGCCGTGGGCACACAGCGCAAGCAAAGCCTGCAATTTCATTGTTCAGCGGATTAATACATAAATATTAGCTTTTGTATCGTATTAAATTCGTATTTAATTCAGGAAATAGTTTTAATTCTTTTAAAAACTATATTTTCTAGGAATTGAAAGAATTTTTTAGCATTTTATGAAAGCTATATACACATGCGAAGCAATATCACGATAGTCATCGAGCATGACGATAATTTCGATATATCGTCGCTCAAGTTTCTACCTTCGATACGATAATCGCGATTGAAAATATCGCGATAAATCAAAATATCGAAATATCGCCCAACCCTAGATGCTAGATATTTCATCAACAAACCATCTGGTTCCACTGGTATCATGAGCAAGTCTTTGCTTCTCGACTCAACATACATGAACTCAAAGCCTCCACTTCCCTTCAGCTTTGGAAGAACAGTCACGAGTTCACAGACATCTTTTCATTGGCATCTTCAGGAACAGGCACCTTTTCCCACTAGTCCTGCTACCAATAGCTCCCTTTGTTCTTCACGGTCTGTGACCTCTGTTTGTTCTTTATCGGCCAAACAAACACATTTTCTGTAACAGATTTTGCCATCTTTGTGCCATTCTGTTGAGTAGCTCGTTTATGCTTTCTTATGTTTGAACGATTTTTTTTACGTGAAATGTTGGCGAAATAAAGTTTGTCGAAATAAAGTTTGTAGTTCGCTATGTGTTGTTGAAGTAGACAATGAACCAGAAGCTACACACTCAACGTTTGTTGAAGTGCTAGAACTCTCAGAGACAGATCGATGTGCTGACACTCGCGTTTTCGGTTGTAGGTGGAACTGAAGGGATTTCTAGAGGCGAATTGCTTAATCGTGTCGCCAGTTCACATAACAAACAAGCTGCCATAGAAAGATCTTGGGCCATTTTGTTTTTATTCTGTATATAACCAAAAGCGCACTGTCGACGGATTGGCGGCCATGTTGTTTGGTTATGGACCATGGGTTCCGGGTACCTACTAAAATCGTTACCAGACCTCTGCACAAAAAGTCTCCATTTTCAAAATCTAACGCTGCATTTTCAAAAATTATGCAGTGTGAAGGCCACAATTTTTGGAAAACACTTTATTATCACCATTTTAAAAATTGAAGCCACAATACTCGAACAATTATCACCATTTTGGAAAAACATGTTACCATTTTCAAAATAAAAGGCACCATTTTAACAATTAACAGGTACATTTTATAAAAATAGAGCACAAATTTTGAGAGATATGCATGGTAATCACAATCCTGTCAAGTGAAAGACTTAAGTGTGAAAGTAAATAAAGCACAAAGAACTAGTGCTGTTTATTAAAGAATCAATGAATTTAATATTTAGAGTGGAAGATTAGAATGCACTGTATATATACCATTTAAATTATGTGCTTTATAATATTGCAGAATAACAAATGTTAATACAAACTTTGAATTGCAGAGTTTAATTTTATTTAAATTATTCATCACCATTGCTTCACTCTTTGCAACCTCATCCACAATGGAGTAATTCCAAAACTTGATAATTAGCCGATATAGAGAGTACTGGTGTGTGGTAGTATTAAGGGTGTAAAAAAGTACAGACTGTAGCTGTGTTTATACTGCAAGTCTATAGGACCAACCTGGCCTACCACCACCTGGGCCTGGCTTACATTTTACTTACTTTAATAGTGTAAACATTCACGATACTGGCTGTCTATAGGATTATGATACTGTATATGGCATGCTGCTCTGGCCAATGGCTTAGTGTGTCTGTGTAAACACCTTTGTCCTGGTTCAGGCCTGGACAATGCCAGTCCTAGGCTTGCAATGTATATTTTTACACAGCTTTTGTAGGATATATACTGTACAATGTATAATTGGGTAGATTAACACTCACTGTGTTAGGGGAACATGTTAGGGATTAAACATGGTGGTCGCACCTCCCTGACAACAAGCAGCTGAAGCAATTTTCACCCTGAATTAATGTTATATATTGGATTAATTAGATTAAGCAATATTGTTCTTTGTTGCATATTATGGGCTTTTGTCATTTCATCTTTTTGAAATTGTGTTACCAGTACTCGAATACCATTGAAATGTATGTGCATAATTATATAATAGTAATAAAAGCAACAGAAGTCTTCTAACAGAATAAAAGGTTTAACAAGCTTATGAATATAGTCAGACAACACTCTTGGTCTGGGATAAATTTAAGTATTTGTCTGGGACAATTAGACAATAAGGAACATGCAGATTACAGTACATACAGTATTACAGAAGGGTACATGTATGTACATATGTGCAATGCCAGTATTTTAAATCATTCATAGGTTATGCAGTCATGAATACAACTTTGAGTAAAATTATGAGTATGCCACTGTTAAACATGCATGTTGAATATTTATTATAAAAATCATAACTGACATAATTAACTATTAATATTATATAGTTAATAAAATTATTATTGAAATTAATACAATTAATTATTAATTTCAATAATCAAGAGTTACACAATTGGTTTCTAACCCTGTTTCCGAGACAACTTAGTGATGGCAGACTTTCCCACTCATGTTCTGTTCAGTGCACTACCAACAAATTGCACACAAAAATAAGCAGTTTGAAAATCTGTTCAGATTGGCAAATGAATTGACTTATTTTTCAGTATAAAATAACTGAGCACTACAATACTAAACCCTCAAACAGTAAGCGGGCGAGGGGTTGTTGCGTAGACGTATTTCTAGTAGTAATAGTAAATAGTATAAATATTATAGTATGCAACGTGTTACTGATCGTCACTGGAATCCAAGACTGGATTGTGAATCCAAGACTATATTTGAATTCTGTCTAAAGTCCACACTAGGCCAAAACGGGACTAGAAAATCGTACAGGGTGCGAGACATCAGATACAACTTGGATTCATCCAAAGTGGACTTGGAGAAGCAACGAGGAACCCTTGCCCTCCTTTGCCATACGAAAACAGTAGGCTCTCTGACAGTACTTTGTAGTCTATGCTTTATAGCTATTGATTTTCATTTCGTACAATTTGAGGCGCCATTCCAATATGTCTGTGTTTTTTTTTGTTACTACGGGATAGTATTTGCTCATAATGAACTACCGGTAATTAATTAAGTAGTTTAACATTCTGACTACAAATTAACTACGTCTGGAAGTGAATAATCGAAAATTGGACTCTGTTAGGGCCGGAGCATCTCTAAACGAAAGCGGAGCTTCCTCCAATCAAAATTTCTGAGAGCAGGAGATACAAAAAATGTATAGTGTCAAGAAAACAAGAAAATAATAAATTATCGTCGAGAATCTTGGACTCGAATTTCTAGATTCCAACAGTCAGGCCACACTAAGTGACTGCTAGGCTAAACTCTGTGTTCCTTTCCAGATGCCTGTTGGAAGACGCTACAAAGTCAGGTGTGGAATGTGTGGACCAACGTTCAATAAGATTATACCAGTAAGCACTGCCACACTTCCCACCCCAGTTACAATGTTGACACACTGCCAACCACAGTATGTAGAGAACCTTACCCAAACAAACAATCAGTTATAGAAACAGAATAATGAAGACTGTCAGAATGAAGACTCAGAATGAAGACTTTCCTATATGCAACTGATTGTAATACCATGTATTATATTGCACAGGCTGGTGTTATATACAGCTTGAATCGTTGAAGCTAACAATGCCTGCTGTATTTTCTGTCATACCTGGTATCTTCTGAACTAAAAACTTTCTTGCATTTAAAAAGTTTCCCCTGAGGCTTAAATAATCTACTTTCTTTACGCTTTTTTATTGAAAGTTTCGTCCTTCAAGACTTGCAGACTTGTCGAGAGTGGCTGTTGTTGCGTATTACTCTGAAAAACATATTGAACATTTTGACAACAACTAAGTAGCTGCAGGGACCATTATTTATGATCTTGTTCCAGAAGGTTTACCTCGCCTCTCAAGCCCCTGATATTTGATGATGAAGGATACCAATTCACTACTATTACTTCATACTATATGCACAGAAATTGGCCCGCCGAACATCGTGTTAGACTTTGAAAAGGTCATGGGCAGCAATAACCATGCGCTTGCACAAAAAATAATACTAATAGATTTATTATATATAACAACTATTCATGCTCATCAATCAATAATGCCAACAAGCAACGTAAATATATAACCATACCTTTTCTCTCGTTTTTGTGTTTCGACATAGTCTTTGTGCCATCTAAAACCGCCTGTAGCGTCCTTTGATATTACGATAGATGTGAACAAGTTTGGTATCGATCCGAATTAATGTAGTTGTTTCACGGTCATGAACTGCCATTGCACTTGCATCGGGTAATCCCTTTCACCTAATACGATATCTATAACAGTTATATGAATGTTATATACGAAATACACCAATTTACTTTTAATGTAACATCTATATATAGTTATGCATGATACATACCATAACAACTCGTTGATTCAGCATTTGGATGATGCACAGCTCTTGATGCTTATCACCTGTGCATGATATGTATACACGATAACAGCCTCTTCCTGATTGCAGTATAAAATGGAGACACCAACTGCACAACCTCAAATATCTCAGATGAATCTACAGGGTCTCCTAAACCAACATTTCATTTTCTTTAGTGTATAATTTCATCTCTTAATAACTCAGTATGTAGACTTATATTTAGTAATTCTTTACCGTTATTATCTTTAGTTTGACAGTATTTTGATAATTGGTTCAGTCTCGTTCAGATAATAAAGAAGTCTTTAAACTATCCCGACGCCATTCTTTGTGCTGTAGGAATTTATCAATAAAGTTTCACGGTATTCTTCGCTCTGAGGAGCTATCGCCGTCACATATGTGAAGAGCTGATAACATTATAAGCAAGTGGAATACAAACTCTTCCCAATCTCGCAAGGTTGTAAAATTAATCAGAACGCCCACAACATGCAACAGGAATGCTGTAAACTCAGAACGTGGTTTTCTGTAAAGCAATAAGATTTGTGGACATTGTCGCTAAATGTTATAGCATGGTAACTAACTGCATAACATGATAAAAGAAAGGGAAAAGCATCGCAAGACAGACACATACCCGGAAGGACATAAATGCAGGGAATTTGTGTAATTATTGTGTAAAACTCACGTTTTAATGACTTCTTCTTAATTGCGTTTAGGACATGGTCACTGCAAACATGAGGGTTACATTTGTCATAATCAGCAGCCAAGGCGTCTCTGGTTACAAAACGATGAGTGCGTTTAAGAAATGAAATCATCTTCTCGGAATTGTAGGCTTTTATAACACTGCCAGTATCATAGCCCTGCTGTTCTGTATTTCTAAGTTAAAAATTTGTGCGACGGTGTTGTAAATAAATGGACATCCCTAATAAATTTGGCTAAGAAGAACGATACGGCTTCAACATCATGCTCACTTGTTTATTAGGGACCTTAAGCGACGCAAGAATCTATGACACGGACATTTGCTGGAAGTAAAATTTTGCATTTTGATTAGGTGTTGCCATTGGATACGGTCATCATATCCTGTCTGCTCGCCGTCCGATAAAACGTCGTTTTAAAACCATCCTTGTGTGTACAAAAACAGTTTTCTGTAAATTGCAATCAGCTCTAAGTTTTACCTCAAGGCATATTCTGAATACATTTAGTGTTTTTTTTTTGTTTTTTCCCCTTTTTTTTACATATTTGTATTATAGAAATAACTATTTGTAAGTTTTTAGATACAGGGACACTAGGGAGAACAGCTTATAGCTGATGTGTACCCCTGTTTAAATAAAACATCTAATCTTATATCCCAATTACACATTTATAATTTATCGATTTATTCTTTCTATCTGTTTTTATCTAAGTATATATGTTATACATTTACAATTTTCAATAATATCTGGTTTGTTTACATCGTCATCAATGACAATATTGTCGTATAAAAATTACATAGTAATATTGAAAATTTGGTTTAGTACTCTCAAAAAACGAGCCACCATGGTCTGGACAGAAGTACATGATAAACTCCTTTGTCGAGAAATTATTGCTTCTGTTATGAACTGTGCAACGAAGTATAAAATAGGCAGAAATCGCTTCAACCTTCTCATCACCTTGATTTGCCATTCTGTGTAGACAAGAGAGCAGTGAACGACAGGTACAACCTTCTGGCTGAGCGGTTCACAAGAATAACCAAATCGGAACCTTTAGCTAGTGGAATTGAAACTGATATGTCGGAAGTCGAGCAGGCTTTGGAGCTAATTGTTGAAAAAGAAGCATCGGAAGAGTTGCAAAAAGGGCAAAATGAAGCTAAGAAAACCACAGATAGAGCAGTGGCTGTGGAAGTCAGGAGAAAGGCAATAGAATCCTTAGGTACTTGATACTGTTGATTTTTAATATTAATGTCACACAAGTGTTTTTCCCATGTCACACAAGTGTTTTTCAATGAGGCCCTATGGTGAGAAGTGATTTTATATCTAGTGATTTTACAGCATATACTTGCACCATTTAAGTTTATTTTGCATAAATTTACAAACACCACAATCACTTATTCTGTGACACAATTAACAACTAGGCGAAAATAAAGCAAAAAAAATTATCAATACTAAAATCATCTGAACATCTTTATCATTGTGCCTTGTGGCGCTTGCCGAGCTGCAGTGCCAATTAAGCTACAATTAAAATTATCAATTAATTGATCAATTAGGTATCACTAAAAAGAGGAAATCAGAGGGAGGGAGACTATAACTCCAAAGAAACGCAGGTCGGGTATTGACACAAAGAAACATGAAATGAATATCGAAATAGCCAAGCAAAAAAATGAGCACAAAGAAAAGCAACCATTTGCTTTCAGATATGATGCAGATGTTCCAGCAACAAATGCAAATGCAGCAGCTTCAGTTGATGCAACAACAACAGCAGCAATTTCAACAGGGGCAACTTGCAATGATGATGAAATTGTTTGGGAAAATTTCAAATAAATCATAAAACTGACTCAGAATTTATTTATCTGAAGATAATTGTTATATATTTACTTATATTTATAAATACATGTATATTATATTAATCATTATTTATTATAAATGAGTATCTTAATTATATTTTATATATGCTTTCACCAGTTTAAATTATTCAATAATTTTTACACAGATTATATATTATACAATATTTTTATAACAATTTAAATTGCATTTATACATATGAATGTAGTATTTACAAATAAATATGTATATATACATCAGAGATTAAACAAAATGTTCTTGTGACCAGCCTACAAGTATTGTGTTAGCTTCCACATTATTTATATACAAGTCAACTCTCAATGGCACATATTTAATGTACGATGCACAAATGTGTGACTACATGGCAAGATGCCCATTGTGTTAAAACAGAAGTATGTGAATACATTAAAAGCAGTTTAAATACTCTAAAAAGTTGGTATACCGCCGAAACTGTGTATGGGAGGTATAACGTTTCCAGTGAAGCCCTGTTTAAAAACAGTTTAATACAAGTTGACCATTGATGATGGGTTAAGTAAATTAATCACACTGCAAAGGCATCATTTGACAATTGAGTAAGTCAACTGGGTACAATATATAATAGCATTTCTGTCCTGAATTCAAGCAAAGTATTCTTGGATGGTTGGTGGCTCAATGTTAAAAAAAACCAGAAGTTTGATTATGGTAGAGGTACATCATTGCATGACGTAAAATGGCACAGACTACATACATTTCACCAATTGAACTAAGGCCAATTTTAAAGTGTTTTTTTAATCTAAAAATTTAACATAATTGATGTCACCAAATAGCCATTCGACAGATATGCGAACTGCACTCATTTCTGCATTTGTAGTGTAATAACAGCATTTCTGAATGGTACCTGGAGATTAATTCGAAGTGGATAGGCAGGGTGACCATATAGGCAAAGCGGACGACCTGTTGTTGAGACTGCTGCATTCTGTTCCAGCTGGTTCAGGAGTCCTGAATTCATGAGCATACCTTCATGCATCTTTCCCTCTGAAAAAGTAAAAAGACTAGAATTAAATAACTACATACATGTATCTACAACATCAAATACTAGTGAAACACTGGTAAACTGACAACACTCTGAGTAGAGTAGATTTTCTTAGCAAAAGCATCAATGAGCTCAGTTTCTTTCACAATTTGACACTGCTTATGTTGCACTAAAACCTTTTTATTGCAGTACACCTACAACATTAATTTTATTAGCTAACATTCGTGTTGATAATTTAACCTCTAGAACACATCTTTAAATTTGAGACAAACAAATAATTGGGACAAAATCTGTTAATTGACAGTTAATAGGGCTAATATAAAGTATGACAGTCTTGCCTACTGGGCCATACAATTGAGCAATCATTCCAATTGGTAAAGTGAACCCTCTTATGGCCATTGTATACAATTCATTGGGATTGTCCTGGGCGACAGATCGGTCGGACTGTGCCATCTATAAACCCAAAACAATTCGTTCGATCGTGAGATATTGTTCTTGCCACTCAAACATAAAATCCATATCTTCTCGTCACTACGTAATATCCCATTTGTATTTTGACTCACCCTATGGGCTGGTTTTAAAATATTGAACTAAACTGTCTAATAAGGTATATATATACTGTATTGTTATATTGTATCATTTTCTTTGCTCATTTTAATTGAAGTGCATATACACCTCCACAGTTTTTAGCATTCTGTAGTTGATTCAATGGTTAATAGTTTTTGTCCGATGACATAGTCGCCAAACACTATGCAATTGGTTTGGTGTCAGCTTGTGGGAACGTCACACCGAATACGCTATTACAGATAGCGAAAGTTCGGCGAGATCGTTTGTTGCTTCAATGGCTCTAACCACATTGAGCCATTGTGTTTACACTCACCAACGTTGTGGTCAGATCCTTGTTTGTAGATTTCACGTACTATACGAATCTGGACGCAGACATTGTCAGTGTGTTTGCTAGTACGGGTATTGATGTTTAGCATGTATACCATTTCACACATTGTAAGCATACAACCTATATGATTTGAATAAACTTACAATGCATGGTTCAATTCTTACTGGACCATTCCCCCAAGGAATTTACATATTTTTTACTACTAAACTGTGTGTTCCCCACACCTGGGTATATAGAAAAAGATGATTGCCACAACATTGACAAACAACTTGCATGTAGACAAATTATCAAATTTTTCATAATTTAAAATATCCAGTTAAACTTGAATTGTTTTTCCTTTTGTTTGCCATCTAAGTGAATCATTTATATTCACTCCAAGGAGTTTGGTTGATTGCTCATGCTCTACATGCTTTCCTCCTACCATCAGATGTATATGACAGGAGTGGCAATAAAACAGAGTGTGGTAACTATCGACCTATATCGGTGTTACCAGTAGTTTCAAAATTATGAGAAATTAGTATATACACAGTTAAATGATTACTTAGCAGAAAATCATATTCTTACAACATGTCAATCTAGTTTTAGACAAGGTCATTCCACCTCTACATCAATGTTAACTACAACTAATTCATAGCTGATTAATATGGATTCCGATTTAATAAACGGAATAATCTTTCTTGATTTGTGTAAAGCCTTTGACACAATAGACCATGAAATATTAATCAGAAAATTGTATTTATATGGGATTAGAGATTCTGCTTTAAAGTGGTTTACATCATATCTTGCACAATGCCATGTTTTACCTACACCCGAAATTTTAAGACGTGTGAAACAATATATTTCACGGCAGTCTTTACAGACAATATATCAATCGTTAATTTTACCTCATTTTGATTATTGCTCTATGGTTTGGGGGAATTGCAACCAATCGTTAAAAACGAGAGGTCTGCAAAGAGAACATGTGGGTACCGCTGGCAAATATCAGCATAAAAAAGGTGGCCATAGTTGTTTATTAGTTTTGGTTGGGCAAGAATTACTGCGGACATGTGTCTGCCGCAGTAGGAAGCAGAAAGAGTGCATAAGTAGAAGCTTACTAGCTCTGTCATTTAAGATTCAGTACAGAATGAATTTTATTGGTTGGTGCGTTTTACTAAGTTACACTATAACAATAATAATAAACTTTATTTAACACAGAAATATTTCAGCTTCAGGTTGATTTCCAAAGATTACCATAGTATATATATATATATATATATATATATATATATATATATATATATATATATAGAGATAGATAGATAGATAGATAGATAGATAGATAGATAGATAGATAGATAGATAGATAGATATAGATAGATAGATAGATAGATAGATAGATAGATAGATAGATAGATAGATAGATAGATAGATAGATAGATAGATAGATAGATAGATAGATAGATAGATAGATAGATAGATAGATAGATAGATAGATAGATAGATAGATAGATATATAGATATATAGATATATATATATACATCAACGCCTTCATTATTTATAGTGCACCTGACAAATGTGAAAATTTTCACACAAGAGATGCACTACAAATACGTACAGAAAGAACAACCAAGACTGCACAAATTGATAAATTCGCCATTAGAGATTCAAGCAATCAATAACAATAAAATTAATTTATTGTCATAAATATTTTTATTAACATTGTCAAGTGACTCTCGAAACACTGCGTATTGGTCAACCTCGTACCCAGGCTCTTGCCGCCTCGCTCCCCCGTTTGAAGAAACTGGTGAACGCAGATAATATTTCAATAGCCTGTCGCGGTAGATTTCATGTCTCGAGTCGCCATTGAATTTAGAATGTTTTGTGTTCTTGCAATGTTTACATTGTGCTGTGTTGTTGTTTGAAAGGTGTGTATTATGGAAAAGATCTTCTACCGGTTCGGCCGACCGGTGTGGAGAATATGACCTTGTTCTCTCCACACACCAAAATATTTCACTTGTAAATTTTTAAAAGATTTATTCTCTATCACAGAGCGGCACTTGACGCTGAAGTCGAAAAAGATAAAAATAAAAGGCAAAAGTATCGCCACCTTCGCACGCAATGTTTAATGTTTACTTAAATTCGAGTTCTCATTGGCTGCGGCGAAATGTTCCCACAAACGTCAAAACTTAAAATAACAACTTAAAATAACACAAGTAACAAATGAATCCTTCCCCCAAATAAAAATAAAAGGCAAAAGTATCGCCACCTTCGCACACAATGTTTAATGTTCACTTAAATTCGAGTTCTCATTGGCTCCGGCGAAATGTTCCCACAAACGTCAAAACTTAAAATAACAACTTAAAATAACACAAGTAACAAATGAATCCTTCCCCCAATTGGCCCAAAGCCCCAAACTAGCTGTCTACACCGGCTACGGAAAATCGATGATAATTCCATCTTCTTCCCACATTGTCAGAACTGATCAGGTTCCCTACAACAAGTTCCATCTCCCATCGTAGTTCCCCTTCCTAACTCCATATATTATACTCAGAACTCAGCTACAGTACTCTAACCCTTGCGTATTGGTCCGGATAACAAAAGTTGAGTGGCGTGTCGTCGTTCTGCGATATGATTGGTTTTGACGATTGTTTAAGTGACTTGACAGTTGGAGTGCTGTACTTCGAGTTGTAGATAAAAAATCAGAGAGATGAAGAAACGACAAACTGTGGGAAAACCAAGCTCGAAATCGAATGGGAGAGAAAAGAAAGAAGTCAGTAGTGCCAGTAAACAAAGTTCGAATGCTACAACATCTCCGTCCAGTGCTCTGTCCACTTCGTCTGGTTCGAAGAGAAAAGGGACGGTAATTGGTTATGTGCACAAGTTGAGTCCCCCCAAAAGAAATAAGCGAGATACTATGAACTATTCTACATTTGAGTTACAAACAGACGCAGGGATAGTCGAGAGTGGTCTGTGCTTTTCCACGGTCAAACGACGGCTGCTAGAAGAAAAAGAATCTAACAGAACGGCGGTTAAACTGTAGCGTTACACGATGACGTCGCGCGGTGATAAAATTGTCGTAGATGACAGTTTTTGGAGCAACAAGATTCCAAGAAAGTACTATCCTTGAAAGAAGTTGCTAAAGATGGATGCCCAGATATGGAACTTGTAAATGTTTCAGTGAAAATCATCAGCGTTGAGGGGGTCCAAGTCATTGGAAAAGATAAGTTAAAGCTGGCGAATGCCGTAATCAGCGATAGTACGGGGACGATGATGCTTGAGCTGTGGCAAGAACACACAAATGTCGCAACCCCTGCGGAAACTTACACAATGGATAACCTGCATGTTCGTGTTCGAAATGGCGTAAAAAGGCTTGGCACAAACAAAGAAACTGTCATCCGTAAGATAGTCAACGCAGAACTGGCGAAGGTTTGCTGCGAGAAAGATGAAATGGAGAAGCTGGGATCCAATCGATGTATCCAAGTTGACAACATTGATTCTATTGAAAGACTCGAAATTTTCAAGAAATGTGTCAACTGTAGCAAGAGGGTTATTCAGTTTTCTGACCGTGTTATTGGGGCATCGAGCAAAGCCTCGACTTCCTCACGACTAGCACGATCAATCACGTCATTGGAAAAGCATGGCGAGCCAGATGTTGTCAGAACATGGCAACACCCACGGATTTATTTAATGATTTGATTTTTTTTTGAGTCGATCACGCAGGATAAGGTTGCCCTATTTATCCGAGCCAGAGGCTCATGTTTTAAGCGCTCGACTATTCATTTTATCACTCTTTGGTGAACGGAAAATCCAACTGATGGGGATTCAGAGGACCTACGATTTAAGGTCGTTTTCCGAGAAGACCCGAAAGTCTTACCATTTGCTGGTGTTATTGCAAAGGCAGCACCTCAATTATTTTAAGACCCCGAGTGGTGGTCCAACCCAGGGTTGAACACGGGTCTCCCAGCTCATAAACATGTGTGGTAACCAACAGCTGGTAACGAGAGACTGAGGTACGAGACTGAGAACAGCTGGTACGGAGACTGAGGAGGTGTGGTTTCCGTAGTAATAATCGAGCCGTCCCATTGGCTACAACCAACTTCCTCATTCCCGTATCCGAGACTATCAATCTCCGACTCATGATCAACGGGTAGGACACCAAATGTGTCATCCGGAAGAGCTGACGAGTCTTGAGATGAGGGTGATAGCACCAGATGAAGGGAAGTGCCAAGTCCAAAGAGGGGGCCACACCTGTTGGCAAAACTCTATTGATGGTGTGCAAGCCCACCGTAAGCAGAGTCCGACTGACTCCACTGCACCGATGGATCGGGCGCGGTGGAATCTTCACCAGTAGGATCTGATGAAAATAATAGCGGCGACGATGCTGTGTGCAGCACAGGAGTGCTAGGCTTAGTCGCCAAAACCGCAGTTGGTGAAAGCGGCGTTGTGGTAGTCCTAGAAGGACTGGATGGAGAAGGAGAAAGTCTCAGCAATCGTCTCGACGGTAGCTGGATCTCCTTCAGGCAACACAGCTACCTCAGCCGGAAGAGGAAAGTTGCAAGCCTGTAGATGGATTAATCCGTCAGGATAAAGGGGAACAAAAACTGTAGTATCAGGAATGGAGTCCTGATTTGACAGTTCTTCGAAAAATGGTCTTTTAACATCACCTTCCTCACTGCTGGCCACGCTTGGAGCTGGCCACGGCCACGTTTGGTACCATTGGGTGCCATTTCCTCTAGAGAATCCTCTTTGCAGG
The DNA here is from genome assembly GCA_035772405.1 of Chrysogorgia sp. JL179-B06. Taxonomy (NCBI): domain Eukaryota; kingdom Metazoa; phylum Cnidaria; class Anthozoa; order Scleralcyonacea; family Chrysogorgiidae; genus Chrysogorgia; species Chrysogorgia sp. JL179-B06. The sequence goes on from JAYKKM010000009.1 coordinate 2,554,125, forward strand.
AATCGCAAGGAGGGAGATCAGAGGACTGGGGCGTGACGGTGTTACCAACAACAGTAGAGGACCGATCTGGAGGATCAGCAGCAACCTTCAATGCAGGAGGCAACCGATCCTTACCAGGTGGATGTAAGATTGCGGATGGAGGTGGCGATGGTGTCGTGTCTTCCTTCCCCCAAGCTCTAGGTGGATATCCTCCAAATAGTGGGGTGCCGTGCATGGGTATTTTTATTTTCCATTTCAGATTGATGCAAAAGTTTTGTTTTCAGTACCAATTTGAAGGTAAGGGTCTATAGAACAATTTTGGCTCGAGTGTCAAGCGGTCAGATGTCTCAGATCAGTGAACTATATAGAACTGGATCGCTACTTCAGGCGAGAAATTTGAATCCAAAGCCCCAGTCTTTCCACGCACGAAAAACACGCGGCCTAATAAATCGATGTCTGAAAATCGCGTGTTTTGACCCAGACACGCGTGTGTTCAAAATGGCCGCCGAAGTCAGTTCAAGGTTCACATCAGTTATTCACACCAATAAGACAATAAATACAAATGTGATGATACAAATGAGGTATTTTTATCTCTTTCCTGTTGAACTTTTTCATTCTTTTTATTATGGCTATGTCAACGAGCTGGGGATGGTCTGTCTTTTGCCAAAATCAAACCGAAGAAAACCCTTCATAGTTCATTATGCTCGTCACTTTCTCTTTCCACCTCTTAGATAATAATAATATATCATGGATTGCTGAGAAGCTGAAATGGGAGTTTTCACCGCAGTGCAAATAATTTAAGAATAACACTGTACAACAAAAAGGTCTCCATCTGGACAAGTGTATCCATTTCAAGTGTTGATGTTGGAATACTTATACTGATCGTGGTAAGTCCCAGTATTCACTCAGTAGCATGAATGCGAGCGGTAAACATTCATAAAATTGATGTAAAATGCGTCGAATAATACGTCATTTTTATGCTTGTACAAAGATCACAGTAGCCAGTAGGAAACATCACACAAACCAATATATACTGTATATCTTGTTTGTGAAACTTTACTCCTGATTATATGATTTATATCCCTTAAAATCAATGATTTGTTCACACAATTCTATTTTACGTACTTCACTACTTGTTGCACGGAGACAATAATATGATCTGACTTTAAAAACATTTAAATGGCGCGCGGTGCATACACTAAGAGGATAATAAGTGCAACCTGTCTCTGTCCCTTCATGAATCCAACATTTTTATGCATGCAGACAGCAGTTATTTAATATTGTTTTTTTCTTGGTGTCTTTCCAGGTTGTTTCTGAGATGGCTGGGGCAATGATATGGCAGTTGTGTATTTTGTGCCAAAAGCAAACTGAGGAAATACTTGTTTGTCCTCTTGCGAATCCAGTTGCCAGTCGTAGAGAGGGAGCCTACACAGAAATCATCAGCCTCGCAAGTCAGTTCAAAGCAATTGGTGCTGTTCCCCACCCAGACGTAGAACTTCCAGATGGAGAATCCATGCAGAAGAATCGTGCATCCTGGCATAAATCTTGTCGTCAGCTTTACAGGGCATCAGCACTTGACCATGCAAAAAAACGTCATAATGAAGGATTGCCTCCTGTAAGAAAAAGAGCCCGGCGGAGTAATGCAGCTGTTAATCGTAATCTGTGTATCTTCTGTGGTGATGAAACAAATGCAGCAGACCATTCTTTCCAGAAGGTTACACTCACCCAACAGATACATGACAAGGCACTCGCGCTGGGGGAAGAGCGTATCGTGGCACTCCTTGCCGAAGGCGATCTGGTCGCCATTGAAGGCAAGTACCATCGGAATTGCTACACAGGCTTCAATCGCCGTTACGATGCGATTTGTAAACAAGACATAGCTATTGAAAATCTTGAGGCCATAACAGAAAATGAACTGCTCCAATTTATAAAGGAAGAAGTCACTGCAGGTCGTAGAATTTTTGCATTGCAAGATCTGACAGATATGATGACCGAGAGATTAGAACAACATGGAATCCAGAAGACCGTGAACCGGACACGCCTAAAGGAAAGAGTCCTGGAATACTTCCCGAATTTGACAGAGGAGAAAGGTATCCGAGACCGAGTTTTCTTAATTTGTTCGAAGATGGCTAGAAAGGTCATATCAGATGCAACTCAAACACCAGATGAGGAAGCACGTACATTACTAATGGCAGCATCGATTCTCCGTAAAGCTGTTTTGGATCACGACACTGCATTCAGGTTTGATGGTTCATTTCCCAATGGTTGTGAAGAATCATCTGTTCCACAACGTATAAAGTATTTCTTCCGTCAGCTCCTCGCAGGACCCAAATCATCGCCAGAACAAGATAATGCCAGGAAGATCCTCTCTGTGAGTCAGTTGGCCATGCTAAATATGGCTTCTCTTTCTGCGAACTTTAATTGTGAGCCTCCACTTGCAGTGTTCCTGGCCCTCAAATTGCATTCCCAAACAAGAAGCAAGAAGCTGGTAGAACTACTACACAATTATGCTCTGAGCGTGTCATATAAGAAAGTCCTCAGCATTGAATCTAGATTTGCACAGGCTATTTCAGATCAGACAAGGAACAACGCTGATATAGTATGTCCTACAAATTTGCGTCAGGGCATTTTCACAGTGGCAGCCCTGGATAACCTGGATCACAATCCCACATCACGCACTGCAAGCTCATCCTTCCATGGAACTGGTATTTCAATATTTCAGTTTCCTTCATCACAGACACCTGTGTTGGACCAAGAATGTCTGAGAATTAACTCACAGCAAACAGGAGCACGCTGCAGTGAACCCATCCTGTCTCGTTCGTATACGTTTGTACCACCTGTGGGCCGAAATCTTGTCACCCAACCTCCGGTAAAAGATGTGCAACCAGTGGCAACGAGTTCATTCGATGAGGAGAAACAGCACGAACAGGCATGGATGGATGCAGTAAATGACATCCTATATGTTGATTGTGATACAGAAGAACACACTCCAGCGATGTGGTCTTCCTACCATGCTGCTCGATCAGATCATGTTGGACAACTGGGAAAATGCATTGAAGCCCTCCTTCCACTTTTCCATGAAAAAGCCGCCACTCCAGAAATGATTCGACATGGAATGGAACTGGTGAAAAAGACGCAAAGCACCTCAAACCACACCAAGTCCCTGTGTTGGTAGTGGACCAACCACTCTATGACCTCTCAAAAAAAATGCAGTGGACCTTCCCTGACATTTTCGGGGAAGACAAGTTTGTGGTTATGCTAGGTGGACTCCACATTGAGATGGCTTTGTGGAGCACCATGGGAGATCTTCTGCGTGGGTCTGGATGGCCTGAAACCCTGAAAAAAGCTGGGCTAGTGAAGACAGAAACAGCAGCCACAGCTTTTCTGAAAGCATCCAATGCAATGAGAACAAGATATGCCCATCAAGTTACTGTAATGGTACTTGACAGCCTTCTGAAGAGAGCCTACGAAGAGAGTGGAACCGAGATGGCTCTTGAGGACTGGGTCGTAGTAGCTTCCCAGCAGAGTCCAACGTTCAAATTCTGGCTACTTGTACACAAGTACCAACAGATCATATTCATGTACATTCGGGCACATCGGGAGCGGAAGTTAGAACTCATGGTTACTACCCTAAAGAAGCTTGTGCCTCTGTTCTTTGCTCTAGATCACCAGAATTACGCCAGGTGGATTCCAATCTTTATCCGAGACCTGGAAGGTCTACCAGATAGCATCCAGGTAGAGTTTGAGAAGGGACACTAGACAATAACCCGAAGCAATCGCCGTTTCTCATCCTTACCCATCGATCAAGCACACGAGCAAGCCAACAAAAGGGTGAAAGGAGTTGGTGGCATTATTGGTCTCACAGAGAACCGTGACATGCTGGAACGTTGGATCGTGACAGGCCCAGAAATCAGCCGTGTCGTTGAGGAGTTTACTGGTGCAAATGATAACGATGATGATGAAGAACTCCCTCATCATGAGGAAGGATATGCATCTCAGCACCGATTTTTACGCCATGCCAAAGATCTGATGGAGGTGTTGCTGAGCAATGGGAATCCTTTTGAAGAGCACAGTGGCGACCTGGTTACATTAGACAACAAGGTGTGTGAGTCTATGGCTGCTGCCGTATCTGTCCATAAAGTCGAGTCTGTGGGACAAGAGCAGTACAACAACTTCAGACAGAGTGTGCTTGACTCAAACGATACACGTCTGACAGCACCCATCAAGCGAAACAACTTGCTGTTGTTCCATGAAAAGAAAGCACAAAAGAAGTCAGCAATTAAGCTAAAAATGCAGCACTTCAAACGTCATGCTGAGCTTTATGGGCAAGCTTTTCTTGTACTAGACAGCCGCGGGGGGATTTAGAGGAGTTTTTCCATCACGAATCTTCCCCATACCCACCTGCATTGTCATCCGAAGGGTCCCTCAACTCATGTACCAAGTCAGATTTGTTGGTATATATCATGGAAGCCAGTACAAGTAGCGCCATTTCTGTCGACGAGGAGCTAGTTGCGCCAGATGTTTACGACTTCATTATTATTGACGGTGGAGTACTGATACACTCACTTCCTGGTACAACTGTCCAAGGCAAGACCTTTGATTCATATTTCGACAAGGTATTCTGCCCAAGAATTAGCCACGACTTGAGGCGATCGACAAGAGTAGATATTGTCTGGGACCAGTATCGTGCACTGACGATCAAAGGAGGCACAAGGGAAAAAACGAGGAACAGGCATCCGACAACGCATATCTGGTACTGCCAAAATACCAGGAAATTGGCAGAATTTTCTGGCGAACGTTGATAACAAAAAGGAACTATTCTCATTCCTGTCAAAAAAGATAACAGAAGAACATTTCCCAGATGACAAGAATGTCTACATCACTGCAGGTGATCAAGTCTACCATGTTGGAAACAGTCCACCAATGGATCAATGCAACCATGAGGAAGCTGACACGCGTGTCTTAGTACATCTTCTCCACGTCCTCCAATCTTCGTCACTTGGGATGGTGTATACTGGAGACACAGATGTTGTCGTAATCCTTCTGAGTAATTTCCATCACATCAAGGTTCTGAATCCGGCCGCAGAAATCTGGATCTCCTTCAAAGCGGGAAAGACAACCAAAATGATCTCCCTGAACACTATCGCGACAAATCTTGGCACGACAACGTGCAAAGCCATGGCCCTTTTCCACGCATTCACTGGATCAGACAGTACTTCTTCCTTCAAGTTCAAGGGTAAGCGATCTTGCTGCACGTTGATGCACGAAGTGCCATCCCTTATGGAGCAATTTGCAACTATTGTCGACACTCCATTCCAAACATCGCCAAGGTTGAAAGAAGTGGCCACAAACTTTGTCTGTAGGCTGTACTCAAATGAATCAAACGAGGACAATGACGTTGACGTTGTCCGAATGAGGTTGTTCTCACAGAAGACTAGGGACGTGGAAATAATTCCCCCAACCAGTGATGCTTTGGATCAGCATCTGAAAAGGAGTGTCTTCCAAGCGAGCATTTGGGCAACAGCCCACATGTCCATGATGCCTGTCAACAACCCAACTAACCATGGGTGGAAGGAAGAGGGCGGCAAGCTGCTTCCCATTTGGTCCACGCTGCCCCTCGCCAAGGATGTGTTCCACCTGGATGTGAAGTGCTCTTGCCCAATTACCTGCTCTCGGTGCAAATGCGTAAAGACAAAGTTGAAGTGCACACGTCAGTGCAAGTGCACATGCGAGAAGTAGCTGTACTAGAACAATTTCAAAGGCTAACATGTATATAGGTTAATTTGGTTAATTTGTTAGTCATTTTCTTATTTTTTTCAAGTTTTTTCCAATCAATAAATAAAAAATATGCTCCAATCATGTCTATTATATTTTTATTCAATTACTTATACATGCAAACCTAGGTATAGAGACCAAAATCACCATTCTAGGTTCAATTGTACAAAAGTTATGAGGCGCAATGCGAAAAAAGCTTGAAATTGGCAGCCATCTTGGATTTTGGCGGTCATTTTGATTTTTTTTATCTGACTGCTTGACACTCTTACCAAAATTGTTCTATAGATCCTTACTTTCAAATTGGTACTGAAAAATAAACTTTTGCATCAATTTGAAATGACTGAGTGCCTGGGCACCCCACTTTTAGTCCTGAAAGTAAAAAATAGATAATAAAATACCATATAATAGATAGTTGGATATAATAAATCATTGATTTTTCACCATACATAATGTACCCACAACGAAGAATTTAAAATATTTCCAGCTGGTTGAGTGGACGAACGTACAGAACAATCAGAAGTAATCAGATCTGAAACAGTAAAAGGCGTATATAAACGACGAACATTTCTGATTTTTTGTCTGTTATTAAAGAATGATAGATTCATTTTCACTATGAAAAAGAACAGCATACCTTTGTGTAGATTCAGCTCTCCCTTGTTAGTGCCGGTGGCGGTTTGATCACAAGCGACACTCTTTTAAAATTAAAATGCATCATATGTCTCCGTAAAGTTGACTCTGAAACATTCTCGTTGCAATGAGCACAAAAAATGTATTTTGACGGTGCACTCATTTTAAAATTATCGTAAATAAGTACTGTAATAAGTTCAGGACAGAAAAGGCTGATGCACTCTGCATGTATATATCTTCCACAACAAGACTTGGGCATGTAGCTATGGCAACAGTTAATTATGTAAGTTTTTTAAAAGTACTATAACTTTAATACGCTTTAATAGTACAAACTAAAGATCTAATAAAAAGATCTTTGCAACATTTAAACATTGGATTAAAGCAGCATTAAAGAGCAAGATATCTTTATTCAACTTTAGTACCAGGTTATATATGTATTATATGCATGTCCACCTTTAATCATTATATAAGCATTCTTTAACCGTATTAAGGTATAATAACTATAATACGCTTTAATAGTACGGGAGAAAGATGTAAAGGTACCTTCACAATATTTAAGCTAATGATTATAAAGCATAGTGAATCTGTCATATCTCTGGGCTCTTACTTCATGTACCGGACACAGAATATTACATCATTGAAATATTTAGTTTAAAAGTAGGGTTAGTATCTCTTTATTTTCAGGGTGACTAGAGTTTTTATTTTGGTTATGGGTAGGGTTTTTGTTCTTATAAAGCTTCTGAATCTTCGAGAAAATAACCTTTATGTCTATGACGTAGTCTGTGTATCTCTGCCCAAAGAAAATAAATTTGTTTGCATTACGTCCAAAGTATTGGAACTGTTAAACTTTTGCCATTACAAACTGGCCATTATGGGGATTGGCAGTCCAGAAGGATTGTCAATAGGGTATATGCTAACAACATATAATCAGCAGCATCGTTATTGTTTACTGGAAATAACTTTGCAAAAATTTAATTATTCTCAAAATGTTTTGGTCTAGTGTCATTAGTTACAACGGAAAGTGTTTAGCTAGGCCAGTGCATTATTGGTGGAATACAATGCAAGAACAAATCTTTGAAGCTCTTGGTAACCAGCCTGTGATTGTGTCCGGTGAGGGTAAGATGGATTCTTTAGGGTTTTCGGCAAAGAACTGCACATATACCCTGATGCATGCCACCTCAAATTATGTCCTTGGTGTGCGACACTCAACTGCAGAGTGTAGTAATTGCAAAAGTTGGATGTGAGAGAGCTCTAGATACTCTCAATTGTCACATATGCTTCTTCACAGATTATCAAAATGATTGGTAAGGGTTATACAGTACTTTAATAGTGGAAGCCTTTGGAGACCCCAGTATAACGGACAATTATTATCGAGCCTTGGCATTATAGTATTGCCTTAGTATAGTACATTATATGTATTATAACAACCTTTTGTTTATAACGAAACAACCTCTGAAGATTATATGGATTAATTTGTTAAAGGTGTCACCAACCTTGTTTATTCAAAAATTATTTATTCACGACGCTGGAGTAAACGTGCTAAGAGATGAGAAGTTGTGACAGTGAAAGAAAAGAAGAATTACTCCTACCTTCCATTGTGTGCTGATGTTTTGAAGGGCCTTCGCACAGGGATATCCTAGCCTATAAGCATGACCCTAGGGATGTTGCACCATTTCTATATTCCCTGCATCACCAACAGCTACACTTGTCCAAGAACATCTTTCACGATTCTAATTATGAAAATTACCACCAATAAATTGTATACTATATAGATTTAGATTACTTCTAAAGGTGTCTTTATATGAAAGCGAGCCAGCCCTGGTAGGCTAGTCCGCTTTGCCGGGCTGACTTCATCCCGTGTTTCGGTGTTTACGTCACAGCTACCCGGGCTGGGTGCATTTATTTTCTCACGATACCCATAATCGCACATTTGCGATATAATTTAATTTATAATTCTTCTGGAATGTCATGTCTCACTATGAAAGATCTGTGATGTATTGAGAATCATAACTAAATCTTCAATTTTACCAATATCCATAGACCATTACACATGTTTTTTTTTTACCACTGCGTAATTTTATAAAATACAAAACAATGGACACAGAAAAAAGTTGATTCAACATCTTGATTCAACATCTTGATTCAAGGTTTCAGTCATCTACTACCAGATACTAGCTTGCAGTCACCATTACTGCAAGTTAAAATGGTTATCAAAATTATAAACTTCTGAGTGTCCATTGTTTGTTTTGGTGTGTTTTCTATTCTAATGCTCAAATCAAATAATTAGTGTCGTGCTATTTGGCAGATACACAATGTTTCCGAATTCGTAATTAAGGTATAGGGTGTATGCAATATAGAAATAATTTGTAGATTGTGCTATCGTTAATATGAATCAGTATTTTTCTTTTCTACTGCAGGTAAATAATATTTATTCAACATTGAACAGTGATTCGTTTGACGAGTTTCAGTAATTTAACCTTTTAATATGCTTCTCAACCATGTCCTTAGCAATATAGGGTAGAAACGGTTTAAATGAAGCATTACAGTAGTAATAATTTGTAAAATTGGTTGTATGTATTTACATATAAGAAAACGATCTTCGAAAAGAATCCACAGCAACCATGTATACTATTATTCTGGTATACGTCATATTCTTACCAGCGATATCTTTGATCATCATGGTTAGTATTTTTAATATTGAATTCATTCAAATACAGAAATGAGAAGCTTCAAAGGGATTTGTTGTTGCTGCTAGTCAAGCGAAAGCTATACAACGTTTGCCTTCCCATCCATACCTTCCATTGCTGATGGGTATATGTTGTGATTTTCAACCATATCTGATAGTCACCAAGTTTTATGGTGTCACCATGATTAAGGTTGATGCTTTCTCTCAATGCTGTTTTAAAAGAAAATGATACAAGAAAATTCACCACTGCATGCTGGCTATCCATCCTGGAAGATATTTACCAAGGTCTCCTCCATATGCATACAAATGGGATTTTGCCACGTCCAACATAATTTTGCATCAGAAATAGGGATGTCAAAGTTTTGCAGCCTGTATTTCGTAGATCCTGTTGTGTGTGATTGTTTTCGAGAAATTACCAAAATATTGTTGTCAAAGGTACCAATTTCAAATTAATCGAAGATATTATAGTTTGTCTACATACCATCAGTAATGATCATGACTCTACAGGCTGAGATAAATCCTATAATATTTTATAAATCATGATTGCTTACATGTGTGTACATACTCTGATCTCATGAAAGAGTACTGTGAAAGAGTATTGTCTGTAACACTATCAAACAGTACTCGTCTAAGTCCTGTGCCTTAGATCCTCTACCTACACATTTGCTAAAGGAATCTTTTGACGTGTTAGCTGCCCCAATAACTGACATTATCAATTCATCTTTGTCCTCAGGACTATTTCCTCTGTCTCTCAAGCAGGGTCTCATTCGCCCATCTATTTAAAAACCTACTGGTGATAAAGAGCAATTCCCTAACTATAGACCTATTACTAACATGGCTTTCTTGTCAAAAGTATTAGAGCAGATTGCTGCCACACAGACAACAGACTATCTTATTGAGAATAACCTTGCAAAAATGCAATTTGCTTGTAGACACTTTCACAGAGACAGCAGTTCTGCATGTTTTCAATGCCATCCTATTGCGCACTTGATGAAAATCAGAAAGTAGTGTTGGTACTGTTGAACTTATCATCTGCATTCAACACCATAAGCCTTGTTTACACGGCCATAATTTAAGCGGGATCTGATCCACTTCTGACTTTAAGCGTGCTTAGTTTGCACTACCTCCGAGAGGTGGATTAAAGCAGGATGAAAGTGAGCCGTGTAAACGCTACCCGATTAAACTACGCCTGCTATGACGTTGTACGCATGCATGGAAGCATAAATCTTCTGAAAATATGGCGGCAAGAGGGGTGAACTGGTCCGAAGAAGAAACACGATGTCTCATAGCTGTGTGGGGAGACAAAAACATCCAAAATCAACTGGACGGCACTACTAGAAACCAGCAAGTGTATAAAGGAATTTCGAAGCGACTCATGGTATGATTATTTAATACTATTTGTGCATTAAAACTAGTCGAAATATCGCCGACTCGAGACCCTACAATAATTTGTTTTCAATTTCATGTTTAACTTGTATGTAGGATGAATACGCGATTGAAAAATCTCCCGTCAAATGTAAAACACGAATATAGACCACACCGTTCTATTGGAGAGACTTAAACATTGTTATGGATTTAGTGGAACTGTACTAGCCTGGTATCACTCGTACCTTTCTACCTATCGGGTATATAGTCAGTTGTGGTGAAGAATACGCATTCCTCTATCACTAGACTCACAGTAAACGTTTGCGAATAATTAATGCTAAGTGGATATATGTTACAGAATAATATATTAATAATATATCTTAATATTTACCAAATTTTTTCCCTTTATATGAATGATCTACCCCTTTCTATTCCTCACATAAATGCAGACATTTATGCAGATGACACAACACTATGGATATCAGACAGTTATCCCCTGAAAATTCAAGGTGTTCTTCAAAACAGTCTTAACATTACAAGTAATTGGTTTTCACTGAATGGTATGGTTCCAAACATCAAAATGACCAAATACTGTTGGTTGGCACCAGGCAAAAGCTTCTGCATTCAAATACACCCTCTATGGAACTCTACCTTAATAGTAACCTTATAAATGAAGCTAAAGACGAAGCAATTCTGGGTGTCAGGTTGGACAAATAGTTGGGACAGTCATGTTGACTAACTGATTCACAAGTTGAATTCAAGATTTGTCCTCCTTAAAAGAGCAAAAGGTTATCTTTCTATTTCATGTAGAAAACTACTATACAATGCAATTATCGAATTCAGAAATACTGTTATGTAATCACCAAAAAAGTCCAAAAAATTAATAGCAGTTTTACTGTATTCATTCAGGAATTCGCACGAATGCATCACAACCGAGCCTCTCCAATTATGATAACTAGGGGGAAGCCGTTATAACAACCATGAGTAATACTTTAAATGCAGTTAAAAAACTCATTAATAATTCATGAGGAAAACACAAAGGATCAGCACTATGTCATAGGTTTTATGTGAAAAAATTTCATCCTAATTTACATAAACTTTAGCTTTGATTTTCTCGGCTTAGACAACATCGATTTTCAAAATTACTACGCCAATGAACTTATCAAATGGGTCGTTTTTCAAGCCGTTTGATAAACTCGCAGCACATGTTTTATCAGATCTAAAACACTCTGGCTACGCCCTCGTGTTTTATATCTGATAAAACACTGCTGCTCGTTCATTAAACAGTACTTAACACTGCTTCTAACATTTTTACTATTACTACACTAATCATGCAAAATTAGTAATCTGATGCTCTGCGACTTACTTGTACAATCAACTATCAAAAATCGTGTTTACATTTGATAATTAAGTATAATTTTTAGTAAAGAATAAAAACCTTCAGTTCTCTTTAAATGCCATTAAGAACATTTTTTGTCTAACAAATTCATCGCAGCATGGCATGCGATTGTTATTTGATAATTTTTAAATGGAGTTTACATTGACCACGATAAAGAGGTATCTTTCAAAATACAAATCATCATTGTTTTCAATACCAAACACAATACGGCACAGAAAAAACATAGCAAGAAACTCTCAGAACCTACTTTAGCAATTATTTTCGTCTCTGGAGACTTGTTGTTGGCGTCAAAGTACTGCCAATACCCAACATTCGTCCTCAACGGTCAACAATAAAAAAACAACCGTTATCAAATCCATCTTTAACACGTTCCAAACTATTTCGGGATTTTCCAATACTTGAATTTTCAGCAATTTTATCACTTTTGGGCATTTTTTTGCTGAATTTTATACTTTGTTCAACAAAAATCAGACGTTTCCTTTAGAACCATCTAAAGATGCTAGATCAATTTCAAAAAAAGCATAATTTTCGATGAAAATAACGGAAAAAACATTCGCAAAATAAAATATGCAAATATTGAAAATATATTTTTAAACACTTTTTTTAAACAAAACCCGCGAACACCCCTTGCACATAAACATTAAAATGTTGAAATATAGAGGTATCTAAACATTAAAATGTTGAAACTCAAAATATAGAGGTATCAAAACTTCTGAACCCTCCATAAGACCGAAATCAGCAAAATATCTCTAAAACTCGCACTCGAAATATAGTCTGAACAGCACAGGTAGAGGGTAAACCGAGGTATCAAAACTTCAGAACTGTCTATAAGACTAACTCTAAAAATCGCACTCGAAATATATAGAAGTGTCAAAACTTCTAAAGCCTCCAAGGCTGAAATCAGCAAAATATCACAAACAAAAATCTAATTAACATTTCAGAAAATAGTAATTTACATAAATACTAATCTACTTCGGACAAGTCATTTAAACCAAAGCAATTATTTAAATCTAAGAAATGTAACTTAGCTGCTTTCTTGCAGACAATTCTTCATCATCATTCTGGACAAGCACAATCCATTTATTTTTGTACTGAAGGCAGCGGCAACAACAGCAACTAGAAATAAATACAATACTGTGGATGAGACAATGCAAAAACCATGTATAACTGAAAGGGAATAAATAGAACTTTATTGCCACAAATTAATAAATTTGAACTAAAAATATGTTAGTAATATATGACGAGGCAACCCAGAATAACTATAAAGTTAATAAAGCTGGGTGGCTTTTTTTAGAATTTTGACCTTGAATATTAGTACTGTACCTTCTGGTGAATTGATGTCTAACACCCACTCGTTTTGGAAGCTAACAACTCTACAATTCTGTTGTAAACACCACTTCCTTCTTCCATGAACAAGTTTGAGGTTGCTTTTGACTGAAAATTAAAATATTCTAGCAAAATTTGTCGAGATGCGGATGCATGATATACCAAAGATGCACAGACTGTGTTCATCATACCAAGGTTACCTATCCAATAATAATTAACAATTACTTTATCATTTTTAGTAAAAATAATTACACAGAATGCCATTGGGAATTCAGACTAAAAACGTTTTGTACAACACTGGTGACAAACAGCTAATCCAGCAATGTTTATTCGATTTCCTGAATGAAATCCCAATTGCTCGCATAAACTAGAGCACAGGCTTTCTCAAAACGACTTGGTTAATCAAACCGAATCAGCGAAACGCAACCTTTTAGTATTTTATACTGTCTAATGTCAGGGTTGCAGCATTGGGCAAAATGTGATAGTATGGGCAAAATGCTGTGGGGCAACAATGACAGCCTCAAAATTTAGTGCCTCTGAAATAGCATTTTCTTTTGTGGAGTTGCTATAGAGTAAATTACTGGATTGGGCAGCGCATCCCATCCCTGCTAACAGCCCTGTTATGTCAGATGATCTGATAACCAAACAATCATAGCTAGTTTAGTATGAACTCAGGAGAATATTATTAGTGCACTATTCTGTACTACAATACCTGAAACGTTTGTCCTGTCACCAGTTAATATCCAATCTCGATTGAAGCACCTCTTAATTAAGCAATTCTTAATGTCGTGCATAAATGCATAAATGCATAAATGCATAAATGCATAAAGCAAACGCTTTACAATTACGAAATCGAAGCCTTTATGCATTCAGTTGAACGAGGAAATGAATATGTGGCTACAGAACTTAGAAACAGTCAATGGCAGCCCGATAGTAACCCCAACTCCGCATCTTATGATTTTCAGATGCTTCTATGAGAGGCTGTGGAGCCGTCTGTGGCATTTGGACCAACGGGTGGTAATGGTCTGCCATAGAGAAATGCTTACATATAAATGTTCTGGAACTGAAGGGTGCGTTCCTAGGGATACAATCTCTCAGAACGAAGTTCAGAATCACGCAGAAATGCTGAGCATGGAAGCCATAGTGTTAAACACCCAACTACTGTGGGTTGGTCATGTCATGTGTATGGACTCAATCAGTAAATAAGTATATATAGTACACCACTAACAAGTTGCGACAACATTACTCATCCTTTGTTGAGCTTTGAGAACTTTTGCAATGTTGTTAACTTTGGCTGTCATTATCTGCTTTACTTCAGTTTCTTTGCAGCCAAATTTCTTTGCAACATATTCTAAGAATCATAAAAAGTAAAAAATATAAATTCACCATTTCTCTCATTTATTTTGTTCTGATAGCACGACCCTAGACAGCACACGTATCAACAAAAATAACCAATTTCAAAATCAATTTATACCAATATATATTTAATATTTATACTAGTGAAGGAAAATTTAGAGTGTTACAATTATATACATTTTAAGACCAAACCGGGACAAGTTGCGAAAAATGCAACATCAACGCTTTCCTTTCCAGCCGGAAGGCCTTGAAGTTGCATTTTTCGCAACTTGTCCCGGTTTGGTCTTAAAATGTATATATTCTAACACTCAATTTTCCTTCACCACTAATCCTTAGAACATGCAGTTTAATCGAATGAAATGCCAAATATTCTTATCTATACTTGTTTGCAAATAACCATACTTTTGAATTGCAATCACAAGAATGAGTGGCTAGTCAAACTAATTAAATGCATATAAAATAAATTTAACTTGATGGTCATTTTTGCATAAGGTCTTATTTATAGTCTAGCTATTCTTAGGCAAATCCTTGCTTATCAGTTCACCTCTCTAACCATTGTCAACTTAACACACTAACAAGACCAAGATATCTCCAGTCACCTGAACATTTACTTTATCCTTCAATCTAATATTACACACTCATAACTATCCTCATATAATTTCTCTCAATACCAAATTGTAAATATTTAGGAAAACCTACCACAAATGCTTTGCACTTTTTCTGGATCAAGCTGAGGTTTAGCCTCTCTTTCCTTGAATGCATTTGATGCTTTTGCAGAAATAGAGTGTTTTGCACTTATATCTCTGCTCCATAGCATTGCCATTATGGCATAAACAAATTCTTTTGTGCTTCCCTTGCTTTTTAACATTATATACTGCTTCTTTGTAATTTTCACATGTGGGCATATTGTCACCTATATATAATAGAAAATTTTGAACAATAACTTTTATCACTAAAAGGTTTAAAATAAAATCAGACTTTAATAATTTTTGAGGCAATATTTTATTCCTTTGCTCTGCACAACATAGCCATGAATGGTGTCCGTTTCTACGGTGTCCATAAGGGACATCTAACGCTCAGGTCTTTCTTTTAAAACGCCCAGGTTTTTATTTTCAATCGCTCAGGTTTTTATTTCCAAACATCCAGTCCTCAGGTTTTTATTTTTAAACGCCCAGGTTTTTCTTTTTAAACGCCCACGTTTTTATTTTTAAACGCCCACGTTTTTCTTTTTAAACGCCCAGGTTTTTCTTTTTAAACGCCCACGTTTTTCTTTTTAAACGCCCAGGTTTTTCTTTTTAAACGCCCAGGTTTTTCTTTTTAAACGCCCAGGTTTTTCTTTTTAAACGTCCAGGTTTTTCTTTTTAAACGCCCAGGTTTTTCTTTTAAACGCCCAGGTTTTTATTTTAAACGCACAGGTTTTTGTTTTTGTATGGAATGTAATGTTTTGCAGGTGCATTCCGACGCATGCTGTGGACAAAATGGAGGAAGTCCAAGCAAATTTAAGAGGTTAGTGCATCCGTTACTGTTTATGCAATTAATGTAGGCTTCTCCAAGTTACTTCTAATATTCATATAATTTGTGTTCAAGCTAAAATTTCATTTAAATTTGAATAAATCCGGCTCTATGTTTTGAAATTTGAACTGAGTACTTTTCGGTAAATATTTTTTTATCAAATAGCATTATTATTTTATACAGGTACTTGATTTCCTTCAGAACATTATATATTCATCAAACGAAGTTGTGGAAACTTTTAAAAAAAATAAGGCAAGTGTGATTGTAATATCAGTGATTGTATACTATAAACTTTAATATAAACAATTACTTACTGTAAAGCAAAATAAGGAGGTGTTTATATGGAGGCGAGCCAGCCTGGTTAGCCCGCTTTGCCGAGATCGTGCGATTACTACAATTTCTTGTTAATTTTCATCTCGCGTTTATATGAGAACCGAGCCAGCCCGCCCAGCCGAGATCTCGGTTTGGCGAACCGGAATATCGGCAACCCTGGCTGGGTATTTTCCCATATAAAGTTGTTATAAACACGATCGGCGGGGCTAAAACGCAGGTAGCGGGTAGGTCGTGTCTCTTTAGTATACCCAAAAGGTCTAAAACAACTAAGATCCTAACCCTAACCCCCCGCCTAACGAGTTTTCTAAGGGTTACGGGCTGGCCCTAAGCTGACACCAGATTATTTCGCCGCCTGTTCAGCAACTATCCAAACTAGCCCGGCTGTTACGTACCGAGACTTCCGCTTTAAAACTAATTCATTTCCCTTTACGCCACAAGTTGTGTTTATATGAGCACCGTGCTGATCCAGTTAGGTGAGAAAGCGTAGAAATTGCTGGGTCAAGCCAGGCAGAACAGATCATTGGTTATAAAATTGGGTTAGGAGTCGCGAGCGTGGGAAAAGTACTGGGAACTAGTATCAGGGATATTTGTAAGCGAGCGGAGATGAGACCCTGGGTACGAGGTTGATTTGTAAGGGGCTCCCATCAGTGGACAACCGGTCTCTTCCCTTAAATTAACTATTATCCTTAATTTACAAATCGCTCTAAATTAAGGATAATGGTTAATCTAATGCTAGAACCCCAACACAACAAAGATCCTAACCTAACCCCCGTCAAAATTTTCTCCGTCCCTAGGTCCCGACCCATCCACTCCCCTATTTGGTTAGCTAAATTTATAAACAAGTGAGAGATACTAAGCTTGTGGGATAGTAATTGACTATATACGCATGCGCAACTCTCTCTAAATTAACCATTATCTTTAATTTAGAGCGATTTGTAAATTAAGGATAATGGTTAATTTAAGGAAGAGATCGTGTTGCAGTGGAGGGCTCCGGCTGGGAAATAAAAGATGGCCAAAAAAATAAAAATGGCGGAAGTCAAACTGTCAAAGATCAGGTTCCAATCCATTGTTTCAATCAGTGACTGCCGCTGTCTGCTGATAAACTAAACTAAAACATTATTTTGATTTCTTTAGTTTTATATTTATTTCTTTTGTACTGTTTCAATGGCCGAGAAAATTAATTTTTACAGATGAATTTTTAAAAAATCGTGTGAAATGGACACTAAATCGTGAGAACTTAAGATTCATGTAAAAATCGTGTGTCACACGACAAAATCGTGTGAGTTGGCAGGTCTGTTACTGTTTTTGGGCGTTTAAAAATAAAAACCTGGGCGTTTAAAAAGAAAAACCTGGGCGTTTAAAAATAAAAACGTGGGCGTTTAAAAAGAAAAACCTGGGCGTTTAAAAATAAAAACCTGAGGACTGGATGTTTGGAAATAAAAACCTGAGCGATTGAAAAGACCTGAGTGTTAGATGTCCCTTATGGGCCACCATACGTTTCAATTCATAATTTAAAAATAAACAAGACACCTGCTTTGGCGTGTACTCAGGCTATTGATTTCTAGAGAGGAAAACCTAGACTCGGCTACAGCAGGGAGCCCAAGTAAAAATAGCTGTCACAGGTTAATTTAATATTACTTACAAGTTCTTCTGTTTCACCCTCTGATGATGATGTTTAGAACATGATGACCCTGACAGCACTGTCTTAGATACACATGTAGATGAGCCAGATGATGACATGGTACTAGCAGATGTAGAAGGCAATGATTTCTTTATTGCTTGTTTGGGAATGGATGGCAATTTCAGATGGCTGATCTGTTTTCTAAGTTCCAATGCAACTTCATGAAGTAAAGGAATATCTAAAATATGAACATATATACATTTAATTAAAAAAACATTCCTTTTAAGTTCTAATGTTTCCCTGATTGACTTTTAAGTTGTAATGTTTCCCTGCACCATTGGTCGTAGAGCAACGGACCATAATCCCAAAGGTAATACACTACTTAGATACAATACCTTTCATATTCCTGATCACATTTTCCAGATGTTTTATTTCACATTCCTTTTTCTGCAACATCTTCTTTAAGTGTACATTTTATTTTTTTTAATTAATAGTTTCTTCACTAAAACTATCAGAAGACTGACAATATAAAAGACAAAAAATTAAAACATATGCTCAGAAATGAAATAAAACAGTGTGATTCCGGACAATAAAACTATTATATGCAAACAACCCTGTATAATTAACTGAGCTTTACAGTGTGTATAAAAAACTGAACCCTTAGAAAACAGTCTTATACTCCTGGGAAATTAAAAACATGGTATTATACACCTGGGAAATTAAGATAACTCCTAATTGTATGAAGGAGCATAACTGCAAAGAAACATGTTAAATATATTCATATCAGTTTGATTAAAAATGGTTCAACTTACCACTGAACAACGAGTGTTTATTGTCGACAAGGTTAATGCTATACGACAGCAGCCTGACATTATTAGAAATGCGATGCGCGATATGCAAAGGCGAATCAGACTTCATACTTTGTGTTGCGAGAAATGGGGGACACGTTGAAGGCGCTTGATCATTTAATTGTTGTTACATGTAAAATTAATAAAAAAGGTTTTGTGTTATGGACACAATTTTGTTGGCCCAAGGGCTGCGTTATAAATTAATCAACATATAAGCTAAACAGGAAGAGAAAAAGCTTTTATATACTTTCACCATGCATATATTTAAAGTTATCTTAATTGCCTGAGGTGTATACTGTAAAACCATAAAGCCATATTTTTTTACGCACCGTGGCTCAGAGGTGTCAATTGGTTGTTTGAAAGGAATGTTAATTGATTTTATGCCGGTTCAGTTTTTTTATACACACTGTATTTACTATGGTCAGTTGGCACTATATTTGACCATACTGTATCATTAAATAATTACTTACATCACTTGCATCACTTGCAATGCTGTCGTTATCTCCTTCACTCAGTTTTTTTTCTACAAGTAAAATCAAAGTATTAAAGTGAATAAGATAAGATAACTTGCTATGAGACTGGTATTCATAGGGGCCCTGAAACCTTAATACTAATTACACATATGCAGAGCGAAGGCTACGTTGTGTACTAGTTCGTACGTGTGACTTACGTACTGCTAATTCAACAGTCTCAATATGTCTGTATATCTTATCAGAATATATTAAATGTGACTTCCAGCTTGGTTATTTTAATATGGTAAATTGTTTACTACTCAAGCTTTTAATGCAAACTCAGAAAATGTTTCTGAGCCCCCAGACAGGAATAGAACCTGTAACCTTCATGATCTCCGGTTAGACGCTCTAACCATTGAGCTACCAGAACTCAGATGTTCAGAACGAAGGCTACGTCGTGTACTAGTTTGTACGTGCGACATACGTACTGTTAATTCAGCAGCCTCGATATGTCTGTATATCTTATCAGAAACATTTTCTGATTTTGGGTTAAAAGCTTGAGTAGCAAACAATTTACCATATTAAAATAACAAGCTGCAAGTCACATTTAATATATTCTGATGATATATCGAGACATATGATATATCGATGACATATCGAGACTGCTGAATTAGCAGTACGTATGTCGCACATACGAACTAGTACACAACGTAGCCTTCGTTCTGCCATCTGAGTCCTGGTAGTTCAATGGTTAGAGCGTCTAACAGGAGATCATGAAGGTTGCGGGTTCGATTCCCGTCTCGGGCTCAGAAACATTTTCTGAGTTTGCATGAAAAGCTTGAGTAGCAAACTATTTACCATATTAAAATAACCAAGCTGCAAGTCACATTTAATATACTGAATCTATAGTGAATTCAAATACATTTATCTTGAAAATATTATCGATAGGACAGCATTAATATTTTTAAAGCAATTTATTTTAAAAATAGCCATCAAACTTTTCCACATTGTTGCAAATGAGCCCAGGAACTATAGTAATTAAGTAAGATGCCGATAACCATTATATGTTATCATTCCAATTAAAATGACTAAAATATATAGAAACAAATTTACAAAATACATCCACTGTATACAATTTAATAGCGAAGCGAGTCTATAATTTATTCTTGCATTCCCAACAATAGAAAATGGCTATTTAGGAATCCCATGAAATTCAATTTTGGTTTGACTGTCTGAGTTTTGGTTCTATAAATAGCATTAACGTGCTCCGCTATTCAAAGCACATAATATTTAGCAATTATACTATGAGCTTGAGTCATATACAGTACCGCTCAGAAGTAACCTAACGAAAACCGCGGTCGATCCGCGGTCGATCGGCGGTTCAACCGCGTACGATCAGCGGTTCGACCGCGGATGATCAGCGGATCAACTGTAACCGAAACTAACCGAACCTAATCGCAGCCGCAAGGTTTGTATATAGTCATAACACCGGAAAAAGTCACAAATTTCCGAAGTTTGGGGTCCTTATTTGCAAAGTGCATATTTTCCTCGAAAGTGTTATCATCAATATATTGAAATGGGAAAGCTATCTCGGTACGCCAGGGAACGAGTTGTTTCACTCTATTCGTGTAACGTTCAGATCACGAAGATTACAGATTATATTATCAGAGATTATTATTAGATATTATTATTAGAGACGAAGGGATAAAAACATCTCGATCAGCTGTGAGTCTGTTTCTCTCTCGCTATCGCCAAAGTGCAAGTCTTCATGATGCGCCACGTTGTGGAAGAAAACAAACTCTAACTGAAGAGCAGGTAAAATTTATTGACGTCAAGATGACTGAAAACGATGAGTTGACCTCTGCTGAACTGAAGGAGAAACTGGCGGAAGAATTTGGCGTGTATGTTTCACTCGCGACCATTCGCCGAATAAGACGCGACAAGCTTGGTTGGAAACATGAACGCTCGCTATTGCCAGTTTGTACGAGAGCCTAACAAGATGAAAAGACTTATTTTTTGCCTTACTGCCTTGGAGGAGAAAGACTCGTTCGAGGACGTTATCTTCACAGATGACACTAGCGTTCAAATCGAGCAATACGCGAGATTGTGTTTTCATAAAGAAGGCACACAACCGAAACGGAAAGGACGACCAAAGCATCCCGTAAAGGTATGAATAATAAAAAAAATATCTTTTTGTTTATTTGAGATTCTGTGTATCTTTCATAAACCGAGATCACTTAATTCACACAAAATTAAGTAAGCATCTACATATATTATTATATTATTATATTATTTATTTATATTTATTATTTATTTATTTTATATAGGTCCAACTCAGGTTTGCATTTTCACTGGAATTATGGAGAGCAGTGACTATCAGAAAATTTTAGATAGGAATCTGTTGCCCTTCATACAACAAGTGTACCCAGATGGTCATCGGTTGTGGCAGGATAACGATCCCAAGCATACAAGCAACGCCACCAAAGAATGGATGAAAGCAAATGGTATCAACCACTGGAAAACACCACCTGAATCCCCGGTATGAATGATTTTTTATTGTTTTTCCGTAGTGTGTTTATATACTGTAGGCGAGCCAGCGCAGGCTAGTTACCCTTGCCAATATTGGGCCCTTTCTCGATATATGAGCAACCGGAATGTAAAAGTATTATAGCATCAACCCAAGTCAGTTTTAGGGTTAGGATTTGGGTTATTAAGGATTAGGATTTGGGTTAGGATTTGTTCATACTGTATATCAAAGTGCCCGATATTGTGCATTCATTATTTTTTTGTCTGGCCACTTGACCGAGATTGCTTCTTTGGACTGGATATTGGTTTGCAGGCTTGTTGTTTTCACATTGACCAAGGCTCACGAGTCAACCATCCCACAATGATCGAATATGGATTATATTTTATGGGCTCTCTCCTCCGAGGACGATTTTATTCACCCAGGAGAGGAGCCCTGATGTGCCCTTGCCCCTTAACCCTGTTGTTGTTGAACGTATTACAACAATATTTGGGTTAACTCTTTCCTGTCCGGCTGAAAAACATCCAAAATTGAACTACCTCTTTGTTCTATTGATATCTCTGGAAATAGCTATAACTGATGCGAAACCTATACCTTTTCTGAAAGCCCAATAAACCGGCTGCTACCAATGCTTTTGAATTTTGCGAACAACACACATTATGTTAATATAAATTAGAGATAATTATATCATAAATCAGGTTGAAAAACTTCCATTTTTCTAGAAAACGCCATCTTGCATGCCCGATCGCAGAGTTGTTTATGAAATCAAATCAAACTTGGCGGTGTGAGTGGATCTCATGTGCCTGGCGCTTGTCGAATTTCAATTTTTAATCTTGCGTTACCGTGTTTTTCGATTGATGACTTTGGGGTCTTCTATGACCCCTTTAGACTGGACCAGACAGGAAAGCGTTAAACCATATTTGTGTATACGTGCTATACACTAAATGTCTGTTCCTGAGGGAAACAAGAGTTTTGTTTTTCTTTGTTTCCGAAGGGAAAAGCCATTAAGTGTTATTTCATATTTCTGTAGTTTCACTGGATAATCGTATTTAATTGCATGGTACAAATATTTTCTCTGGAGCAAGCTCACTGTTGAAATATGTCAGCGTTATGTTCAGCATATCCACAAAGTAGTTCCTGCAGTTGTTTCAAGTCAGGGAGGGCCTACAAAATACTGAACATTATAATCTGTATATTGACTTTAAGTTTGTTAATATTTTTAGGTTTGTACTGTAAATACGATTAGGTTTCATTTACCCCTTAAACAAGAAAATTAGGTAGATGATTATATTATTTTGATTTTATTTTAAAGTCATTCTCAGACCAATGGTTATTGTAAAATGTTTTTCTTCTCTGTTTTATTTTGTATTTCTTTAAAGTGTTTACTGGTTATGGTTTTTGTGATATGAATTCTTTGACTATTAAATTTGAACTTTTTGACTAGACGTATTAGATGGTTGAATCATATTTGCTCTATAATTTGTCAAAGGCAATAATCTACAGGGTTTGTGACAATGGAAGGGGATAGATGTGGCAGGAACCCCTCAAATTGGGCAATTACATTGCTCACTTAAAGTTTGAAGGTTGCACTGTACAACATAGTGATATATATGCTGTGTGCAGTGCTATAACAATACATAGCACTGTAGCATAAATAGCACTGTGTTGTACAGACGCATCCCGTGATTTTGTAGTGAGCAACACAATATTGCTAGTTTGCCTTGTTCCTTCAGTGCTGTACGAGATAAGTATACAACACTTGATGTTTATTTACCATGGATGACATCACCCTGTCAAAGTAAACAAAACAAATACTCTCATTAAAACTAAAATGGAGCTACTGTACTTTGCATTGAAAATATATACAAGTCTTGTTTGAAATCAGTCATTCGATGGATGCATTCCAAAAATATATGAGGAAGAACTCCTTGAATACCTTTCAATTTTAATGACTTTGTAGTGATAATCTAAGAGGCATTGGGTCCTAGCAACAACCACTGAAAAGCCTTGCTTTCATGATGTTTTGCAGTCAGTCTAAGGCAAACTCAGATCGTTCTGGGTTAAGCTAGTGCTATCAAGATAGTTTTAGTATATAATATACTAGTAAAAGTGTAAAATCCATACTGGTAGATTGTCAATTATAAATATTAAAATACAATATTCAGACATTTTTATAAAAAATAATTTAATTATTAGTAAAACTTGCAAATGTAGCTTGTATAATACGGTAAATAAAATTTCACAGAAATGTACAAGCTATATATTACTAAAGTTTTGGAGATATTTGTGCTACACACGTGGCACATGCAGCATCTTACACACCTATTTTAAAGTTAAATTTAGTTAAATTTAGTTAAAAGCTGAATTTAGTTAAAAGTTCTTAAGTAACTATTCTGCAAGCACATTTAAAACTGATGTATAAAACTTACAAATCCTAAAATTATTACCACTAAAACAATTACAATTTACTGAAGTGGTTTTAAATGCCTAATTGCACTATCAATGGCCTTCCTACATAAACCCCAGGATATTTTCTTGTCCTCAACAGAGTACTTTTTAAATGTTGCTTCTTTGACAAACTCCATCCGTTGGTCGTTCTCCAACAACTTCCTTCCCTTCACTCCAACACAGTTGCTTCCCTCTAACTCATGCCGGTGTCACAGGAAATTTGCCCCCCCCCCCCCGAAAATTTGCCCCCTGGTCATATTTCCTTGGAAATTTGGCCCCCCTAAAAAATTATAGTTTACTTTATCTTTAGGCTCGGAAATCGTGAAGCTTTTCTCAACATTTATGGAAGAAATTTTTCTCAACATTTATAGTTAGTTTGCGTAATTTTTTTGTGTCAAAATTCTCCATTTAATTGCAATACTGACGAGAATTAGGCCAAGAGCTAAAGTTTAGCGTACTTTTCGCGTTTGGTTTTGACCAGCTTTGTAGAAGACAACGTTAATAAATAATGGCTGTATCATTAAGCTATGGAAACGAAACGATTTTTATAATACTTAAAATGATACGATTTTTGCTAATACTTAAAACGCATTCTAATTGACAATTAGACAACGAGGCCGAGTTCTCATGATCATGATTAATAAATATTGTGATAAATAAGTTAAGTTTATTATTTCTTACATATATATCAAAGTTCAGTTAAATAAAGTTCACTACTACTTCTACTACCAGTTAATAAAGCGGCGCACATGAGTTTATAAGTTCTTATATAGATATCAAAGTTCAGTTAATAAAGCGGCGCACATGAGTTTATAAGTTCTTATATAGATATCAAAGTTCAGTTAATAAAGCGGCGCACATGAGTTTATAAGTTCTTATATAGATATCAAAGTTCAGTTAGCAAAGTGGCGCACATGACTCGCAAAGCCATTCCTCATCTTCGTCAGGAGCTTGGCTTAAATTGGTACATGTTAGATGGTACCACATGTCACAAAGATCACACTGCACCATGTCGCCATACTCTGGCAATTGACAAGCACAATGAGTTTGTATAATTAACAGTTTTTCGTTGTTGTTGCCTACTGCAGCCGTTTTTCGAGCACGAGGGAACGACAAGATTTCTTCCTTTTCTAGGCAATTGACCAGGTGTTTTCTCATTGCTGACTGGTCAAACGACACTTCGTAATTAAAATGGGTATTTTTTCCACTTGCTAGTTCATATGCACTTGCAATAGCAAAAAGACCACAATCGGTGGATCCTTTCTGCTTCTGGAATGAAGCCATTTCAATGTGTAGCTGGCCTGCCTGGTCGATGCAATTGTGATAGCATTGCGCTAATTGTTTCTCGCTTGATTCGGTTAAGTCATCGTATAGGCTATCGTAGACACTTACTGGCTGCCCTCCAATAGATGATGACGTTATCCAGTGAATTTTCCCAGTATTGTGGATTTGGATTCCTTCACTTGTGCACCGATCGAACGATAACTGTGACAGCAGAGGATCCTGGAGGCCACCGACCAGTGCAAACTTTTTCTTGATCAGCTTTTGAGCTCCGTTTATTATTCTGTCGTTCAGCATTCTTTTTTTGAGTAGATAAGTTCGATCACTTTTCTTTAGACCGAGAGCCTTGACCCACTCGTCGTTGTTCTGATCAGCTCTGGTATCTGATAGAAAAGAAGACGTCATACTCAAATTACTCCATGCAGTTTTTCGGTGCCTTATATATATATATATATAAGTTGACAGAATACTAATAAACTGTTAGTAATTTGTACCTCGTAATAAGGCACAAAAACTGCATGAAGTTGACCCATTTTTAACAAAATCCTTTAAACGAAAGAATTTATCGTGAATACTTACCTTCTTTAGGCGCATCTGGAATGATTATTTTCTCCTTTCTTTGCGTTTCAGTCGATTTTTCGTCAGGATTCCTTTGAATATACTTCTTAAGGTGGGAACTGTTGATCATCTTTGCTAGGTGTTTCCCAGATTCTTGGTTCAACAGTTTATATCTTCCTTTTCCAACGTGTGCTGTTATCATGTAAGGGCCAAGCTAGCGGGTATCCATTTTCCCCCCTTTTCTATCCAGATTACGCATGTTTTTGACAAGCACCAAATCGCCCTCTTTGAGAAGCTATGGAAAAACGAGGCATAACAATACAATATAAATAAACGAGTATTTTGAGGTAAGCCAATCTACACTATATAGAAAGACATGACTCCGAGACAAACTTGGTCCTGTAGTATATCTTTTTCCTAATTATATATACGTGCATACCTTCGTCGAGTCGTGTTTTTTGTCGTAGTTTCGTTTTTGCCGATCTTGTGCCTTTCCTATGTTTTTCATTATTATTATTATTATTATTCTTTAATCTTTAAACAGGATGCCTAATCACTAATTACAGTGTTTTTCGTTAGGGTCCTAACAAGATTTATGAACAAATAAGAAAATATGATAAAATATAAGATGATAACAACAGTTAAAATTAAAACAAACTAAATTAAGAACCAAGACACAATATAAGAGTGCTATATATATATAGACTAAACTAAAAATCCATTTTATACAAAGCGTTTTTAAATTTATTAGCTGCACCGATTTCTTCAATTTTAGGAGCTGTTCGACCTTGGTATCTAATGAGACTTGCGCAGAATCTTGGTCGTCACAATGAGGACTTCCTTCCACTGCTAATTCGATTGGCAATTTTGGCTCACGACCATACATCAGAAAAAATGGGCTAAACTTTGTAGAGTCGTTTTTAGATGACCGATAACAAAACAGAATGCTCTCTAGGTTGTCTTCCCAGTTATCTTGATCTTCGTTGATTACTTTCACTATGGCACTGCGCACAAAAAATACACATTTTACTATTATATTTCAAATTCTTAGACAAGCTTTGTAAAATTAGATGTATTTGTATACCGATTACTAAATGCTTGCTCCATTTGTTTGGGGGTGATACGCACTGGTAATGCGGTGATCAACACCAGTACGAGCGAAGAGCTCGTTGTTTACCTGTAATAATAAAAAATTAAAACCAAAATTCAATTATATGAAAACTGGAGGTTCTGTAAAAAACCACAGCTTATTCTAACATGAGCATGTTATACAAAACAATCTTCAGTACCTGGTTTACAAATTCTCTCCCCTGATCACTGATTACGATGTCCATACACCCGTATCGCAGTATCATCTTAAACAAGAAGTCTGAAACACACTTCGTACTCTTGTTTGGAATGGCTTGTGCTTTTGCCATTTAGAGAAGTAATCAGTCATGGTGGCTATGTAGCTGTTTCCCTGTTTGCTGGTATTGAGTGGCCCAAT
This sequence comes from Chrysogorgia sp. JL179-B06, assembly GCA_035772405.1. Lineage (NCBI taxonomy): Eukaryota > Metazoa > Cnidaria > Anthozoa > Scleralcyonacea > Chrysogorgiidae > Chrysogorgia > Chrysogorgia sp. JL179-B06. The sequence continues at coordinate 2,581,701 of JAYKKM010000009.1, forward strand.
CAAATCTATACCCACCTGTGGCAAAAATATTAAGTTATAAATAGTAATACTAAGGTTTACTAAAATACTAAGGTTTACCAGAATACTTACTTGTTTCCACACATCTGACACAGGTATTGGATGCAGCTCGGCATGCTGTTTCCCAAGTTTACCATCTATTGTTTCACATCACTCATCAAGCCGTGCCAATAAAATCTCTCCGAGATTTTTCCATACGTCTTATCGCGCTTGAAGTGTCCCCCACCAATCTCAGCTTCATGACAATCTCGAAGTATTCCCATTTTTTCCTCCATCCATACCACTCTCCTTTCGCGCAGCCCAAGTCCATCGGGTCTCCTGTCAACGAAATACAGTACCCCGTCTTTTGCAACAAATTTGTTACTGTTGGTAGCGTTTGCACTTCTTTCTGCGACTTTACGTCTAATGGCTCTTTTTTGTTCTTTAGATATTCCCGCAGGATACTCCCCTCTAGTGAGGTAGTTCACGATTCTCCATGTTGCGCTCTTGTTAAAATTGCTTACAACACTGACAGATTTTATGTAGCTGCATGTAACCTTTGTTTTTTTGCGTGTTTGCGGAATGTTTTTGTGAGTCACCCAAACCTTTGTGCTTTTGTGTTTGCGGAATGTTTTGTTAGTCATTCAAACCTTTGTGCTTTTGTGTTTGCGGAATGTTTTGTTAGTCATTCAAACCTTTGTGCTTTTGTGTGTGCAGAAGTCTACTTTCGTTTTTACGGAATGCTTCTGTAATGCATCCCAACCATATGAGCGATTATATATACTGTGTATATGTAAGTAAAATGCATAGGAAAAGTGTTTTTTTACGAAATAACCACTCATTTGATTTTGTTTTTCGAACAAACGTTTCCACTTAAAAGTCTACTTTTACCCTAATGCTAATTACTCCCTGTTATTTATTAGACGTGTGTATATTAACATATTCGCCAACGCATGATGTCATATGATGTTTATACTATGTGACTGAATTTATAGATCTAAATAACTTGTAATATCTTAGAAATTCCTATCTCTAAAAATCGTTTCGTGTCCTTAGCTTAAAGCTAAGCCATTATGCATTAACGTTGTCCTCTACAGATATCCTCGGGTGAACGATATGTCGTTTATGTCACCCATGTGTGATGTGTCTGGCATGACTGCACTAACACATTATTATTATTACGCTTTCCTTTAAACTTTTAGCCCTTGGCCGCAATGAAGAATTTCGACACAAATAAATTATACAAACTAACTATAAATACTGACAAACTTTTAGGATTCACGGCCGAAAATATATTTCACTGCGGAATATATATTTCATGGCCGAAAATATATTTCACTGCGGAATATATATTTCATGGCCGAAAATATATTTCACTGCGGAATATATATTTCACTACCGAAACATATTTTACAGCTGGTGAAATATGTTGTCTGCGGAAATATATTTTAGTAAAATATTAGTAATCAGAACTTCAAAAAATAGAAGATTATAAGTTTTCAAGACCATAAACATGGGGAGGCCAAATTTCCGAAGAGGGGGCCAAATTTCCTAGGAAATATGGCCCCGGGGAGGCCAAATTTCCTAGGAAAACCAAGAACACTACCTTATGTGCTCATTAACTGGAGTCGACTACGTAAATACAGTTGATGGCAGCGCGGATACAGTAGATTTTCTTACATTTTTCGAAGAAGCTTTTCACTCGATTAATGTTCGAACTGGACAATCCGTGTTAGATAGAGCCTGGCTCAGTTATTGTTATGGACAACTGCGAAACCCACCACAACGCAGGAGGCAGAGTTTTAAGAGAATTCTTAAATGATATTGACATTGAGTTGGTGTATATGCCAGCGTATTCTCCTGATTTTAATCCTGCGGAATATGTGTTCGGAAAGATGCGTACATTAATGAAATATAGATTTGGGGACATCACTAACTTAACAATTGCTGAATGTGTTGCTCACATGTACACTTCACTCGAATTCATAACTCCAGGTGACATGCGAGGATTTTTTGAATATACGGGCTATATTCAAGTTCAGTAAATGACATGCAGTAATTTATAATTTTTATACAACTGGATCTAGATTTCAATTAAAGTTTTATTTTATAACAACAATTCAACAGCTTGCATGCTCAGTATAAACTTGTATATATACACATTTATATACGTTTACATTAGAGCCGTTATTACGTAAATGAGTAGGATTTTATCATGAACAATATCAAACGTTTGCCAAACAAGCGGGGAACAGCCTTTGCCTTCTCAAACATTATATACATGTCAATTTCACAGTTCAAATTTAACGACGTTTCAAACGTAAACAATTAATTACTGTAAACGCGTTTTCAAACTAGCACTATAAACGGTAGCTTGCAAATGGTAATAATAACTTTACGGCTATAAACTTTAATGTATCAGTGTATGTTTGTAATATTATTTACTGTCGTTTTGAGTCACTTTCGGGTCTTTAAAAATAACAATGCTGCAGCCGCGTCTGCTTCGATTTGAAGTTCATCGTCGCGTCTTACGCTGTCATTGCCATTGGGTTGAACAATAGAACAACTTTCCGAGTCTGATTCGCATTCAACTTCTTCTCGTTGAAGTCTAAGCGCCAAGTGAAAGTCGTCCTTCTCTTGTGCAACCAAAAGCCCTGCTCCAGGTGATTTGCTCAATTCGCTACGTCGACGTTTCACAGGAAATCGTATCGAATATTTTTCTTCAAGAGCTGTTTTCTGGGAAGATACGCGGTGATCTGTTTCTTGCAGAGTCTTTGTAGCTTTCATAAATGTGGCTGTTACCCTCGATTGTTCTTGTACCACCGTAGTTAGTAGGTTCATGACATTGGTTCGAGTGGCAAGCGTTCCTTTTAATTTACTTTGTAAGAGGACAACATCCTTATTTAATACCAACCAATTCTTGCGTCCACAGGGGCTAGTGTACCTGTCGGGTTTTTGATTCACAATAATGACTTCAATTCTCCTGGAGGAGGAATTTTTCAGTCTTTCCATGGCAGTTGTAGCACTATCCCAATCAGTTTGAGCCTTTCGCAATTGACTCTGTAGCTTTGTGACATCTTTCGCGATACTTGCTCGGAGAGATTTCTGATCGTTGTGCTTCGTCAGTATCCCACAAGAAAAAGCTGACCGACATGGGCTGAACTGACATGCTTTTCTTGTGTGCCCAGTTTTTAGATGGCAATTACTGCACACGGACAAGTGACCAGCGTTTTGTCTGCTAGCTGTTGACAACTTGTTGTCCAATTTCACAAGTTTTTTATTACTTTCATTTAATTGTTCGGAAATGCCTTCAACAATCTGTTCGTATCTTTTAGCATGCCTTTCTAGTGGTAAAACCACATGTTGAGGATCGCTTGAGTTGATTATTGTATTATTTTTTATATTGTTCCCACACAAACGAACCTGGGCAGACGACTGAATGTTCGCATTTTCTGTATCTGGCGGTTCTTGATTTTCCACGAGGTCAAGGCTACATCTGCTTCTTGCATTTTCAGGACGTAAACATTTTTCTGTTGGTAGTGCATTTAACGGCGATTCGTTGGCTGTCACACGAATAACAATTGCCTTCACACGTTCGTTTAGTAGTTTCATCATCTGTGATTTGAAATATTTGGGCGATATATCGATATCGGCTCGGCCTGGTTCAACGACACTCAAACGTAACGAGTCTACAGTTGGCGATAACTTCGCGAGATGCGGTACTTCTATCAACATACGCGTGTAGAACCCATGATATGACAAAGATAACAACTCATTGTTGTCCATAAACAGTGGGGTTATTCGTTCATTCGAATAATAATTATATAGAACTTGGATTTCGACAAGTTTGTCCATATTTATATTTCAAATGTTACAAATAAATAAATTACGTTCGTCAAATGAGCGACACATTTCCACCTTAAGCCACGGTTACACACGCCGATTTGTGTCACCGATTTGTGTCGCAACGCATTGCGACACAAATCGGGCACTTGGTTACACACGTCGACTTGTGTGCGCGATATATAATGTTAATGCATTGTGGGAAAACTTTAAACAACAATCAAAATGGCGGGACGTTTGACCGGAGAGCAGTTGTTTGCGATATTTTTATTACTAGAAGCCGATATTGACGCTGATACAAGGAGAAGAAACAGGACAGTTTGGATGAGGGAATGGATAAAACGAAGGAAAGAACGTGGCGCATTTCAGCAACTAGTTGCAGAGCTAGCCCTCGAAGATGGCCCTGCTTTTGCAGAACATTTCCGCATGGGGAAAGAACAGTTCTACTATTTGGTCGATGCTGTCGCGTTTAGGATTGAGAAACAAGATACACGTATGAGAGACAGTGTTAAGCCAAACGAGCGTGTTGCTGTAACACTGCGTTATCTTGCCACAGGTGAGACGCTTAAATCACTTGAATATCAGTTTCGCATTGGTCGAACAACTATTTCAATTGCAGTTGTGGAGACCTGCCAGGCTATATACAATGAACTGGGTCCAAAATATCTAAAATGCCCGGATACCACTGATGAATGGCGCCTTATTTCCGAGAAATTCCACACTAGATGGAACTTCCCAAATGGGTTATGTGCTGTTGATGGAAAGCGTGTGAACATTCAAAAGCCTGTTAACTCTGGATCACATTACCATGATTACAAAGGATATGAGAGCATAATAGCAATTGCAGCAATTGGTCCTGAGCTTGAGATAATCGCAGCAGACGTAGGAACAAATGGCAGAATGTCAGATGGCTCCAACTGGGCCAACAATTCCTTTCGAAAAGCCATAGCATCTCAAGATAACCCACTTAACATACCTCCACCAAAGGCCTTACCTCATAGAAATACACCTGTTCCATATGTTATTACAGGGGATGATGCTTTTCCCCTCACATCATATCTCATGAAACCGTATCCTAAATCTGCCCTATCTGCTGACACGAGAATTCACAACTACCACCTATCACGAATGAGAAGAATATCTGAAAATGCTTTTGGAATCCTCGCGCAACGGTGGAGGGTGTTGAGGAATTCCATCTTACTTGAACCAGAAAAAGTGATCAAGATTGTTTTAGCTATTTTTACTCTGCATAATTATCTCAGAAGTACAGCAGACAGTGGAAAAATTTACATCCCACCAGGTTTTCTTGATAGTGAAGATGATGTAACAGGAGAAATCATTCCTGGCAGGTGGAGGAAGGAGAATCCAGTTGATTCGTGGTCTAATCTATCACCCATAACCTGTGGATTTAACTATTCCCAAGAGGCCAAAGCTATTAGAGATGAGTTCTGTGCATATTTTAATTACGAGGGAGCTGTACAATGGCAGTGGAGATCAGCATGCATTGATATTTAATTTCACTATGATTTGCTTGTATATATTTGCCCATTGACAGTCATTATCCATGTATGTACATACTTATTGCCACTTGTGCATGTAGTTAATTTTTATTTAAATATTGCTCAGGGAACATAAAAGAAAAATCAGTAGCAAGATCAGGACTGGGGAATGAGGGATCTGCCACTTATATCTTACTATAATTCTGTAATTCCTCCAAATCCAATGAGGAACTGTTTTGTTTTCTTTCATTGTTTTGTGTTGGTTTTTTTTTGGGATGGGCCATCAAATTTCTCAAACATTTTGACACAAGAGCTAAAATAATGATATATTTATAGTTACCTGTATGGTTTTCATATCCTTGCTCTAGTGCAGCAACACCAACCGTTTTTCCCCAAAAACTGCTCAATGATGTCATCAAAACTGTGATGTCATCATGTAGATGCCATCACCCCAGCAATATGGAATTTCTGTTATTTATGGCCAGGGATGGCAGAATATTGGATTTCTGATGAGGGGGATATGGCCCCAACAGTTCTTTTAAGGGGACAATCAAAACTAATGTACCCTCTTGCAGTGGTGAAACTGGCCATAGCAACTGGTCATGCTATGATAATTTATAAACATCTGCATATTTTGAAAACAATACATTTCTAAAGATCTGAATATGTAAATCGGTTCAAAATTTCCATAGCATGACCAGTTGCTAGGGCCAACTTCGCTACTGCCCTCTTGCCCACCCCATGCTACAATTGTGTGTAGCCTGAAATAAATTCTTCAACGTATATAAAATAAAGAATACAAAGTTACCTCCAGTTTGGATATTAAGCTAATTCAAGAAAATCTGAACTTTATATAATAAAATTGAACCAATTATTTTACTACATGTATAACTTGAAACACAACTGTAAACAAATCAACAAACAATTCATCAGATCTATGTTAGTTTTTAGCTGCTACACTTTATGCAAACTAACTCAGCAGAGCTGCTGATCTCCTCATGATTACTACACCAAGCATGAATTGGGGAAAAGCATATTGTACAAACATGCTCACCATTAACTGGGATGTTTGCATTTGAACAGACACTGCATAGTTTCTGTGAAACATTTCTACCACTGGCTTCATCTATCGATGCAAATTCAGTTTGGGTATTGTCCATATCAGTAAACGTGACAGGAGCTGTGCAAGGACTGTGACCAGATGAAGATGTTTCAGATGTGTGTCGACTATAACCAGATGGGGATCTAATATTGCTTGAAGGAAACATAAACCTACTTCCGGATAGAAACATATTTGGCTTGTATGGGTTGCTCGTTTCTTGACTGCCACGATGGGGAAATTGGTCAAAGGATGAATTACTTGGCTGGTACATGTATGTGTTGTTCATTTGGTGAATGCCATGTTGGGAAAATGGGTCAAAGGGTGTGTTACTTCTCATTGAAAATTCAACATCAAATATTGCATCCATAATCTTCTTTTCAGCTAGTGATTTTAAGTTAGGTGGTAATTTTTTTAATTTTTCTGCTACAGTTTTTCCAATTAAATCCTCTTCAGATAGAGACGCCTGTTCTTGTGCACAGGGAGTAGGTTGAGCAAGTGAAGAATGGAGTGCATCATAGACTTTCATCCTCTTCTCTTGAAATTCTGCATCTTTGTTTAGTCCCCTCTTTTTTGGAGGTTGTTTGATAATTTCTTCCTCAATGTCATTGTTCTCTGTCAGGTTTAATGTACTGGTTGCCTCATCTGGCTTTCCCACATCTGCTACAAACCTCATTTCTTTCATAAATTTCCACTGACTGACATATACATCATCTGTCCCACTACCAGTCTTTTTACTTCCAATTTCATGGATGTTTTCTCTGTCAAATTATGTTTTGTTGTTGCTCCACTGGTTAGAAATTTCTTTCTCTGTATATTTTTCTCCCAAAAGCACAACAAGCTTCTCCATTAACGCTCTATCGAGGTAATCCTTCCTCTTGTGATTCCACAGGCATGGATATTCTCGATAAAAATTGATCAGCACCAAACGTTCATCATCATCCCATTCACTGGAACGCGCTATGCTATTTGTGAGGCTGTCTTTGATAAAAAGCATGGATTCATAGAATTTCCAGGTTGACTTGTATTGTGGTTTTCCTGGATCGGTATTATTTCCCAAGCTCCTCTTCACTTCTCTCATCATAGAGGTTCGCAAGCTGTGGAATGTTTTCTTTATGACTTCCTCTGTGTATTTCATGTCAAACTCCTTTATGATCATACACATCATATCTCCTTTCTCTTTTCTTCCTCCCTTGTAATTTGCATCCCATAAAATGGGGACAGAACGATACAGCTCGATTAATTTAAACTTCTCATTATCGTCCTCCATTTTGAAACGTTAATTATGCTCCCTTGGATTCATGGGAAATTGGGCGTTTTTGCTTTAAAAAGGGTCTGGGAACGATATCGTTGCGGCATAAATCGCGCAGAATTGCGTTGCAAGTTTTTGCTCCCACATCAAAAACTTGCAATGCTTTGGCAACGCTAAAATCGGCGTTGCATGGGTATGTTACACACACCGATTTGTGTCGCAACGGCGTTGCGACACAAATCGGTGACACAAATCGGCGTGTGTAACCGTGGCTTTAGCAACGTTCCACTTGACAACGCCTACGTTCGCGCGTTGGAACGACCACATGAGCGTGACGTCATTAAACACTCAACCTGAATCTGCAGTACAAAGGATAACGAAGAAAAATCACGCGTCTACATGCAGAACGCCTGACATATGAAGACGAAATTTAATGTAAACACTAAACACACGGCAATGCTATTTTTTCTAATATCTGTTCGATTGAAGGTCTTCGTGTGTCAAAATTTATATAAAAATCAACGGCAAGGTATACGAAACATATCTGTTACGAAATTACATCGTTTTAATGGACATAAAAGCATTAAATTATCGGGTAAACGACGAATAGATCTTGAAGCCATGTCCTTTGATTTTAAAGACGAGTCTCGCTTTAATCACTTACGTATTTTCTCATATAATTCTGATATAATTCTCATTTAATCGCTTACGTATCTTCACATTTTAAGTAGACGAAACCTACAGCGTTCGATTCGCCAGATTCAAGTGATTATTTCGATACAGAATTGATTTAAATCGGACAAAAACACAACATTTCATAATGATTAATATTACGGAGTTTCACGGATATTTGTCAACACATGGTATAATAATATTTCTCTGTCCTTCGCACTGATTCGGCTGTCTATTCCGGTTTACAGGTCTCGGTAAACTTTTCCAACTGCGATTCATTGCCAATAATACGAAAGTTCGAACTCGCTTCAAATATTCGCTCGCATTGCCTTGCAACGATAGTCGTTTTGATAAAAAGATAGGTGGTGGGACCTGCACCGGTGTTAAATATGGTAATAAGTAGGATGTTTTGACAATCGACTGGAGTAAATTCAGATACGGCATGGGGCTCTGAGTTGGATGACGTGATTTTACAATTAAAAACGGGTGACCTAAATTTGACACTTAAAACGGGTGTTCCCATTTGGATACGAAATACATGTATGTGGTGTGTACCAACAGTAGGAGTAGATAGCGATTGTGAATAGTGTGAGATTTTGTGTAATGAGACCTACATCGGTGTTGAATCTTGTAAATAGTGGGCAAACAGTACATTGGAGTATATTAACGAATATCAAAATAATTATATTATGTGGATAACACTGATGATTGACATGAACAATGTGTAGGTGAAAATGGAGTCGAAGGGCGGTGGTGTGTTTGCGAATGGAGAAACTGGGATGTTTGAATAGAAACGCGTGTATTTGTGGTTGTTCGTATATTGGAATTTATTCTTTAATCTCTCATCTGTGTTTCTTTCGTCCAGTTATCCTGGAGAGAATCTTTGCATTAGTTTGCAGGTTTACAGGTCTCGTAAATGCTTTTCCGACTGTGATTCATTGACAACAAGGATGAAGTGAATATTCCAACATTAAAAAAGCCTATCGGGATGACGTAATGCAGATTCTCAACATAAAAACGGAAAATAGAGCCCTTTTTAAGACTCGTGCTCCCCACAGGGGGCCCTCGTAATTAGATGGCTTTCATTTTTAGAACAGGTATAGACCTAATACGATCGAGTTTCACGATCATGCGCAGTAGAAACTAATTAGAAACTAATAGGGATTTCATAGCGTGTAACATACACCCGTCAAGCCAAAATCCCTATAAAATAAGTTGCTACTGCGCAAGATCTTGAAATTCGTCTATACACATATTGTTCGGAATTCCTGCAATTTCACTGATTAATATTTAACAATTATTCGCCAAAGGCGAGGTGAATGCCAATGTAAGTGCCGGTCATGGCTGCAGAACTTTGTTTAGCTCTACGAATTTTTCGCTTTTAAATATATTTAAATATCAGTATATATTATCAAAGTCGAGCCTAATGGTGTTAAAGATCTGGTGAAGATTACTATGTGGTTATTCCAGAGTATAGTCTACTTTTGTTTATATTTGAGAAGTTGTGTTGAATCAGATAGATCAACATCCAATTGGACATTTTCGCCCCGTTTACACCACAAATAGTTTCGGTATGGCACCCTTAAATTTTGGCCCGCGGACCCATTCGTTTACATAACAAAATTTTTGTCGGGCCGCAAAATCTTAGGAAGCACCCCAAATCTATTTTCCGCACTCCTAACATTATAGAGCCCTTCATCAATTTCGACGAAGCGACGATTAGCACTTACCTTGTACTTCTTGGCCTACACAGCTACACTGCAGAGTACAGAACAATAGCCAATTTATTCGGAGTTTCACGATCCTTTTCATGTCTATGCGTCAGAGATGTTTGCTGTGCCATAACTAGATGGCTGTAAAATATGATATGTTTTCCACAAGGAGACCAACTGCAGCAAGTGATTGTTATGAAAAAAGATGAGGTTTACCCATGTGTGCAGGTGCCATTGATGGCACACACATTCCAATGCTTGCACCCTCTGAGAGCCATGCAGAATATGTCGATCGAAAAGGGTATCACAGCATTTTAATGCAAGCTGTAGTAGATTGCAATTACCTATACAGGGATGTTGTGATCGGAGTGCCAGGGAGCATACACGATGCTCTCTTTTTTCAAACTCTGCCATTTTCAAGAAGGGGAACGAACAAAAACTCTTTCCAAGTGACATGACAAAAGAAATCAACACTCATTCTGGCAGATCCAGCATATCCTCTTTTACCATGGGTAATAAAGGCCTATCTGAAAAATAACGAGGCACAGAGGAGAGAACGGATCTTTAACTACTGACTAAGTCGTGCCAGGATGACAGTCAAAAACACTTGGTATGTGGAAAGGTCGATTTACGAGATTTTCAAAGCATGTTGATATGGAAATTTCCCATAGCCAGAAATACGCAACATGCGATTGCGCAATACTCCTTTGGGCTAATCTATTTTGTAAAATTTACCTATAATATTATAAGGCGAGTGGCAAAAATGTTGAAATAAGCATACAACAAATATACTTTCTTGAAATGCGAAATTAACGCTTAGTTAAACGAATGTTAAAGAACATCAAAAACCAAAAATTATTCGATATTTGCAAAAACTCGGTTGTCCCTGAAAAAATCCATAAATCGCCGATGATTCTCCATAGCTTAGTCTACAAGAAGCGCCATTTAGCACACAGTTTCATACAATAAACCGCACTAGAACTCCATAGAATACACAAATGTCAGCATGCGAAATTGTTTCCAGTAAGTTGACGGGTTGAAATCTTACCTTATTTTGACTTGTACTTTCCCTTGTTGAATTTTTGAAAGCAAATGAACAACGACAAACTCCGGCGTCCAATAGCGAACTCAGCAGGTTTTGAAATAGCCATCATTCTGCGAGATTTTGGGGTATTTTAACGCTGAAAGCATCTGCTCGAAGCTCGTTGTATTTTACGTTGTTTGAACGTCCGACTACGCATGCTTACTAGAGCTTTATGCCGCTGTTCACAGGTACGATATTAATGATAAACAATATTCGGAAAATTTGAGCCAACAATAGGCAAAAAGCCAGCGGTATCACCATGGACGTGGGAAATGTTAATAAACGCGCGAAAATCCTAAATTTTTTAAAACTATGCCATGGCAAAACAATCAATTTTATTCACAAATAGGATATTCCAATAAAAACCCTGAAATCGGGAGAAGATTGTTGTCCGATGAACCCTACTTAGTTTTGGAAATCCCCCAAGAGATACTGATTTATTGGCATGGTTTGAAGGTTAAAACAACAAGTGCTTCGTATGCAAATTTTATTGGAGAAACTCAAGCTCTTCCATTTGGTTTGGTCAATGCTCCATCGTTGGATAAACGGATCAATGATGCAGCTTTAAATGCTGTGCGGGAATGTCGTGGTAAAAGCAGTAATACAAAAATAAGGCTGTTGCAGAAGGTACGCCGGGTAAACGTCTGCCATAGCGAGATTGCTGAACCAAAGCAACGTAGTGAAGAGGAGGAACGAGCAAGCCGTTCGCAAGAAGTCATTGAACTTGAAGAGAGATGCTCAGAACTTTACTTGGAATTGCTTAAGGAAAAGGAAAAGATAAGAAACTGTGAAAATGGGGTTAGAAATTGCGAGGCAGAAATAAATCTATTGCAAGAGGAGAATACCACCCTGACAGAGTATGTAAATAACATTGAAGAAATGAATGTCTGCCAAAGTTGTACAGATAGTCTTGGGAATAAGAGTAACACTCTAGGTAATGTCGGTCCAAGACAACGCCAGAGAAAATTGAAGGAACTCAAGACAAAAGCTGAAAGAGCATTGTGGTTCTTGGAATCTTATGAGGCGACCTCAAACACTCTCGTATTTGAAGACTCCAACGGTGAGCAGATTAAGTTGGACATTAGCCCTGGAGATAAAATTTCCCAAGAGTACAAATATGGTGATTTGCCCGACAAGGAGAAAATAAGGATCAAAGAAGTCCTTCACATCATGGATAATTTCTGCATTGGCGATGCCACATACCATGCATTATCTGTGGTCGAAAGTGGGTTGCCGAGGAGTTATTTGATCAAACAGTGCAGAAGTGACATCAATGGTATATTTACTATAACAAGGACCCAAGGTGATTTGGTTGGAGCACAAATGAGTTTTAGGGAGGAGCTTAGGCGAAAGCTTAAAGAGAAGGTAAACATAATAATGATGATTATCATTATCATGATCAAAATTACCTAATGGGAATAATTATTAAACCTCTGTTAGACATTTTAATTAAATCTCCCAATATTCTCCAAATCGTTATTATAGGTGGAGAAAGGGCAAAACGGTTGCCAAAAGGTGAAGATTTCTGGGGATGGAGCCAAGATATCAAGGATATCAAACTATATTGTGATGTCATTCGCGCTTCTGTCTGATGAGCAGGATGTGATGTCAACAAAAGGTGAACCATATGTTTATTTTTTTGTGCTTGAACATATTCACCCCAAAGCCTGGTGTCTAAAATTTTACAACATTGTGGCTTCCCCAAAAAATCACTGGGTACAAGATGAAACCAATGCCAGGCTTTTTTATGGGAGTAGGTCCATCTGGTTAGGGGTGGATTACTTAAAACTTGTCTCTCCTATTGAACTAGAATAGTAAAATTAATAGACAGTATTAAGTGTGAACTTGAATTACATCATACAATGTACATGTAACTAACCATCAGCAAATTTTGTTTAGGCAACCATGCGTTTGCAGTGCTTTGTGGTAAAGAGTGCTACAATAGCATGGCAGAATCTTTCCAAGAAATCTTGTTAGGAGAAATAGATATAGAAGGGGAAAAAATCCAGTTAAAGTTTTTTCTCGGAGGAGATTATAAGGTAACAATATGTAATTTGTATATACTTTCAAAAGTTTCTCTTAAGAATAGTTTATTCCCTATAACACCAGCACCCTCCTGTCTTGTACATGTACATGCAATCTAAAAAGCCTGTAGGAAAAGGGAAATTTTATTGCCACCCAAATTTCCTTTGTCCTGTCCCCTGTCTCTCTCACTGGAACACTGAATAATATGCACAATTGTTTGTTTTTTTAGTTTTTGCTGGCAATGTTAGGGATGAATGCTGCCAACTCCATTTATGCATGTATTATTGCAAGATTCACAAAGATGACAGGTGAGATCTACATGTATACAAATATTATCACAGTAAAACCAAAAAAAAAGTTTTATTTAATACTACTTTGCTAATGCTATGATTGGACATAATTCTAGATGGGACATGGCTAAACCTGAGTCACACTACTGGACAGATGAGATGAAGCGAACTCTACAGGACATCAAGTTACTTTGCAGGAAAAAGAAAGATAACTTTGGCTGTATTTCCCCACCTCTATTGGATATTGCCATTGAAAATGTTCGGGTTGATGAACTCCACCTTTTGCTCAGAATCACAGGTACACTCAAGGAAATAAGAGTACACTTGCATGTTCAGATGTTGTTTCAAACGTCACCTGTAACACTAAAGATGTTTCTTATTTATTGTTATTTTCTATGCAGATGTTCTTGAGAGGAACATAATCATCAACACTGTATGATGGGACCTAAGTAATGACAAAAACAAGAGGTCAAGTGAGCAGAAAGGACTCCACCTAAAAGCTCTTGTCAAGGCAATAAATGAATGTGGAATTCCATTCACTGTTTGGGCAAAGTTGGATGGCACAGGGAAGAAGACGAGTGGTTATGACTGGCGAAGTTTGGTGGGGCAGGAGAAGAAGGACCTGCTGAAACGTTTGCCAGAAAGGTTCGATGAGGTGTTGAAACCGGAAACATGCAACATGGTTAAGCAAATTTGGCAGGTACATCTAAAAATAAGTACATTTAAGTGTTAATGACTCTAAAGTGGGTTTAGTGCCTCAAATATGTAATTTCTCATAAAAAGGGATTTCAAGAATTGTACAATACAATCACAGCCTGGGCACCAACAAAGGAAAAACAAGATGTTTTTTTCAAGCAGGTAGGATATCTTAAGAAGACACACAATCCTGGCCAAAAGTAGCTGGGACACAGTCACATTTATTACCTATTCAAGTTTTACTAAATTCTATTATCACACATATGAACCCATACCCCCCCTCCCCCCCTACAATGTTGAATAAAATGGATGCAATGTAACTATATGAGAATTATGTGTGCGTTGTCGTTTGAAACACCAAAAAATACAACATTGATGGGGGTCAGGGGGGGGGGTCGGATTTTTCAAGAACTCTACAACACTGTCCCACGACTTTCGGCCATGATTGTCTGAATAATAACACAATTCAAAATGAATAAAAATAGGGATAAAATATGAAAGATAATTACATGTGTCAACAATGTCGTCACATGAAAATGTACATGATAAGAATATGCATCAGAATTGCGAAGTAAGCCACTTCAATTAGAACACAATTACGTCAATAATTAAAAGATTATGGGAAATAGTCAGTGACGTCAAGGTAATTGAGCCATGAATTTGGTCAAAAGGATTAAAGGCAAGAGAAGAGTAATGAAATGTAATGCAATATCAGCAGAGCAAACAGCGTTTGCACGATATTTGCGAGAGGAGACAGATATTGAGGCGGAACTTCTTAAGATTTCTGCTCGGTCTCCAGATATCAATCCCATTGAGAACATCTGTCATCTTGCGAAGTGGCGTTTACGTGAGGAGGTCATAAATAGAAATATCGTGTCAGAGTCGTTTGAACAATTTCAAGAAAGAGTGATTGAATGTTTGCGTAGCATGCCTATCGATGTAATAGATCTAACGATTGAAAGTATGCCAAAGCGAATAGAAATTATGGGTAAAACAAAAGGCTATAGAAACAAATACTGATGACATATGATATGAACCTGTTATTATTAACATTATTAAATAGTAAAGTATGTCTGCGCTCGACGCAACAGTTCTCAGCAACACTGCTCAGTGGAATGTATGTAAATTTGTGTTGATATATGTGATGTAATATACCAAAAAATATTAAATTTGTCTTAGCTATTTCGTCGAACAAGTGTAATTTAGCGTGATTTCTGACAGTGCTCACCACAATCCTATCTAAAAGTACAGTAAGGTTAGTTATTATTTCAGCACACTTTGGTGAGCACTGTGGAAAATACATGAAAACGAAGTGTAATCGGCACGGAATATACGTGAGATTATCGCACAGATATTGAGAAACAGGTTTCGCAGATTAAAGTCGTATATGCGCCAAAACTTTCTATGTATTTACAACATATATAGGCGAGTACTGTACATGAGCACTGTTTATTATATTTATTGAAAGTACATAGTGTTGACAACCGAACAGATAAAATGTCACTGTTGTCGAAAATGAACTTGGCAAAACAGTGAAACGGAGTGTGATCTAGAGGGGTTTAGTGACTAGTGATTTAACGGATTTATTATTTTAACTGTTTAGTTTATTCCAAATATAACGTACATGTATCCCTCCAATCCATATTATTTTAGTTCATTTAATTTCATTATTTAGTTGACGACTATGTAAGTTAGTGTAATATATTATTGCTGTTTCATTTTGTTTTATTCAATCTCTTTTTCAACAATTTTTTAATGTTAATTTTTCAGACAATCCTGGCCAAAAGTAGCTGGGACACAGTCACATTTATTACCTATTCAAGTTTTACTAAATTCTATTATCACACATATGAAAACAAACCCCCCTCCCCCCCTACAATGTTGAATAAAATGGATGCAATGTAACTATATGAGAATTATTATAAAAAATACTACATTGATGGGGGTCGGGGGGGGGGGTCGGATTTTTCAAGAACTCAACAACACTATCCCACGACTTTTGGCCATGATTGCAGTGATAAACAAATCAAGTTTGAATCCTATCTCAAGATTATATTTTTGTTCTGTTGTTTCAAGGCATGTGACTGGGTAAACCTATTTTTAACAATGAAAGACAAAGAGGATGGATATTCAAAAGCAAACATCACACCATATATTCACCTTCTTGTCTATCATGTGCCTAAGTTTGTTGGTGATGATGATGGCATCAACATTTTTACTGGGCAAGGTGTAGAGAAAACCAATGATGTTGTGCGTAATATTTACCACAAAAAATGCAACAAACTTGATGCCTGCAAAGATTCCCTGTTGGCACTTAAACGGTTGGACTATCTTGCAGATCACAAAAGGAAGGCCAACAGCTACAACAAACATGACAACAAGTACTGGACAACAATTCTTCTCTTTTGAGGAGAGAAGGAAGCGTCCACATCTCAGTGGCTCAAATTAGTAGATAATCAGGTAACTGCATACTGCAGGAATCAAACCTCAGTCGCAGAGGTAAAAGGAACATGTACTAACAACTGTGCTACCAAACCCTTTTAATCTGGTACCTGATTCCAAGCCAGGACCAGTTGCAAAAAATGCAACTCCACAGGCTTTCTGGCAGGAATTAAACCTGCACCAGAATTGCAGGGTCGATTCCAACCAGAATTTCTTGGTGTTGCATTTTTGGAAATAGTCGCAGTCTGGTCATAAAATTTAATACTTAAAAATAGCATCTGAAATAACTAGAAAGATATCTTCGAGTCATCAAGTGAAGCCAAACATGACTGACATGTAGCCTGATGTAGGTATATTTTATGTTTATATCAGTCCCTTATTCTTTCTTGTACATCAGTATTAGTGAGGAAAAATAAACAGATTTTTTACAGTTTCCAAACTGCAATTTTCCCCTATTAGCCAAAGATATCTCTCTAGTTATTTAAGACTATCTACAGAACAGGGTGTTTTTGTGATATAAAATGTCACAAGCTGGAATAAATATGCTGGAGCCTGCACCAGAACACCAGCATCGTTTAAAATATAATGTTTTGGTGTCGTTTTCAGTACCAGTTTGGCTCGGATTGGAAATTCCACTGCTCGCCCATCACCATTCTTGTCCAAGCAGTAGAACCATGATGAAGGAAGCAGCAACCTAACAAAATCAGCTTTCTCCAACATGATTGCACCACGAACATTGGAATTGCATCCTTTTTCCTTGAAAAGGTACCGGAAGACATCATGATCACAGTACCATGTCAGATTAGGATCTACAGACCTCGACTTCAATTTCCCCTTTATTCCTGATAGAAAGCCAATCATCGCCTTCTGAATTCTTTCAGGCTCAACATCAGGGCTGTTATAAAGTGCTCTGAAAAATAATTTAGAAATTGCAAAATTGACGCTCTCTGTGTAAATAGTTTAGGGGTTCGGGTTAGTTTTGGGGTTAGGGCAAGACAACTTGTGAGTGAAACAACCACAATTCACTTTACAAGTGCATCATGTATATATACAAGAATAGCACATGTTCAACAGTTTGAAACTATATCTGTATGAATATTTATTAACTAGGAGTTACTATCGCAAGGAAAGTGCTGCCTTTTTGCCACATGAACTGAATGCAAAATTAACTTGTACAAATACAAAGCCACACTGTATGTATCAATTTATTTTGTAGTCAAAATTGAGATTACAACACTCGGTTTGAAAAGTGTACAAAAACTACTTCCAGTTCACAAATCACAAACCAACACATTGGAGTGGGTTATTGTCAACACTGAATTTTTGGTACCAACCATAATGGATTTGAAGTTCTAAACATCCATAGAAATATGCTATCAGAAATAGAATAGTTTGGAATTCAAAATGACACATGTCTATAAATCATTGTCATGTCATTTGTTGACTACTCTTGTTTAATAGATGTACTGTAGATGCTGCATCTGGAATTTTTACTTTTTGGTAATCAAATGTTTCCTAACAGTCTTTTCTTTGCCCCATATATGCAGTTTCACTGGGTTATGTTTATCATGCTTCAGCCTGACAGCCACTCTTGACCGCTCTTCGGCCGGCTTACTTTTTAAAAAACAGTAAACACGTATCTATACTAATATCTATTGAGCAAAATAGCACAACTATTTTTTGAAAAAGTATTCAAAAGTGCTGTGTGAATATTAAAGTAATGAGATTCAATTTCTCTGTCAATTATGATAATCCTTGAAGCTCTTTTCTATAATTTATAAACCAAATTTGATTTTCATTTTCTTTGCCATTAGGCTTTGCGGAGATGCATAAATTAGCATTACTTTGTGCCTCAATGGGCTCCACCACAATGGGTGGATCAATGATAGTTTGTGCCTCAACGGGCTCCACCACAATGGGCGGATCAATGATAGTTTGTGCCTCAACGGGCTCCCCCACAATGGGCAGATCAATTTTTATAGTTTGTGCCTCAACGGGCTCCACCACAATGGGCGGATTAATGATAGTTTGTGCCTCGACGGGCTCCACTGTTTCTGTTTCAACTGACTTTATCATAATAGGTACATCTCTATTTGTTGTTGCCATCACAGGTGATGCTGTTTGTTCATGAGTGATCAAACTCAATTTCACAGACTGACAAATCTCGAGAGTAAACTCATTTTTACCACTCACAGCACTAACAACTGTTGGTAGGTTATCTATAGACAAAAATTCTACACCTGGGTCTAAAACAATTAAGCCATCATTCAGAGATTTTAATCCCTTGTAATAAATTTTGTCCCCTTGCAATAAAACATTAATTGTAGATTCAGACCAACCCACCAATGGGCTATTTTGGGCAGTTAAAATTGCTGATAAACTCATGAAAGCACATTGTTTCCCTCTAGACTGAACACTAAATAGTTCATCGCCTTGATGTATACTTGCAGAACGAAATAAAGCCATACTTACCTAAATTTTTCCGGAATATATTTGATCTTTGTCACTGGCAATCGCTTGAAGACTTGAACACCCTGTTGCTCTCGATATTCGCAACTTTATTAAACCGGTTCACCACATCGATAAATGAACTCTGAATATATAAACTAAACTTACAGATATAATCACTTTATGTACTGAACATTTCGGGTAAAACACTTTAAGACAACACTTTAAGACACATCTTATTCTTTGAGGCGAATTGAAGAAATTTTGTTGAACAACCCCCTCATTTTACAAACGAACTTGAATAATTAATGAGCCCCCTGGAAATGGACCGACATCTCCACTCCTAACAGCAGTTTGACATCATGTCGACTATACATAACTCGGCCGGGGACTGGACACGAAAACGCAAGAACGTCATGTAACGTCAAGAATAGGGTGCTGCCTCCCTACGGGTCGGCAGCAAATATAGCTATTATTAAACTCAGCAAAACGTATATTGAAATTGTAAATAAGTTTCATACTCAATCAATGGTTCAGGGATATTCTTCTCAGGTTCCCAAGTGCAACTACTCATGTCGTAGTTCTCCCATTTGACAAGATATTCTTTGTTCTGTTGAGACAAATAGACAATCAGACAATATAGACTTGGTTGAGACTTGAGAAACAAGTTGACACTGTGTTGAACACGAATGTCTGAACTTAAAGCAACTGCTCCCACAGTTATTTGCGTTAATCCTTAAAATCTGACAATTATTTAAAGCAAAACGATTCCGTGCCATAACTTGTGTACAGAAAATTTATAGGCAGTGTTGAACTTGAATGTATAAATTTCATACCTGGCGACTTCCTCGTGACGAAATAATCTGTTCGATCTGAAACAGCCCAGCTAGATATTTCCGTTTCGGCTTAATCTTCTCTTTAAACTCCGATGGATGGTTTGAGAATAGTTCTTCGAAACTCGCTGGCTTTGCTTTTGTGAAGAGTTCTTTCCGCCATCTTGAATTTTACACGTTCCTACTGCGCATGTGCAAACAACAATTTGCTGACACAGACATATGGTGCGTGCGGACGCAAATGTCGCGTATTTCTGGCTATGCACTTTAGTCAATGTTACATTGGCGTCGTGTATTTTGCATAATATTTGTGAGCTTCAGAATAACGACTTCTTACCATTATGGAGAGAAAATGTAGTTGTAGAAGAAGCAGTGATGTCAATCAATGATAACATACCGTCTGATGCTCAATGTATTCATGATGCTTTGGCAGATCACTTCAGTGCACAATAATATAGCAGACCTACCAACCCCAGAGAATACAAATGCTGGAGATTAGTAAAACGTCTGATATAATTTACAGATTTATATATGCGATATTTAATTATTAGTACTAGAAATACGTTATACGCAACACCCCTCGCCCGCTAATACTGTTTGAAACTTTTATAGCGTAGTTGCTAATTTACTACTGTAATACAGTACTGTAGTTATGCACTAGTCAATTGAAATCCCGGCCCCCCGACCCCCGGGACTATGCAGGGATTTTAACATTTCACGGTTGTTAAAATCCCGGCTTAAAAATCATGTTCAATTGTTAAAATCCCCAGGTCACCGGGCCAAAATGTTTAGTTTTTTTTAAATTTCCGCAGTATAAATGAAAAATATCCAGAAATATTATTAAATGCTTAACATTTCTATCACACCAAAGTTTAAACTTTATAATACCATGATGACCTCGGGTTCTTTTGTTCTCGCCGGGTGGTTTAATCACGATATTCCCGGCTTTAGCGGGGAGATCTCTAAATCTCCCGGCAAAGCCGGGCAGATTTCTAATTTCTCCCTGATTAAAATTCATGAGCCAAAATTCAAAGACACGACAAAGAGTTTTGTTAATACGTTTTACACAACAAACAAAATAATTACACTACAATGTTAATGACAGTAAGATAAAGTGTTAATTACTCGACTTATTAATATTCACTTTTCACTAAACATTTCACACAATTATATTAATTTCCTACAATGGAAAATTGTTGAATACATCACTGATCATGCATTGTATTACACAATACTCCTACTATCAATTAGTTTTGTACAATGAAAACACTAGTTTCACCTCGGTCATCATGGTATTACAAACTAATACAATGGTTTTTAAGAATATAGTGATCAAATCTCCCGCAAACCGCGGAATGTTTGTGAAAGTCCCTCGGGACGCCTTCGGGCTTCGCCCTCATGCTTTCCATCGGGACTTTCACAAACATTCCTCGGTTTGCGGGAGATTTAATCACTATATTCTTAAAAACCATTGTATTACTTATAAATATACCTTGTTCATACTTAATTTCGCGTACTTAATTTCTATTTTCGCGAAAATAGAAATAGGGCATTCAATTTCGTGAACATTTTCTGAAACAACTTTTATTTTCTATAAAATTAATATGGGACAGTGGCTCAGATCATAGACAATCCAGAAGACAACTTCTTCTGTCTTCTGGATTGTCTTCTGAATGGTCTATGCTCAGATGAAGTCGCGGATGGTTGTTAGATGTTTCGAAACAAAACAAGACAAAACAAGATGCAAACTGTACCATCATACTTTTTTAATCGCGAAATTAAGTACGAATAAGCCAGGTCATATATTTTAATAGGGTAAGATATAAATTCACGGCAACCAGGTAATAAATCAGACAAACCAGAGTAACGCTTAATATTTCTATAATAATTCCCCAAGTAAATATTAACAGAACAGAATATTAACAAAATCTGAGACTATGAGTCTCTATGTGCACACGGTAACTTTTCTGACCGTTTTCATTTGTAACGCGTTTTAATAAGTGCCGTTTGTACAGTGTGCACACGCGAAAACGGATGAAAACGACATCAATTGAAAAAGATGGCGACTTAAAATCAAAACATTATATTCTTGTTTCCTGGTAGCTTAGTTCTTTAAGACATATAGCCTTTCAAGAGTATGATGATTTGAGAACGATTTAATTAGTGTTTTATCTATCCAAGGAGTGACAGACTTCGTGTCGGCCGGTGGTGCAGAAGATACATGTAGGCCTACATACGAAACTGTTTTACTTTGTTATAATGAGCAGGGGACATTTTGATAAACTCGGTGCACAAAGGCAGAGCGTCAAAATGACAAGATTGGAAACGACATCTTTACAAATTAAACGCTCGGAAACGAAACCTTATGCACACAGTCTTATTCACTGAACGTCAGAACGTTTTTCATTTTTTCTTTCGCTGCGACTTGCAGTTTGTACAAAACCATGAACCCTTTGGTGGTTGCTTAAGGCCAACGCATTGTGTGTGAAACCACTGTATGAAACAATCTTCGCCGTCACATGCCAACATCAGACCAAACTCAGGTTGTTTACATATGCAGTACAGGTGAGTCACAACTATAAAATTTAAACAATGAACAAGGAATTAATTTTGCCTTAAACCTTTAGTAGATAGTTAAAAATTAAAGAAAATTCATATTATAAACTAAAACAGTGACCCATGGAAATGGAACCGGTATAAGTCAACGCGACAGATCAGTAAGGCATATCACACGTTTTATAAGTTGTGAATGGTCATGCAATTTAGCTCACCTTCAATCGGGGCAAAACCATGCAAAAACAGGGCTGTACTTCAATCCAAGACATCCTGTATGAAACCACTTAATTAGGCAAGTCTTCCCTTCGCAAAGAATCATTTCCCCATGTTCTTTGCCTTGATACCAACACCACACATCTGACACAGGGTCATCTGTTTTGCGTTCTATATTTGAATGTTAGAATACATCATTGGCCGTTTTTATGCTTATGCCGAACTATCCGTCTCAACGATTTTGGCGAAGATTTTTCAAGTTCGTCTAGTACAAAGACAGGTCTAAGAATCAGACGAACTATAGCTGCTATTTATATTTCGAGTTTCGTTTCATAAGAAACTATACTGTCCAACTGCATCCATCTTAAGTTCGCCTCAGTTTGTCCAGGCGGATAGTTCGCCTTAAGCATAAAAACGGTCATTAGGAAGAACAAAATATGTGACTTGTTTGAAGAGTAATACTTAAACACTTACGAACTGTCTGCGTGTTCTTTCTGGTTAAGGCAGCCTTCTGAGCTCCCATTTTCCTTCGTTCCATAGTTCCCTTTGGATGTTCTACCTGCATTGAAACTTCATCGAATGACAGCAATACTTGTTTAGCCACGGACTCCAAGTCTGTTTTCAACATTTCTTTCCCTTTTTTCAAGGACTCGTAGAATCTTTCTTTGATTACTTCACTTGGCGGCTTATACAGGAATTCAGCGATATCATACGCCCAGTCTTTCACAAAAGCCAAATGTGCTATAGGCTTCAGATAATGGCCAGAGCACATACCAGAACACTCTTGACACGATCCACCCCATGGTCTCCCAGGATCTGGGATTGGAAAAGGAATGTGAGACAACAGTGGCCCATTTTCAAACCAACAATGCTCTCTAGTCGCACCATGGCACAGAGGATGCGAACATTCTGGCTTGTAACAAAGCGTTAGTATGAAGGCATACTGTGCAGGAACTTTATGATTCATATGGCTCTCTCGTATAGCCCACACCCGCTCAAAGTGTTGATAAAGAGTTGGGTTGGCTGCCCTTAGCTCATCCTTTTGCTTTGGGTTTCCTCTCAAAAAAATTAACAAAGCTTCTCTCCGTTCCACAAGAGATGGATCCTTCCCTCCTTTAAAAAGCTGGATGTTGGTCCCACAACATGGTGCCCCATTAACTCGATCGATGTAGACTTCCATAGCCAGGTCCACATTCTCCGTAAGCTTATAGTAGTAATAATATATATATATTATTATTATCAATGTGTTAGGGACTGGACTGAGCTCTAAGCCAATCAGAATCCAGTATGATTTGAATTGACCAATCAGAGCACAGTCCAGTCCCATATTTCCAGGGGGGTGTCGTATTTTTAAGGTGTGGTCACCCTGTAAAGAACGACCAGCCATCAAATCAGGGGGGATATGCACCTGGTCGTATACAAGAGGTTTTTTGTATAAAATTAGTGAAAAGTGGTCGCGGTCAAGAGTATATATATCACTTTGGTCGTGTTGTTGTACGACCAGTTTTATAGTCGTCCCTGAGTGAAACGACCAGAGAGATTGAAGGTCATTCAAGGTGAATAGTGTTAAGCAAGTACTGACGTCATTTGCTATATGGGGGTTGAAAGCTGTGATGAACCAGGAACAGGATGTTTAAGTTGTAGAATTTAGTGTTCTGACCAACTGAAGATCAGTATGGAATAGTTCACCGAGAAACCAAACATGTCTAAAATGACATAGCCATGTTTGGTTTCTTGGTAAACTTATCCCTACTGATCATCAATTAATCGGAACACGAAATTCTACGACTAAACTTCCTGTTCCTGGTCCATCACCGCTTTCAACACTCCATATAGCATCCGTGCCAGCACTTAGTCAAATCATCATTCACACAGTGATATATATACTGACACCCACGTTTTGAAAAAAAATACAAAAAATTATATTATACATAACCATCATACCTCACCCGATGTGATGTAATACTTACACGTACCATCCAAAACGCCATATTTTTTATTTGAAGACTTGTAATTTGAAAATAAAAATAAACTTGGACTGTCTTATTTTTATTGGAAGAGTTGTACGATGTTGAAATAAAAATAATCAAATTGTGGTTTATAGAATTAATCATAGAAATTTCCGCCATGGAGCTCTTACCTCGCCGCCATCTTATGGCCGAATGACTGATATTCCTTAGTGACGGTATATTTAAAAAGGATCTCAAAATATTATCTCATAAAAATTATTTCGGGTATTGCTTCCCAGTTTGAGAGATGGGATCTGGAGAAACCTTAACATTTTTAAAAAGGGATATTTCCCTAAAAATATTTTAAGAGGATATAACTCATAAAAATTATTTCGGGTATTGCTTTGTAAAAAAGTTTGAGGGGTTAGAGTTTTTGAAAAACCTCAAAATAATTTGAGATGAAATATCCAAAATAAAAATAGTAGAGGTGTAAAAGTGTTTTTAAATAAATTTGGAGGAAAAATCTCAAATAAATTTTAAGAGATTAGGTGAGTATATAAGCAGCTGTTGTATCATATTTTATCAGTTGTGTGTGTTTTGCTCGCTTGTAAGTTGTGCTTCGGTACAAGACTCTGACATCTTCCAATGTTCTGTTTATTAGTAAATTGCATTGGCGTGCGTACACCCGTAGTCGAATTTGCGATTCGAATGAGATTGCCTCAGGTCCATAGCGACATTCTGGTCATCCCTTATTCAATGAATTGCTTATTTTACGCAAGGGTTGTGCGTTAGCGTATGATGAAAGAGTTAGCTATAGTAAAAACACACACACGATGTAAAAGTTGGATGAATTATATTTTTAACATACACACAAGAAAACAAAAAAGATTTTTATACAAAAAAGTTTGTTATACATTTTAAGGGCTCCCTAAAATACAAGACCCTACAAAATTAAAAATAAAACAGTTTTAATTTTTCTGTTTTACTAGTGTTTGTGTTTTTGTGTAGAACATGAAGGACTCACCCCTTGAGTCTACATATCCCCACACGTCGTCATCATATGGGTCTTCTTCCGGCGGCTCATAGTCGTCGAAGTCATACTCCGACTCAACTTGGGCACGGAAGGCCCATTCGCTCTCGTCGTTCTCTGCGACTAGCAACACCCCTGGCACGTTTTCAATAGTATTCTCTTCTGGGGGTGGAGGGATGGTTTCTTTCTAAGAGAAAATAAAAAACACATAATAAATACATGTCGCTTGTATACAGACAGTAAAAACATTTTAGCGCTATCTTACATTGTCTTCTTTCTTTTCCTGGGGTTCTGTGCTGGACTCCGTGTTCTTTTGTTCCGACATGTTCGTGTTTTTCTTTTACTTGTTATCTCCAGCTTGAATTCGTTGTGGTGCGAGACGTTCTTACGTGCATATATTTATAATCACGGTCTACGGTCTATTACAATGGTTTGCGGCTTTAACCAATCAGAGTTTCTATAATCAAACCTCCCCCGTATCTATCCAATCAGAGCTCGTTCATTAAAGCCTTCATGTCAAAGCATTTGAATTATTATGGGTAGGGACAATACGTGTTGTTAAACGCTTAAGGACGCGTATATATAATAAGCGTCGTGTTCTATGCCCGCCCTTTATGTCAAAACAGTGTGATTAATAATAGGGTAGGAATAATGAATTTGTGTTGTAGGATTAAAGACGCTTTTTGAATCTTAAGGATTCGAATATATAATAAGCGTCTTGTTCTGATTCCTCCCCCTATGTCAAAACAGTTTGATAAATGATATGGCTAGGGACAATGAATTTACTTGTTGGGATTAGCGGGCATTTTGTTTGGGTACTTTGGTAGCTATGATTTTTTAATGAGTTCTAACCTTAATTACTTGTAGGGATTAGTGGCCATTTTGTTTGTGTACTTTGGGTAGCTACAATTTTTTAATGAGTTCTAACCTTAATTACTTGTAGGGATTAGCGGCCATTTTGAAGGGATTAGTCCCTGTGAAATATATATTTCCGTAGAGATATGTGTTTAAATACGTCTATTTTCTAGATATTTAAGCATTTTTACACTTATTTAAACATATTTTTATGCTTTTTGATACTTTATTTTACACTTTTCACACAATTTAGTATATATTTTAAGATACCCGTTAGCTCGATATCGAGGAGAGCGTGTTAATTAATTCACACATGTCAAAATAGATGATAATGGTTTTTTAATGTTTAACGTAATACTTCGGGATTGTTACAACACATCGTGTAAGAGTTTACAAAGAAGATATGCCGACCCACGAGATCTTCTTGATTTTCCTGGCGATGAATCACAGCAATAATAATTCCAGCTTCGACTCCCATTCGGGTATTAAGAACAGAGGTAAGATCAAAATCTTTCAGTATTATCCCGCGTCGGTCATCTAGCCAAGTTTTATCCCGGTCATTTAACCAATTGTTATCGTCGCGCATCAAACCCACCACGTAAAAATCAGAGTCTGTGCACACGGCATATAAAAACTCAGAGCTGTATAACTTCACGTTATTAAGTTTAATTTCGTTTATATCTATACTTGTTGCCATCGTGTCTAATAACTAATGTTTTTGGCTAGAGATGTCTATATATACAAAGGGATTAGTCTTTTACGATAAATATATTTTGGTTGGTAAGATATATATTTTTACCAATCTTAGTGTGTTCGGATGAACCGAATTCGATTTTAAAATAATTGTTATGTGCATTGTTAAAGAAAAGTTCATACATCTGTATCGGTTCGCCAGCAGGTTTGGATATGGGTCTTGAACCCATTAACTGTAGATTTCGTTCACGAGATAGAGCCTTCATAGATATTATATCTATAAATGTTGCTTGATTCATGGTTGATACGGCGGAGGTTCCTCGATTGCTACATGTACAAACTGTCCGATCAAATGTGTAAAATCGTCCGATGAGTAGGTATATATATATTTCTCATCCCATAACAATAGTATCTTATATAGTATTCTATCGGCACGTGCATTGTTGGGTAACATTTCCACTTTACGACATTCAATCACGTGATATTCAATGTGTGAAAAATACTTTGCTAAATCGGTTAGTATTACCAACAGGGGATTTTCTTTAGTACCTGCTATCATTTTGAAAGTGTTTTAAAAAAAATATGACTTCTAACGTGTGTTTATATATCTTTCCCTGCAACGTTTCGATAAATATTTTTAAGCAAAGTGTACTGCATTAAGTCAACAAAAAGATTAAAAAGATTTACATGTATAATCGTCGGAGCGCGTCTTATAATATTGATTTTATCATTTAACCAATGAGAGTACTCCGATATTTTATTAGGGAATTAAGTTCAACCAATCAGGATACCCCATTTTTTTTAACGTGTTTTTTATAAACGTTTGTTCCTAATTTCTTTAGTCACAATATCATTATGGCTCGTGTGAAGCAGACTCATAAAAATTTGGAAAGTGGAAAATCAATTGCTCGGGTTGAAAGTAGGGGAAAAGATATTCCTAAAATGTTAAAACAACGTCGTCTAGAGCGACAAGAATATCGTAATAAGACTCTGGATATTTCAGATGGTGAATGCCGTCAAGGAAAAAAGAAAGTCAAACATTGTACAATTAAAGACAACATTGCACAGTCGCAATTAAATTTCGCTGTACCGATAGCTCAAGAACAGCCCAGTTACATTCTACATCCGCAAGCGAAGTATAACGCGTCGCCACAGCAAGCAAAGATACC
The DNA here is from genome assembly GCA_035772405.1 of Chrysogorgia sp. JL179-B06. Taxonomy (NCBI): domain Eukaryota; kingdom Metazoa; phylum Cnidaria; class Anthozoa; order Scleralcyonacea; family Chrysogorgiidae; genus Chrysogorgia; species Chrysogorgia sp. JL179-B06. Next base: position 2,610,058 of record JAYKKM010000009.1, read on the forward strand.
GTCTTTACCCCAGCAAGTAAATTCACCTCTACTACCGCAAGCGAAGTATAACGCATCACCACAGCAAGCAAAGATACCGTCTCTACCCCAGCAAGTAAATTCACCTCTACTACAGCAAGCGAAGTATAACGTGTCGTCGTGGCAAGCAAAGATACCGTCTCTACCCCCGCAAGTAAACCACCTACCTCTACTATCGCAAGAACAGTATAATATACCCCTTCAAACACCGCAAGCAAAGTATAATGCATCTCCTATTCCCGCGCAAACGATCTCACCGCCACGGCCCGAAGATGAATTAGATAATTACATATACGATATGCCTATTGATTTCTTTGGACAAATCCCTATTCCTTCTCCTGCGAATTTAATACGAATGTGTGATGAAATGGTACCCGTTCAACAAGGAAAACAATTATTACAAATTGTGGATGAATTAGCAAATGCTCTTTCCCCAACATTATCTCCTATTCCTCTTTCACCACCACAACTACCCCAGCCACCTAATTCACCCCAGCCATTTCCAGTGTGTGAAGAAGAGGAAGAAGAAGAAGAGGAAGACGACCGAGAAGTATTGAACGATCCACCATTGAAGAAAAGTTGTTATAAACGTTCGTTAATATATATGAAACGTGAAAAAAAAGGCGATGAACATCATGAAGAAAAACGAATGACAATCTATTCGAATTATGATCAAGATATTATTTGTACACAACGCGATAAATATCGTGAGTTAGAGGGTCTCTATATTGAGAAACTATATATAAATAAACAATATTTGCAATGGCGTTCTAGAAAATTTACGAGTGACCTTATGGAAAAACGATATATAATGGATAATAATAAGGATTTGAAAAGAAAACATGATTTTAAAAAAAAGAAACCGAAATGTATAAAATGATATTGTTCTAAATAAAAATATCAGTAATGTGAAAACATGGAGGTGTGGAATGTCATGGTAAAAGAACTGGCACGTTTTGAAATAAAAATCAATAAAAATATGGAACAAAGTGTGTGGAAATGTCTTGACGAACATGAGAATTTATTTAAAAATATTATTGCCTATTTAAAATGTCCACGTGAACTTTTAGATGTCTATAATCGTATGGATCGCCATGAAATTGGACAAATAATAGCATTTTTTGCTTTAATCCTGTGTTTTTTTAGATATAAACACATTGATAATGAGGAATATTATATCAAAATATTTGTACGTCAAACAATTTTAGATTTTAGAAATTCACATCTTAAATTCATTTTATTCCCCCATGATAAAAAACACTCGTCGTGGTTTTGGAATATATTCTTTGAATTTTTTAAATTAGTCTAAATACAATTTTTCAATACTCTGTATTATAATGTCAGGATCTTCAAAGTTAATATTATATGATTCTATAATACTCTTAATAATAAAAGTAGTTGATGTACTGGTATTAGATGTAATCCTTACCCTTATAGAATAATTATATATTATATCCATATGCGGGGGGTAATATTGTAAACTAAGCGGTCTATTATTTTGTATAATACTATTATTTTTAACTTGATCTGAAAATAAACTGACTTTAAACTTATAGGGTTTACTTGTCTTATAGAATAATTTATACCAATACGAGTATTTCTGACAATTTTTATAACAACAGGTACAGGGGGGGGTTTTCGTTAGCATCAGCTTAACAATCTTATCGAGATTAAAAGTATAAACCCTATCGTTACTAGTTTTAAGTTTTGATATAGGGTTTAGTTTAAGTTTAAGTTAAAATATATAAAATATAAATAAATAAGCAATATGTAAATTCATGACTAAAACAACGATTAAGTCTATGTAATGTATTACAAAGATAAGATCCTCCATACCCTATCGCTTTAGGAATTGTAGTTTGCTCATCATTAATAGTAATAGAAATAAAGTGGTAAATATCATTTCTTGGGTAATAACTGTTTTGAATTTCAATAAAAAAATTATCAGAATGATTATCATTCAAATGAAAAATAGATTTCATTAATGTTTGAGCGGGTATTAATAGTAATTTGTGATAACGCTCACAGAGTTTTTCACCATAAATATAATATTTTCGTTGTGTATGAACAACAGGTATTATATAGTGTTGTTTATCTGTTAAGATTCGCCAATCCTTGCATTCATCTTGATGCAATTCAGGTTTCATTTTTTCAATATAGGCGTAGTCTTTATATCCACGACCAATTTGTCTCGATTCAATTTCCATACATTCGATAATTCCCCCATCGTAATAGTCACATAAGTCACAGACGGCAAATAATAATCCAATGTATCGGTTACGAAAATGTTGTATATAATACACAATTTTCAATATCGTCTTAATATTGGGACCGTGGTCATTAGCTTCTGCATAGCTTCTTTTATCACCAATGTTTAACGACATTCTCAAAAACGAATGATGGAACGCGTATGTTAAAGAAATCGACTTGTATATATACTATTTTCCCATTCTTATATTTCTATATGTAGAATTTAACACGATTTTTTATCAAAAATTTGAAAAAAGTATTATTGTATGTATAAACTAATCCCACGAGTATATAATATATCAACTGATTTGACGTGTATGTGTTTTAGAACAACATTAGGGATTCGTATCGTTAATCCCACAACATAGCATTGCGGCAACTAATCCCAAGTATTTGTTTAGAAGGAATCGCTAATTATGGATTCGCGTCTCTAATTCCTACAGCACACATTCATTGTACATGAGTATCACAAATCATCGGGATGACATGAAAGCTTTAATCAACGAACTCTGATTGGTCAAACTAATCTACCCACAGTAACGCATAGTTACGCAGGATGCTATTATAAAACCCGATGTCGAAAATAATTAATATCAGTCTGAGTGTAGGAGAGATGGCAAAAATATTTGAGAAGAAGAGCAGCGAAATTAAAGAAGTAGATGACTACATCCCGTTAGAGACAAACCTCCAGGAAGAATCTGAAGGGACGACTATCGAAGAGTTGTATGCGGGTAAATATAATTGTGCATTAAACAAATGTAAAAAAGAAATATCCCAAGAACGACAGAAATTATTTTTATCGCGTATCACACATATAATGGATTGTGAATGTTACCAGTTTAAAGGAGAGAGACCCAGTTATCGTGAAGTAACTCTTCTCGAACTGCAAACGAACAAGTATTTTATTTATCATTGTTATGATGGGAAGTTAAAGCCCTACAAAGAACTAACTCGAAGGGAACGGTCTACTGTCTACTATCAATATCGATGTCATGGATTAGACTATTTATCTGAAAAAAAATCAAGAGATTATTTTAGTCAAAGTGAACTTATAAATAGATTAAGTTATTTATTTCGTAATGTTTTTCCCCCGAATGCTATTATCGGATATAAAGGTGGTGATAAAGAATCGTCGTTAGTTAAAACACTTCAAGAAAAAACTATTTTACATTGTGTGAATCTTGAATATTTTGGAATTGAGAAGTACGATTATTTACTTTCGTTTTATAATCTTAAACCAAGAAATTGTTGGTATCATACTAGTGAACCCACATGTTTATTGTATCATTGTAGTTTGTTTGAATGTCTTTTATTTGCTGCATGTTTGTTTCGTAAATTAGAAGATGGGGATAATGAACGATCAGTACTCTCTATGTATGTTAAGGAATTTAATTTTTAAAATTTATTCTCTCCTGAACATTTTACCTAAATAAAAAAATACACTTTTTGATTTTAAAATCAAAAAAATATTGAATGTATTTTCCTTTTATTTTTAGAAACACAAAGATTGTTTAAAAAATTATCAAAAGCACATTTAAGAAATGTTTATATTTTAAAAATAAAACGTACATTAGAACGTTATTATTTTGTTAATGATGTACATGTTATCAAAAACACTATTTTTGTAAAAATAGAAGGAGAGAAGTTTTAAAAAAAATAAGATGATCATAGAAACTCTTTGTACATTTAAATATATAAAAAATGATATCATTCTACGTATAGTATAAATAAAACGTTCTTATTTTTTTTCTCTTATTGGAATTAAAATGAGTCAGAAAAAAATCATCCATTATAATGAACGTTTTTCGCTTTATAATCCAAGAAAATACGCGACAATTGCGTTAAAATCAGCAAATAATCTATATACGTTTCCAGAAGTACCTTGGACACACGGTGTAATACCATCGAGTTTTCTTGACGGTTTTAAAATTAAAACAAATATTCGTGCTCCAGGGCCATTTACTGATTTTTCATTGACATTTAGTGACAATAGAAGTTTTCAAACAAAAAAAGCGAATTATCTTACGGGAGAATTAGAAGCAAGAAAAAAAGATTGGTATAAACGAAAAATAATTCATAGTATTGATGTAAAACTTAAAAATAATATTGTAGAACAATATAACGATGCATTAGGATGGAGTATTGTTCAAGTTAAAAAAGAGTTATTCGACCAGGGTGAATTTGGAGCATATATTGGAAAACCTAATAAACCCTATTTTAGCTCTAATCAATTGTTTATTGATCCTGAGAAAAATTTCTTTAACGAGGGTAAACGTTTTGTAGATTTAGCTTATAATTTACCTGCTGACGAAGATTTTATATTGATTCAAAACATTCAATTTGTAGATGAGCATTTTTTTTATAAATATGGTCTTAAATTGGGTGAAGCGAATCACCCCTATAATGAATACGATATTTCTATTGTTTATTCCGATGGATATACGTAGATAGGGGTATATATAAAGATCGTTTTATCAAAGAGGGTCACGTGTCATGGCTATGTTTCAGCGAGTACAAAATCAAGAGGGATATAAGATTTATCATGATTTAACACAATATAGTTATGATGTGGAATCCGTTTTTTTTTGGCAATTAGTAGGAAGTATGGAAATTGAAAAATCAAGATATCATCTACTAATATCTATTGCTGATTATGAAACATATGTACGGTATAAATTTATACTGGAAGTAGAATGTTCAAAAAATCCCAAAATGTATGTTATACATCAAGAGGAACACGACATTCCAGAAGAATGTTATGAATTTCTTCGTATAATATGTGAAGCATGGAATGATGATCTATCCCCACGTATCAACGACAAAAGAATTGGAGAATATTTAAAGATACTAGATTATGATAGAAAACATTGTTTTAGTTATGAGTGTTTTAGGAGTATTATAGCATTATATTATGATTTTTGGGTTTATAATAAAACTATAAAATACACTTGTAAAAAATGTAAAGGGAATGCGAATGTAATGTGGATTACCCTAATTTCATCAGTGTAAATTTTAATGAAATAAGAGCTTATAATGTAGAAAAATATTCAATGGACAATAACCTCTTATGTAACGAAATAATACACTGAATGTATGTTTTTATTTAAAAAAAATTAATACATTAAAAACTTTTCAACATGGTTTCTGGGTTTATGATATACAAGTCCTCCTTTTTGAAAATGTCTTTTGATTTTTTTCGTTCCTAGTTTTGCAATAATTTTTACTACTTTAGCTTTTTTTTTAAGCTCTTCAAAATCGTTTATAAAAAGTTTGCCGTATTTATTGACTGTTTTATTTCCTCCACGTTGCCTTTTTTTCCCTTTAAAAATACCCCCACGTTGCCTTTTTTTCCCCTTAAAATTTTCCCCGTAATTCTCTTATTCTTCCTACCATTGTTATGAAGGTTGTTTTCTCTGCCAATAGTTATCACCATAGTCTGCAAAAATTTCTTCATGGGCTTTTATATGTTTTATACTTTCTAAATACATTTTTTTATTATTGGGATCGTAAACAAAATCGGAATTATTTTTATATATAGAACCGGTTTTCCCATTATTCGCATAACGTGCTGCGGCGTGAGTTGTCAAATAAGCATCGATACAAGTGTTTGCATCGTTACAAATACTATATACAGCATTTGTGTTTTTACCATATTTACGATCCAATTTGGACTGTGTTGTTTTTTGACCCGTATAATAAGAAATATTACGATCGGGTTTAAAAGGTTTTTTCCAAGCAAATAATCCCTCACCCGCATTTGGGATCGTTGATTTCTTGATACGTAAGTTATTTTGTTTTGCTAAATGAATCCAACATTTTTTTGTTTTTGCTGTTCGTTTACGACATCTTATTTTTTTTAAGGTTTTACTTCTACATTGAAAAACGTGACGTATACTTTGAGATTTATCATTGCGTCTTTTTTTTCGAGGTAACTTCACTCTTACCATTTTTTTTAAATATAGTTTTTATTCCTAAATAATCATTATTTTTTTCATGTGTCTGAATAAAATTTACCAAACATTCAACTTTATAGATAATATCTTCGGGGCAGTTGTATATTTCTTTTTTTAATTCTGTTATTCTTTGTTTTAAAATCTTTGATGAAATAGGTATTATCTTTTCTTTATCTTCTGTAAAATTTAGTAAACATTCCCTTAAAAGATACGGGGTAAATAATATTGAGGGATCATTATCTTGAATTTCATACCCGATATAAGGTAAATTAGACGCTTGTAAATAAATTTCAATATACACAATTTCACTCATATTTTTTTTTACTCTCTTTTTTTTGTTTTAGTTTTTTTTTAAATGGGTTCTTTATTATCAAAAAAAATCCCTCCTATACTTACGTTGACATGTATTAATATACAGGATTCATACGATGTTACTATTGATCGTGTTGATGGAGAAGACGAAAACATAAATAAAAATAAAACGGCGTGTTTTTCTTGTTTTAGAAAAAAAAAAGAAGATGAATGATGATCAGAAAAAATTAAAATATAGTCAAAAAGATATAGATAAAATTGTAAGTTTATTTAATAAGAAAAAAGAAAGTAAGAAAAATGAAAAAATAGACGATTATTTTTCTGTTAATCATATAGAAACTATTAGTAGAGAAAAATTTAAAGTCACTGAACAACATTTTTCTTTGGATGTTTCACGGGAAAAAACGGTTAATTTTATTAGTTTTATTCAATCGTTATCGTTGGTTTTTTCTTATTTAATTAACATTGCACGGGCAAATGTAAAAAGTGATGATGATTATGTTAGATTTATCTTTAGTAATGCGCCAAAAAGTTTTTTCTCTACAGCCGTTTTACCCGTGAAAGACTTTGACGTTAAATATTTCTTAAATATTATGGAAAAATTTATGCAGAGTAATAAAGAAATAATAGCTAATGGATGGAATAGTAAGGTAATAGTTCAAACTTTTCCCGCAGGAATAAGTACAAATAAAAAAAAAAATTGTGTATTAAGGAAAAAAAGTATTTATAATAGTTTGAATAAGGGAAATGCTACAGATAAAGGCGGTGTGAAAAGTAATGTAAAAAAATATGGCCGTAAATTTCGCACGGGGGTATTTTATATTCTTAGCCATGTATTATTTCGTACAGTGAAAGATTGCTGTTTTGCTTTAGCAATATTAGTGGGTTTATCATTTTTAAAACAGGACGCTAAATATTTTATAATGAAAAGAAAACCCAATAAACCCGTGGATGATTTATTTACGTGTGAAGAAATTCGAAATGTATATCGGGAATGTGGGATACCCGAAGGTAATGTTGATGCCACACAGTTTGAGTTAGTATATAATAATTATTTAAAAAAACAGGGTGTTGATTTGTTAGTGTATGCTGACACTCATTCCGATAATATAATTTATGATTCACGAACTGATAGTGAGGGTAATCTTATTAAATTAACTAATGAAATTGTATGTTTATGGTTAAATAATAATCATTACGATGTAGTCTTAAGCATAAAGGAATTTTCTAAACTTAACACCAGTTCTTTTTGTGTTAAATGTATGAGTTATTTTACACGCCATGAATATATCGATAATCACCTATGTACTACAAATAATTTAACTTGTTTACGATGTTATAAATATCCGAATAAGTGTAAAGATAAAAATAATAAACTTATTTGTAACAGTTGTGATATAATTTTTTATGATGAAAATTGTTTTACAAATCATTTAACAAATAAAATTTTTAAACCCTTTCAAAATAATTATGATCGTTTAACACCTTGTCAATATTTTTTTTTTTTGTAAAACCTGTAACAAAATTTGTCCGCGATTCTTTTTCATTTTTTTTAATAAAACAGTTAAACATGATTGTAGCAAACGATTTTGTTTTCATTGTGATAAATACATGAAACAACCTCATTTTTAGTGCAAAGTTTTCTTTGCAACTATTGTGATTGGGGTAAAATTTGCGTCAGTCAGTCAGTCAGTCAGTCAGTCAGTCAGTCAGTAGTCAGTGACCGAGTTTAGTGTTAACATTTGGTAATTTCCGGGGGGTCTCTGTCAATGTAACGATTTCGTAGTTCTTCAATACTTAAGAGGCTAGTATCATTGGAAAGGTTCGTATAAGGTTCCAGGCAGTTAGTGGCACACGGTTTAGTGGATTTGTGATGCGTATTTTATTACGTGTCGAATCCTAGTGCATTTTAATCTCTATATCGTGAAAGTTTTATTTATCTCAAATAAAAGGAATTCCCCCCGGATTTATATGATCCCCCACTACTGAGCATGCGCGGGAAGACACGGGGAAGAGAAATATATTAGCAACAATATGGCGTTCAATAATACAAGTACGATGAGCCTTAAAACTATGGGTAAATCGTCTGAAACGATGACTTCATGGACACGGTGTTGGCGATATGATTCGTCGGATGTTATTATACGATGTGGAAAATAAGCGCTGAATTTCAGGACATTTTCTGGCCGGATATATTTGAATCAAGCCGTGAAGGTAAGCGTACAATAACAATACCCGTACGTTGATTTATTATTAAAATTTATGAATACAATATAATGGGTCTTTTACAGCTGTCTAAAACGTGAAGGCTTATTAAACTAAAATATAAATTATAGCGTACGTTGATTTATTATATTTATTATATTAAATGAGTCTTTGCTATTGATGAAACTACTTATGAAACTATCAATGAAACCCAAATGAAATCAAACTAGATCTTACTAGAAGTGCACAAATATTAACAATACTTCTACTGATATCATCAGCAAACAAATTAGTAATGTTAGCTACAGACGAGACCAATTAAAAGCAAACCTATCACATATCAGAAGACGTGAAAGAGAACCATCAAGAATACCAATGAAAAAAATAGTTAATATGATGATGAAGAATAAACAACACAGACATAAAATAAAATCATTAATAAAACATTTTATCCCCAAATCTTCAACCTTACATAACTTGCTCATTACAACATACAGAAAAGATATTTATCACCGTTTAAATAATGCATTTCCATTGTGGAAGATAGCCAAGCACCATTTAAAAAATATATAGTACATGTAACTGCAAAACAAGGACGATTACATGACATGTGGAAAAGTATATAAGAGCAAGAAAACACAAATTACTCAACCGAGACAGAACCATAATAAGTTTTTCTAGTAAATGTGATTGTCAAAGAATCAAAACATCCAGCAGGTTTTTTCTTATAATGTGCGGTGACATTGAATTAAATCCAGGCCCTATTTACCCAACACCAAAGGTATCGAATACATTAAGTTCCAACTCTTTGTTAAGAACTAGACTATCCCAAATAGGTTTAAGACCAGTTGATGTGATTGGTGATGGTAACTGCTTTTTCCGTAGTGTAAGCCACCAACTTTATGGTATGGAAGCCAGGCATTCGCAAATACGAGCCCATGCAATCCAGCATTTAATAATGCATCCAGAACATTTTATTGAAAGCAATACTGAACAGTCATGGTTACATTATTTACAAAGTATGTCTCGGGGAGGAACATGGGCTGATCATACAGTACTGCTCAGAAATAACCTAACACTGCGTTCGCGTTCCGAACGCGTTCCAAACGCGTTCGGAACGCGGTCTGAACGAGTTCCGAACGCGTTCGGAACATCATTGTGACTTCGCTTAAAAATTTAATGGGAAGAGTTCATTAATTTCTGACTTTAGTAAACTTCTAAACGGATTTAACTTGATCATTTGATTGCTGGACTGGTTATGGTATATGTTCACTAGACGAGATTAAAAGAGAAAGTATATCGTTCGGAACGCGTTCCGAACGCGTTCGGAACGAGAATAGAACGCGTTCCGGTCGCGTTCCGAACGCGTTCAGAACGTGTTTTTCGTTAGGTTAATTCTGAGCAGTACTGTATGATTATACAAGCACTTGCAAATTGTCAAAATTTAGCAATTCATATAACCAAGACTGCCCTAAATTTTTCAGAGTCTACAATTGTACATCCTATATGTTCTTCATTGAATACAAGACATATTAATGTTGGGCATTTAGATGAAATGCATTATGTTTCTACAATCCCTATAAACCAGTGTTTACCTGTACAACCACAACAACAAAATGTCACTGAAATTGAGAAATTTTACCTTCCGTGTTGACATTTCGTGCGTATGAAACTCAGTGTCTATTCCCTGGTGTGAAAGGGACGCCAGATGTTACAGAATAAAGCTACTGACAACTGTGTTTACTAAAGAAATCTTTCGAGTACTTGTGATACTTCACGTGCTATCCTCGTAGTATACTTGTGGTACCCCATATTTGCAGTTGTTTACGCCACAAACTTTAGCCACTGTGAAATCGTATTCATACTAGCCTGTGTCGCAACCCGAATTTTCTAAAAATGATCACTTTTATCTACCTTGACCTTGTGATTAAAATTATAAAGATCAAGCAGTGTATTGTCATTATTGACCATCAATTATTATACGAGGGCCACAGAAGGTGTGATTCTCAATTGACTCAAGACTGATTTTTACCCAGTGTAGACCTGTGTAGAATGTGTACTGCGCAATTAATATAAAATCCTGCATGTCATTGGCCTTGTCACTTGGGCACTATACTGTTAATGTTTTATCATTCCATTTAAATAATTCTATTATAACACTATACAACTTTGCACTGTCCTTGGGACCTAGTTGTTATGTGAAACCCCTTTCACTTGAATATAACAAGGGGAAAGAAAGTGAACCCACTTTATTTTTTTTTGATTTTGAAACAAAAGTAACCGAAACTAAATTGCTCGTACCGTTTTATTGTATCGTCCAAAAGGTATGTAAAAAATGTCAACATATTGAATTTAAAAAAACAAAAATATTTGAAAAAAAGGATCAAGAAATTATCGATAATACTATTGAAAAAGTTAGTTGTTGTGGGAATAGACAATTTATTTTTGATAACAATGTTATTGAAACTTTATGTGAATTTATGTTTGAACAAACAAATTCCGTTTGGATAGCTCATAACGGGGGTAGATTTGATACTATTTTTATTTTAAAATATCTTTTAGAAATAAAACAGATAATGCCGAATACTATAATGAACGGTACTAAAATAATGAGTTTAATAATTAAAGAACAAAATATTAGAATCCTCGATAGTTATTTGTTTTTTAGTATGAAATTAGCGGATATTCCAAAAGCAATGGATCTTCAAGGGGAATGTAAGGGATTTCATCCTTATGAATTTTACGATTTAACTTATGAGGGTGAAATTGTAGATCGGAAATTTTTTGATACGCAACATATGAATACAGCAACACTTAATGAATTTGAAAAATGGTATTTAGAAAAAAAGAAAGAGAAATATATATTTCGTAAAGAGATTTATTATTATTGTTGTAGTGATGTAGATATTTTAAGAAAGGGATGTGTTAAATTTTCTACAATGATCGGTACCATAGGTCATATCACCCCCTTTTATGCAAAGAATTGTATTACGATTGCTAGTTTAGCTTTGAAAGTGTATAGACTTAATTTTTTTTTTTTAATTGTGTAGGAATTATTCCTGCTTTGGGGTATAGGGGGGGGTGTAAAACAGAGTTTAATTGCTATTGATTGGTTAGATGAAATTAATCGAGAATTAGGACGAAATTTAGAATATATCTGTTCACAAAATGGGGAGAAAAAAATTCTAGGCCGTTTTGTCGATGGTTTTTATAATGAAACGATATATCAATTTCATGGGTGTTTTTATCACGGATGTCCCAAATGTTTTGACCCCTATGCATTAAACGTTCTTACAAACGAAAAATTTAGTAATTTATATGCAAATACGCAACGTTTTTCTTGGACAATAAAAAATGCCGGTTACAAATTAATCGAGATGTGGGAATGTGATTATTTAGAAGAAAAAAAATATACACAGAAACAATTAATTGAAAAGAAAAGAAAATTTTATCCGTTTACTCCTTTAACACCACGTGACGCATTATATGGGGGACGAACTTCCCCCGTATGTTTATTTAAAGAAACAAAACCCAACGAACGAATAAGTTACGTAGATTTTACATCGCTATACCCGCATGTACAAAAAAATTATGATTTTCCTGTGGGTCATCCTACTATTTTACTGGGGAAAGATTGTAATAAAATAAAAATCAAGGACATATTTGGTTTAGTAAAATGTTGTATTTTACCTCCTCGAAATATTTACTTTCCTGTTTTACCCGTTAGAATAGATGGGAAATTATTATTTCCATTATGTTATAAATGTGCTGTGGATAAATGTAATAAATGTGAACATAATGAAAGCGATCGATACTTGACGGGTACTTGGACTAGTGTTGAGATTAATGTTGCTATAGATAAGGGATATAAAATAATTGCTCTTTACGAAATATATCATTTTGAACGCAAAGAAAAAATCTTTTCACAATACGTAAATCAATTTTTAAAAATCAAACAAGAATCTTCAGGAATTCCTACGGATTGTTTGAACGCAGATGGAAGTAAAAATGATGATAAAATTAAACAGTATTGTAATGATTATTTAAAAAATGAAAATGTTTTTTTAGATAAAGACAAAATAGAGAAAAATCCCGGATTAAGAACTATTGCAAAAACATTTTTAAATTCGTTATGGGGAAAATTTGCTCAAAACGAAAATAATACACAAGTGTGTTTTTTAAACGATTATGAAGAATTATTAAATATTGCCAATGATAAAAGTAAAAAATTAACATCGATGGAATTTATAAACGAAACATTATTACGTTGTACATATGAAAAAATTGATGATGCAACAACCCCTCTAAAAACGGGAAATGTAATCATTGCATGTTTTGTCACTGCATATGCACGTTTGAAATTATACGAGTTACTCGTTAAATTAGACGATCGCGTTTTATATTTTGATACAGATTCTGTTATTTATATATCTGATGAAAATAATTATACTGATGTTAAAACGGGAAATTATTTAGGAGATTTAACGAATGAATTAAATGAAAATGAATGGATAACAAATTTTTGTTCAACGGGTCCAAAATGTTACGCGTATATAACTAATTTAAATCAGGAATGTATTCATGTGAAAGGTTTTACTTTAAAAAATGAAACAATAAAAGAAAAATTGAATTTTTTATCCTTGACACAATGTGTTAAAAATCAAGATCAGATCATCGAAATTAAATATCACAATAAAATATGTAAAGATAAACTTAATCATATTTTTATTGAGGATGAAATAAAAAAATTTTCATTTACATTTAATAAACGTGTTGTTAAAAATAATTTTAATACGATTCCGTTTGGATTTTTAGATAACTGAAATGAACAATGTTTCATTACCATTTCAACACCCTTTTATGTTAACGTTATGCGGCCCTAGTCAAAGTGGGAAAACATATTGGATATTACAATTATTGAAAAATATTAACATTATGATTACACCCGCAATTGTTAAAATTGTTTATTTATATTCAATTTATCAACCTCTGTACGCTGAAATGGAAAAAGTTCTTGCGGAAAAAAACAGATATTAGTGTTGAATTTATCGATTGTCAAAAGGGTATTCCCCGCATTACCGATATACAAACGAATACCCGTGAAAATACGTTAATAATATTAGATGATCTCATGTTAGTTGCAACATCATCAAAGGAAAATCTTGAAAGAATAGATAATATTGCAACTCAAGATGTCCATCATCGTAATATTAGTGTTATTTTTACATGTCAAAATTTAACATATGGTAATGGTAAATTGCGAAATTTACGTGTCAATAGTCAATATTATGTTATGTTTAAAAATTTAAGCGATTATAATAATATGTATACGATATGTGATAATAAAAAAATTAATAGAAATAGATTTAATAAAGTATTAAGTGAAATTAATGAGAAACCCTATGGTTATTTGGTATTTGATAATTGTAGAAAAGGGTATGAAAATTGTAGAATTAGAACCAATGTATTTCCACATGAATCAACGATAATCTATGATTTGTAAATAAATGTAAAAAGAAAAAGAAATGTTTGTTAAAAAAATAAAGAGTTGTTGAAAATCGTTTTTTTAATAAGTATATATATATTATGGGGGTGTGTATGAATTTTTTTTAAAAACATGGCAAGAAGAAGATATAGAAGCAGGAAGGGAATTATCCTTAGAAAAAAGAAACAAAAAGGGGGTAGTGCTCTAGATATTTTTGGACCTTTGGGATCGTTAGTTGGAAATCAATTGGGAATTGGTATTCGAAAAAGAAAAAGAAAAAGAAAACAAAAAGGGGGGTATTGGAGTCTCTGGTAACGCCGTCGGGCATTCCTTAGGAGCACGTCAACATGGTAAGAAGAAGATATAGAAGCAGGAGGGGAATTATCCTTAGAAAAAAGAAACAAAAAGGGGGTAGTGCTCTACATATTTTTGGACCTTTGGGGTCGTTAGTTGGAAATCAATTGGGAATTGGTATTCGAAAAAGAAAAAGAAAAAGAAAACAAAAAGGGGGTCGTAGTATTAGTTATAGCGATGTTGACAGATGGTTAAATGGTTAAATTAAAAAATCCATAAATCACTGTAAATCCGTAAAACTACAACATGACTGATTGTTATTACTCTTACAATTTTTTTTACATTTTTTATTATATATTCCTACGAGTACACTACCTAAAATTGTTTCTATTTTTTTTTTAAATTTAATATCGTTTTTTAATTTAATACGTTCATTTTTAAATATTTTTTGTTTATTATTATTTTCGAATTCATTACGACATTGATTGTATAAATATAATAAACTCCAATTTCCACACACTGCAGTATTTTTGGATTGTAATTGTTTACTTTGAATATATTGAAATGTTAGTCCTTTTTTTACACTATAATCATACCAATATTCACGTTTATAAAACGAGACATCTTTTGCAAAACTATCAAAAAAATTCATGTTTTTCTTTATCCACCCATATAGCAATCCAATGTTGACCGTTTTGATCTGCTTCATCCGTATTCCAAATCCAACACGAGGGATAATAAATTTTTTTAGGAAAAATATTTGCAGGAAATGTACCCAAATAATATTTATTTAAAAACTTATTTATTTTTGAAATTTTATTAATCTCGTTCGTAAATAAAAATTGGGTTAAAAAACAATGTAAATTCATTGATTTTTTCGTCGCCATTTTCTTTGTGTTGAATAGGGTGTTGAAGGTGGGGTAGGAATGTGGGTGGTGAGTGATGTAGAGGGTTCTTCGTGACTCGAAAGACCCGAAGTGGTTTTTCCCAAATTTATATAACGTTGTCGTAATTTTATATTACGTATATAATAGGCGGGCATATGTAATTTTTTCAATTCTTTTAAAGCAACCGTCTGCTTTTGTTGTGTAAGATTGAACATGTTTTGTTTGCTGACATTATGCGTTAAATCGTATAATAAATCATGATGGTTTATTCCAACACCGTTTAATTTTATTATATCTGTACCCCCAATTTTAATTTTTTTCCTTTCAAGAAATTCTTTTATTTGTTGACCACTTGTCACAGTCGGGGTTTTCCTTACCACGGGTGATTCATCATTGGACACCTCATTTTCAAGTTCATTACTTTTTCTTTTCATATTTTGTTGTCTTTTTAAAAAACTAACCATACTCTCTGCGACACGTTGATCATTATTAACTTTTTTCATTTCTTCTTTCATTTTATTTTTACTTTCAATAAGATCGAAATTATTTTTGTTGTTAATTCCCTGCAATAATTTTTCGTTTTCATGATCAGTTTTGATTAAATCTAAAATTTCATTTAATTTACTCGGATTAATTAATTGCATTTTATTTACTTCGGTCATTTTTTTTTATTTGTTGGTTAAGTAATTTGTATGCTTTTTGATATATGTTGATTATACGAAAATCCTCAGATAATAATATTTTTAAATCTTTTTCTTTTATTTTGTTCTTTGAAAACTTATTCAAAATATATTTATTATCACTGGAAAGTTGGATAGAAATTTTTTTATTTAAAATATTTTTAGCAATGTATTGTAATTTATTAATTAATTGAGAATCTAACAACGTATTTTTTTTATCAATATCTGCTTTAAGATATTTTTTTAACGATGGTAAAAAATCCATATTTTTTTTTTTAAAAAGCTTTTTTCTTTATTTTATTTAATTGAACTAATGTTTCTAAAAATTTTAAATCATCTTCGCAACTTGATGAAGAAGAAGTAACGGAACTTTCACTATCCATTTCATCACTAACATCATCGCTAACAACATCGCTATCATTTTCACTATCATCCTCCTCATCATTATCATCTCTTGAATTATCATTTTTCTCGTCTTTTTTTACCTCTTCTTTATTTAATTCATCATTTTTTTCTTCATTCATTTTTTTTATGCGTAAACTGAAAACGGTGGAAATACAAGAATATGTTCACGATTTAGGGGTATTTTGTTAATAACTGTTTTTTTTATTTTTGGTTTATTTATTCTATTCTTTGTTGTAATGGGTTTTGTGTTCTTCATTTTTTTTGTACATCCCCTTGTGACAAATGTTGATAATTAAATGCTGTGTAATAATCTTGCAGGGGTATTTAATCCTACTCTAATTTCATTTCGAAATTCACCAACAAATATTAATACCCCTACAACTGTATTTTGAGAAAAATGAAAATCCACATTAACATTTCCCGATGGTCTTATGGGTAATACTGCAAGATGAGAGTCTCTATTATCTGTTAAATCAAATGCTAATATAGAATACCCGTTTATAAAGTCATTATAAGTCATGGGCATTTCTGAATAGTTGCGATTTAATACCGAACGTAATTTTGAGTAAGCTTCAGCATGATTTTCTATTCTCCCGACAACAGCGTTATTTACCGAAACTTCAACATTATCATAATTAGGCCAGTTAAACTCAAAAATATTATGAGTATATGATCCGTTCCAATTTGCTAATGGTGAAAATACAATATATAAACGTGTAGGAACGCTACCATTAAACACATCGATTACTTGATGCGAATTTCGTCCTGCAGCTACTGATTCAGTAATACAACGATAATTGGTTGTATAATATAATGTTTCTTTATTATGGGTCACCATCCCTATATTAAGCGCATTTGATAATTGTTTTTTGGGTTTAAATACAGGAATTTTTATTTTAAAATCGTCTAGGGTAATTATAGTAGCAGCAACGGGCATATCAGCATGATTGGCACCCATCATTACAATTGTATTTAATGCACGCGTTAAACGTAATTCAACTTTATACGCTGTAGGAATATATATTTCAGCACCCCCTTCGCTAAATAATGAACAATCAATCTCATCTATCAAATTCTGTGATTGATTTTGAAATGCAATTGTTTTTTGTCTCCCTCCTGCATTTACGACATTAGCATTATCAGTGAAACCCACGATATCGCTCATATGTTCGGCTGTATCTAGATATGCTAAATTAAGCTCTTTAGAATCTTTATATCCCGACGGTGTTTGACGCATTATAAATTGTATCCATTGTGCAAAATTATCTGATGGTGTAATTAAATTTTCATTTATTTTTAATTCTTTTGTTTTCCACATTGTACGAAGGGGTAATGTAATCATCGAAAACCCCGATGCTGCAGGTGCTATAAGTCCAGCAGCATTTCTAATCGATACTCTAGCCATTATTTTAGCATCGCTTGTTTTCATTAATCCAACGGCGTTCCCATGTCTTGTAAACGTGTATACTGACGATTGATTATCGACAGGCGTTGCGATAATTTCAGTTTCACGACATTCCGTAAACGTATCATTATAGGGTGATGAAGTAAAAAATTGTAAAGGTTCGCTAAATAATATGTCATTTTTTTCCACATCTTCAATTTTTTTACTCATTTTATTTTTTTTTAAACGTTAATTTTAAGAATATTTGAAAGTGTTCCCAACACTTGAGGAAGAAACATACCCAGTGCCAATGCTCCACCAAAACCTCCTTTTTGTATTTTTCTTCTACGTTTTCTTATTCCTCTTTTGTTTTTTCTTTTTTTGATATATTTTTTACGCGTCATTTATTTTATTTTTAAAAAACAACAATAACCACAACAACAATAAAAATAATAATAATATACACAACATTATGATTTTTTTATATAACTTTTTTTTTATTTATACTTTTTTTTACACAGTCTATCTATTTTGTAAAAAACGTATTACATTTGGATCTATTTTTTTTCTCTTTTTTTTATTATCACTTGTATAATAAGTATCTAAATTTAAATTTGAGGGTAATCACACACCCTCATTTAATAAAATTTCTTTCTTAGTTGGATTTTCTTTATTTTTTCTTTTCACAACAAAATATGATGAGGAATAATTTTTTCCACGATTTCTACCGTTTAACAATTCAGTATAATCTTCTACGGATAGTTCATTTATTTTTTCAGTCATTATTTTTTTCTTCAAATAAATTTATATATATCTTAATTTCTTCACCTTTTAACGGCACGTTATTCTCATAGTTAATAAAGAACTGTAGTGATTGTTTAGCCTCTTTATCACTCATAAATAAAAAATAGGGGAATTTTTTTTTTCATCATTTAATGTATAAGGATTTTTTTCGTCAATATAAAATAATTATTTTATAGTATATATAAAACGTTGTGTTGCGTTGGAAATAATAGTAGATGAAGAAACTGAAATCGTTCCATTATTATTTTTTTTTTGATTGTGTTATTGCACTGAAATCCATTTTGTTTGCACACGTAATTCGAAATGAATTTTTGATATTTTTATATTCAATCGAATTTAAATTCCATAAAAAAATTTTCCCACTATTTACTAACACATAAAGAGAAAAAGGATAAAATATTTTATATTCTTTAATTATCATTTCCCCATTTTTTTCTTCAAGAACAATCAAAAGCATTATGTTGAATGTATTAAACAATCAATACTAAGTGTTCCTGAATCAAAAGGAACTAATTTTCCTGTAGTATCTTTAACTTTAATATGAATTTCTCTTATGTCTTTTTTTAATTTTCTCAATGATTTTGGGGGACTATAATAAACTAATTGTCCATCCCCCCCACCACCTTGTCGATTCCATTGAATGGGTACTGTTGTTAACAATTCGGAACAACTATCACCAACTAACCCCAGTTCTATTTCATCACAATATATAAACATTTTATTTAATCCGTCGGATACATCGGGTAAGTAATCAAAATGTTTAGAAAAAAGGGTTCGAGGTGTAGGGTTATCTTTTTTTATTTCAAACAAGAGAGGTACGATTTCAAGACCTTTTTCATTTTTTAAACCTAGCATAAAAGCTATTTTTTTTGAAAATAATATATTAATCTTTTGATTAAAAGAAGCATATTGAATACCCTTTTTTTCTACCGTAGTCTTGTTAGATAATCGAAATTCATTTACCTGTAACCCATCGACTGCTTTACGCGCATTTTCATATACCCAATACTCAATCTCAACATTAACATTAATAATTACTTTCCCATTTGATCCGATGGTAAAAAAAATTTCAAATCCTTCTAAGATATTATTTAAAAATATAATTAATGAAGACAAATCATAAATTCCGTCGGGTATAATAAATTTATCCGATGTAAAAACGAACTCACTGCTGGCGTATACCGAATTATTATGTTCTTCGGGTATAAAATTCTTATAGGTTATGATAAATGAAAAAAAACATTCATCACCAACAATATTTTTAGTTGTTTGAGGATAACAAACTTGTAAAACTTCTAAAAAACATTCATTGTTCAAAGCATCAATGGGTTGTGCAATTTTCATTTCAAAATCATTAATCAAATTCTTTCGAAGTCCTCTTGATATTGAATTACTAGCAATGTGTAAATTCATTTTTTTTTAAAAACTTGTAATTCAGCACGATAAAAAATTCCTTTAATTTCTTCACGTTGTTCGTCTTCTAATTGATATGTAACGGGATCGGTGATAAATACTTTTTTAATAAAAAATATCTCATTTGTCCATCGTCGAAGACTGCTTTTTCAAAAATATTATTTTTTACTCTTGCAATACGTACACGAGTACCTTCACGTATCAGATCTTGAGTGGGAATAGGATAATTTAAATGATCACGTACTATTTTATTTTTTACTTTACGTATTTTTCCTTTTTTTCTTCGCGATAAATTTCAAAAGGTGTTGCACCAGCTAATGCTTTATGTGGGGAATTATTATAATGCTTAACAATAAGGGGTAAATACTGAATATAGTCAAATTCTCCAGTCATTGTTAAAACACGACGAACCATTGTTTTTAAAGTTCCAATTACACGTTCCACATGGGATGCTTTTATTTCTCTATTATACGTATGAAATACTTCAAAATTATATTTTTTACTTAATTTCGTACGTATATCTTGAAATTCTGTTCCTTCATCACTTTGAATTTTAAGAGGGGCTATTCCCTCTTCAATAAGAATACTTTCAAATTTATTTTTAACATTATTAGATGTTTTCTTTTTTATTAATTTTACCCAACAAAATCTTGAAAAAATATCAATACACACCAACCAATAACGATATTGATTATTATATCGGGCTAAATCTTTATTTTCAGCTAAATCAATTTCCCATTGTTCATTATTTTTATTAACAGCATATTTCAAACGTCTATATTTTTTTTTACTACTACTATGTAATCTATAATTAGAATAATCCTCATCAGTTAATGTCTCTCCTTTTAATAATCTTGAAGCTTTTTCAATAAAGTCAGCAGAAAATTTAGTTTTTTTCTTTTTACTCATTTCTATAATAAAGAAATAAAATTAGTATAATATTCTTCAAGTTCATCAACGAGTTCTTTGTCGCGTAATATTCCCATAAAATCAACTTCTATATTTTTACAGGCTAACTCTTTATATATATAGTATCACCGTACAAACATAATGTATCTTGTATATTTTTACAACATCTAAAACGATAATAAAAAATTTCTGAAATTACTGATGGACTTAAACGGTGACAAACCTCATCATCATCACTTTCTACTTTTATTTTCTTAATCTTTTCGTTGTCGTCGTCATCGTCGACGTCGTCGTCAAAATTGAGTGTGGGTTTCTTTTTCTTCAATACTCGTTTTTTGACGGGGGTAGGTTGGGATTTATGACCTGTTGCATGATTATACTTTCTTAGGGCAATAATATATTCATCCAAGGAATCTTTCTTTTTTATATGAAAACTACCCCAATCATCAGACCATACGATTTCACTTGGCGTTGCGTTGTTGTTGTTGTTGCTGGTTGTCGGTGTTGGATCATCGTCAAATTCCATTGCATCGGCTAATTCGTTATCTTGATGTTGATAACAAATTTCCAAACCACCCCACGCATCTGTACGAACAACCAAACGGCATGTTTGCTTTTTCCAATTTTCAAATCTTACCACTTCAAAAAATATCTGCACCAATTTCTCTTGAATGCTAATCTTATTAAGAACATTCAACAATGAAGGAATATGATCATTTTTCACTTCAACAGCGCTATTGTATGTGTACTTGTCACATCTTTTATTTGTCGGATATACTTTGGCGAGAATAGCATTACCGTTGATTTTTTTTTGTGCAATTATTTTTGCAGACAAATCTGTATACGATTGCATTTTATAAAAATGATCATATTGTTGTCGTGCAAAAAGTTCCACCATCTCTGAATCTGTTCCCGAGTGAAGGGTAAATGATGAATCACTGTAGGGACAGTGTTTATTTTATACCCTCCTCACAATTAAAAAAAATTTCCATCACAAAAATTTTATTACACTAA
Source organism: Chrysogorgia sp. JL179-B06 (assembly GCA_035772405.1). Lineage (NCBI taxonomy): Eukaryota > Metazoa > Cnidaria > Anthozoa > Scleralcyonacea > Chrysogorgiidae > Chrysogorgia > Chrysogorgia sp. JL179-B06. Next base: position 2,632,071 of record JAYKKM010000009.1, read on the forward strand.
TAACATGTATAATTGATTACAACATTTGATATCGAATAAACTATTGTGTTTGCGTTGCATAACTCCTAAAATTTTACATAACTTTTTATGTTGTTTTTGTGTTTTTATTTTACATTCTATTTTATTTTCTAGAAATGCGACAAGTGCTTTCCCTATTCTTCCATTTCCATCGGAAAAAGGATGAATGGTTTCAAAAATAAAATAAATCAAGCCTGATATATTTTTTCTTTGATAGTTTTTTACGTAAAATTCATCTAAATGTTCCATATATTGTTGAATATATAAAGGATCAATCCCCTCATGAAATCCAACAAATCTTTTTTTTTGACTGTAATGTCCAGCATTCGTTAAATGACTCATAGATATTTCATGAATAGTTTTACAACATTCACTTATTTTTCATTTTTTTCCATATAAAATTTTCGAAGGGCAAAACAAAATCTCCCACATCTCATCCAAAATTCTTTTTCATTTTCTTCGTCTTCTTCCATTCGTATAACATCATACGCAAACACTTTAAATTTTATACAATCTTTTAATTCCATTTTTTCTACATACACGTTTGTTCACTAATACTTTTATAAAAAATATCCCAATTCACATTCGATTCAGTCATTTCATACATAGGATTGTATGCAGCTAAATCATAATTCAATGTTGTTTTTATATACTTTTTTTATCATAGTAAATAATTCTATTACATCTTCCTCAAGCATTATTACATATGCAAATATTTTCTCTTTACACTTAAATTCACCTATAATCCCCCCATAATCTTGCTTAACACCCACAGAATGATTAACTTGGGTGTGATTTTCATTTAAAACATAATTACTTTTGTTTAAAATACTTAATTTCAAAGGATCAAACTCAAAAAAATAACTTTGACTCTTACAATTTTTATACCGACATTTATCAAAGGATACTTTACCCTTTTTTATATAATGTATAAAATCCCAAAAAACATATCTAATGATGTTCAGAAAGACCTTTTTTTTTGTCTATTGAATAAACTTCCTATAGGGTTATGTTCACGACAATAAAATATAAAACATGAAGTGAACATGATAAGATTTTTAATTGAACTACAATAAGCATAAGAATTGAAAATACTAGGTGCTACCATTAACAAATAAATATTTAAAAAAAGAGCAAAATCACCTTTCTGGCTATGTATGTGCTTAAATTTGCTTACTAAACTTTCTTTTCCAAAACCCAGGGTATAAGATAAGTATTTTCTTTCAAAGGTTAGATTTTGTACAAAATATGTATAATGATACTTATCATTGGTTTTTAAACATTGGAATAAATCTGAGTCTTGGCTTTCAAGGGGTAATACAATATATAATTCGTTAAAACAATCGGGAAATGAAAAAAAACTACAGCATAACGTGTCTGATTCAACTAGTATAGTACGTTGTTGAAGCCATGATCTCTTCAAGGAATATTTTCTTTGACTTGCTTGTAAATTCGGGATCATATAAGAGAAACGATCTTCTAGAATAAAATAGGATTCCATTCCACGGTTTCCCTTGATTTTTTTCATATTGACTATATAGCTTTCTTCAGGGGGGTGAATGTTTTCACATTTCATCCTGGGACATGTGATATATTTTCCACGATAATAATCAAATAATCCACATACCCAAAATAAATGTCCAATTTCTCCTTGGTTAAAATATTGAAAATAAAGAACAACTCTTAAAATTGTTTCAATCATATTGCTGTAATTTTGAAAAAATCTCTTACTCTTTATATAGCTTTTTCAAATTCATTAAGCTAAATAAACACATTAATCTAAATAAAATAAAAAACATTGTGTTTTCTGGTTCATTCTTCAGTTGAATCTCATGCAAGCAATATGTCAAAACCCAAACAGTATGATCTTCACTATCTTAAAGAAAATTGTCGAAATCAAATATTTATTGTACGTAAATGTGAACAAATCCTAAATCCATGCTTTCCTATGAATCGATTATATATAAATTTGGAAGTTATGGAGTATGTAAAAAATAAAAAGCTTAAATATAAACAATATATAACAACCCATGTGGCAGGAGATTGTGGTATACATAATTTCATAGATCAAGAAGTGTATATAAATTCTTTTTTTTAAATAAAAAACGCTTTTCTCGATTTATTGAACTGTTTTATTTCAAATATTTAATTCATTAAAATTATTACATAATTCCCCACAACAATCTAAATATACATGTTGTTGCAACATAGATTTATCAAAATGTATTTTATTTATTAATGTTACAATATAATTTCCATTACTGCTACCATAAATCACATTAAGTAAAGATAATATATTTTCATCTTTAATAAGAACTAAATAAAGCTCTTCACCATCAAAATTTTCACGTAACTGATATTTTACTAATCTAAATCTTGAATCCTTACATTTACCATATAAAAACGTTTTTGAATAACATGGGATATTATTTATCTCAAAACAATCAAGGGTTGAAATTAACGTGGGTAATCTCGGTTCTCTATCAATAAATACTACATGCTTTCCCACTAACTGATCATAAAATGACATAGTCCAGCTAAAACCGGTTATTAAAAATCTATAATATCTTTTTCCACCATATCGTTTCCGAAATATAGATTGTTCATTTTTATCTTCCACATAAATGTTAAAATATTTATAATCATAATCAGCACATCTAAACTGATAGGGATGTTCACTCCATTCCAAAAAATAAAACGTTGAATCGCGTGTTTTTTCTATCTCAAACAATTCAGCATGTAATAAATATTGAATGTCGGGGTAAAGAATTTCATCAAAATCACGCTCAGCCATTTTAAATCTTTTTAAAAAAAACGTCTTTTCTTCTATTCGTCTATTTCCACAGAAACATTCACTGTATATTTCCACCGTATATTTAACTTGTTTAACACCCGACGTTTAAAACTGTTTAGTCTTGAAAGTTTTAATTCATCTGGATGAATCGGACACGGGTGTTTGTTAATACATCTTCCACAAGGATGTTTGTTATAATATAATCTTTCAAATCGTTCATCTGCTTTTCCAATACGTTCCATTGTCTAACAAATATATAAACAATTATTTTTTTTACTCTTATTTATACTGTTTCTTTTTTTTTATGGGATTTTCTTCTTTAAATCTTTTAACACCATATCTTCTTTAACAACCATCTCTTTAATCTACAACAACGTTTTTGTTTTGGATCTTTCCGCGGTATATAATTCGCACACACTTCCCCACACATATTTCCGTTAAGACATTGTCCACAGGGATATTTTGAATAGAATAATCTATTATATCGTGCATCCACGGTTTCCATGATATTTTTGTAAAAACCATTTTTTTACATTTTTATTTATATCCTACTAAATTTTCTTTTTTATTTTAGAATATCTGTCTTTTTTAATTTTGATTTTTCTTTTTATATTTTTTTTTTATAAAAAATTATATATAAACGCGTTACCCCCATGTTAAACGTTATTTGTGAATGATGTCGAATTCACATGTACGCTATCGTGATGAACATATCGGTAGAAGGTATCAAAGAATAATTGCTGATGACTTTAACCCCTACAGAATTGATGATGCAAGTAACTATTATCCAAGTCGTTTTCTAGCGAAAGAATTACACCACTTTACCTATGTTGTAAAGAAATGTCAACCTACGGTATTATGCGAATGTATTGAAGATATACCCTATGAAGATATACCCTCAACGCCTCAAACATATTATCTAGCTCTGGCAGTTTAAAGAAACATGAATATGAAAATGATGAATGGAATTGTTCATGTCTGGGTGAAAACATAACAACAATTGTTGACTATGATGCTTCTGATCTTTTACAAAAAGAAATTACACTAATAATAGATTCTAATAATTTCATGAAAGCTGTAGCATATACTCAATAAAAACTTTTTTTTTTAAAAATTCGTGTTTTTTATTTATATATAAGATTACATATTTGATTTAATCATAGTGATAACAAGATGAATCAAGAACAAGATCTCGTGACCTGTGTCAATTATAGGGGTGTAGCATATTATGACTATACTCCTCGTTATTATTCATGTCATTTTCTTCAAAAACATTTTCCTAACTATACATATTTGGTAGAGGATTGTAAACCTGCTATACTATGTAAAGAATGTAATCCCCCATTTTGTTCTCCACCTCAAGTCTACGAACTAACTCTGAAAATTCAGGGATTACTTGAAGAGAAGGGAATAACCCTAAAAACAATTCTTGAAACTAAAAGTGATCATCTCTTGTATAAAACAATTAAACTAAGAAATGGTAACTCAATAATTCCACAACAAATTAATTTGTAAACATATTTATTTTTCTTGTATTAAAATTTTTACACAAAAATAAAAACTCGATATTCTGTTTCTAACTTTCAAGGTTTATTTTAAAAACATTACAAAGATAAATATATTTGTTTCCCTCTACCCCTATGGTTAATGAAATTGTAGGGTTTAATGTTTAATATAGGTGTTTGAGTTTTTGCTAATTTTACATTATCATTATTAATATTTATATATTTTCCCTTCAATGATAATAAGAGGTTCTGTAAATTTTCCTCCGGAGCTCCAAACGAGTCTACTAGCATCAATTTGAAATATCGAGGTCCTTGCCAATCTTTCAGATATAAATAATATCCATATCTTAACAACGAGGGAATCACAGGTTCATAATTTACTAATTGTATGGGTTGAGCACGATAATAAAATGTAAGATAAGCATGAGATTCACATTCTCCAAAATCAATCATTGAACGCAGCCACATGTTTGAAAAAATATATTTGATACCCTGTTTATATAGTTTTGCAAAAAATCTATAAAAGTAAGTTGTCAAACTATAAAATTTTCACAAAACGTTCAAAAAAATATTGTCAAGATGGTCTATTGCAGTTTCTGTTGTTGTGAAGTGAATTCCTTCTATCATTTTTTCATGCATTACAGATGTAAAGAATGTTTTGTAAACCATCATTATTGTTATCCTTGTAAACAGAATTACTCACGACTTATCTATAGTAGAATAGTTGACCTATGTGAATGTGATGATAGAATACAAAGATGGAAAAAAACTTATTTGGATTAATAAAATTTTTTTTTTAAATACATTGTCGACCATTTCCAAAATTCATAAAACTTATGATTATAATTCGGATGATCTTTTTTCCATCCTCCTTTTTGAATTTTTTTAGAACGTCGTCGTTTTCGTATTCGTTTTTTTATTTTCGCTTTTTTTATACATCTCCTACTCCTACACTTCATTTTTTTATGTTAACTGAAGTACGACAAGCAATGGTTTTAAAAAAAAAAGAAAAAAACCATCTATTTATACTGTTCTGTTTTTTGATTTTTTTTAATATCTTTTTCTGAGACATATATAAGATTAAACTAAAAAAACTTTATCATTACTGAAACAATGTCCGTATTACGTTATGTTAGTATATGTAGGAAAAGTATAACTTTTTTTGACTGCGCCACAGATACTGTTCAGTGCTATTTATCATGTGAATCTCTTCTTAAAGAATATCCTGAATATATATATTTTGTAGAGGATTGCAAACCTGTTACAATAATTGAAACAAAACAATGTTCTGTAAAAAAAATAAATGGTGTGGAACAACACCCGTATGAAGTAACCCTGAAAGTTATCAATCATGGAGAATCTGGAAAAACACTAAAAATATTATCAGAGGAAGATGTTCCTCATCTTTTACATAAAAATGTTAAGTTTATAAAAAATGACAAAGACATAATAATTCCTTCTCTTGTATAAATTTATTTAATAAAACATGTTATTTTTTATACATGAATTTCTTTCTTTACTCTAAAAGTTTTTTTCTTTTTTGTTTTTGTCGATGCTGGTTCTTATAATAAGCTAATTTATAGATTCTTTCACTATCCCATAATTTCCCCATTTTACCCTGACGTTTTCCATATCGATATAGTCTACCTTTAAAATGGTAGAAATCATCAGCATAAGAACGAAGGATTTCTCCCCCATATGGAAGCCAATCAAAAATATCAGCTCTTGCTTCTTTGAGATAAACAACCCCTTGAAGAAATCCAATTTCTTTATCTTTTACAATTTCACGACTACATTCAAAAAACGATATTTCATTTAATTTAAGACAATTCTGTGGAGTGTGAATTAATTTCGCTGCCTCTATCATTTTTTCAGCATTTTCTTGATTACGCATTTGAAATGACCAAATCTTTCGCGAGGGTATATACCCCATCTTCAACAAAATAACTGACCATTTTTTTTATGATATCGTTTTTTATACCCCAGGTTTTGTAGAAATGAAAAAAAAATTTTCTCAAAAAACTTTCATATAAAAAGTTTCTTTTTCATTTATACGTAAAACATTGTCCCCCTACAAACTTAGTTTAAGAAAAAATGGCTACGAAAGAAGAAATAACGAATGAAGCTTCCTATGGAGAACCCATACCCTTGAATGGTTCCCCTCTCATATGGGATTACAACGATAAAGGAGAGGGATACGCGTACGGTGTACGTGTACGGGATACGGATACGTATACGTCGAAAGTGTTTAATTTCGAAGACTTTAAACCTGTCAAACCTATTCAGGATAATGGTGATCCTGATAGTGATGATAGTTTGAAAGCATTTTTGGAGATTGACGATGTAAAGGACGAAAAAGTATTTAATAGAAACATTAAAAAAAAGTATATACCCGTTGTGATATTAATAGTCTTCGACAGAATTTTCCAAATCAAAAATATATTTTACGACACTGTATATACTTTCCCTCGGGTAAGCTATCCGGGTATAAATTATATTTAGAAGTGGTAGATGGGGGAATTCTTTGTCAGCATAAATATCTAACAACAATTATGATAACTGATGATTCCATACTTAGTTCCATTAATAAAGAAATGTATTTAGATTAAATAAAAACAATAAAAAGATTTGTTTTTTCAAAAAAAAGTTATTGTGTGTTAAAGTACATTTTATTTTTTTTAAAAATATATCTATTTGAAAAACACCAAATAATTTTTGGAACCCTCTACAAATTTTATCATTTTTTAAAAAATACCGTAAGAATATCAATAATTAAGAATATCAGTCATTCGGCCATAAGATGGCGTCGAGGTAAGAGCTCCATGGCGGAAAATTCTATGATTAATTCTATAAACCCAAATTTGATTATTTTTATTTCAACATCGTACAACTCTTCCAATAAAAATAATATGGACGTTTTTTTGGAGGGTAAGTATAAATCACATTGGGTGAGGTATGATGGTCGTTTATAAAGTTTTTTTTTGAATTTTAAAATATCTATCTCATGAAATTGACTACGATCACCTTGATTGACCTCTCTCTCTGGTCGTCAAACTCAAGGTTAAACCAAAAACTGGTCGTACAACAACACCAGGTTTCATGAGATAAATATATACAAAATTCACAAAAAACCTCTTGTATACGACCAGGTGCATATCCCCCTGATTTGATGGCTGGTCGCTCTTTACAGGGTGACCACACCTTAAAAATACGACACCCCCCTGGAAATTTGGGACTGGACTGTGCTCTGATTGGTCAATTCAAATCATACTGGATTCTGATTGGCTTAGAGCTCAGTCCAGTCCCTAACACATTGATAATAATAATATATATATTATTACTACTAATGAGCATCATTACAATTACTGATGATACATGACAATCGTCAAGCTCGTATCCTCAGAAAAATTATGCTGAGTCCAACACAGGAATCGAACCTGTGACCTTCTCATTGCCGCCTGCCGGTGAGACGCTCTAACCATTGAGTCACCGAGACTCAAATGGAGAGCGAAGGTCACAATGATGTACTGGTTCGATGCAGCAGTGTACCGATATCATATATCGGTAATGTTTGGATGTGTTACTTAATATACACATGCAGCTTGGAGTAGACAGACGATACATGGACGATCGTTAAGCTCGTATCCTCAGAAAAATGATTCTGCATCCCAGATGGGACGAGCCGATAGAGAAAAATCCAATTTACTGATACGATAAATTCTGATACAATATATAGGCTTATCAGCCGTTATATCGGTGGTTACCGATATTGGTCAGCAGGAATTCTTAACACTTGAATTTGGGGCAAAACGTTAGCAAAACATAAGTGTTAGTGTGTTACTACTAGTAGACCAGTAATAGTCTAACAGAAAAGTATTTACAATAGATTGGATTTAGCATAGTAAAAATGCACCAATTGTATACGTCTCCTTTTTTATATTAAATTTATTCTTGAGATATTGACCAATCAAATTGAGTAAAATGCGCATAAATTAGGAACCTAAACAACGCCTATTTATGCACGAACAGCGCACTACGCTTGTTTTCTCAATAGTAATGGCGGCCATGGGAGCATACGAATTTTGTGAAATGTTTAATGATTCAGAAAACGAACAAGTATTTAGTGGTTTTAAAAGTAGTTGACAGCGATTCAGACCTTAATTTTAGCAACATTTAAGACAGACTAACAAAGAAGACGTAGAAGGGAGGCACAAACTTAGTTTACATGCAGTGGAAGGACAAAAGAGCTATTTGAAGTACATTTTCTGGTTTCTCCTTGATGTGGTTATTGAAAATGGGTTTGTTTTAGACAAAATCGACGGTTATGTTGGCAGAGCTGATGTGCAGAGAAGAGAAAGTCAGTAGAAAAACATATTACATTATTGGTTGTCCGAACTGGGTTCTTTTTTACTGCAATTTCATTTTAATTTAATCGAAAAAGCCAAGAACGACGGGCGAAAGATGCGGACGCACAAAAGACGAAGTTCAGGCGCGAACAGTGCGATGTTACTCTGTAAAGACGAATGTTTTCGCTTTTATCATTTGAACTAAACTCTAAAAGTGATTAAATTAATGTTTAAAATAGTATTTTTGTAAAATATGTACATGTGTAATATGATTTGATAATATTTAGAATACTGTTTCATTATTTGTTGAGCATGTTATGGTGGTAAATTTATTTTACCTGCTAGTATTGAACCTTAATTTTTAGTGCATTTCTACATGTAAAGCTCCTGGAAAATATACTAGATGTTTCATTATTGTGTGAACTTCAATGTTGTGTAATTGTTTACCACAAATGAGCTAAAGAATTCTACTGAGCATATACATTTTGTTATGTAGTGGAATTATTTTAGCTGCAGAAATATGGATGGCTACATCACTGGGGGCCTGGAGTTGAAAGGGTTAATGTAGTATATTAGGTGAACAGAATACCCCAACAGGCTAGAAGCACAATTATAGGGGTTCCGAGGGCCTACGATTTAAGGTCGTTATCCAAGAAGACCCAAAGTCTTACCATTTGCTAGTATTATTGCAAAGGCAGCACTTTCTCCTCAATTATTTTAAAACCCTGAGTAATGGTCTGAACCAGGATTTGTTTTTAAACTTACCACTAGACCACAACAGCTGGTTGTATACGTATATGTATATGATAAATACCTTGTGGTAATTTATCAAGGTTCAAGTTTTGTTTTACCCAGCAGAAGCACAATATTTCTACTTGGATGGATTTTTTTGGAGTGTTGGTTCAAAATGCTGGTTCAAGGAAAAATTGTGTTCTTCTTTCCAGTTTGGTGTGCTTTCAAACGGTGATAAGGTTAATCGAGCAGCTTCACCCCCTATTTCAGTAAACGATCAACGCAATATATAAGCAGATGTTGGTAAGATATGTTACTCTTGAAAATATCTACTTTAAGAAAACAGTATATTAATTTAATGATATTTTTTGGAAAATAAATGATTAATTGAAAACATCGTTATAAATATTATTCAGCCAGAGTGTAAAAAACTGGCACATGAGATGGTCAGTTGAAACTGTTCGGGTTAAAGAGTGAGTGATCAAGCTCAACTTCTATTAGCTATTGTATAATTACCTCTTCTCTTGTTAAACATCACCATCCTTGCCAAAGTAACCTCGGCAAGTTGCCTCCAATTTTCTTTTTTAGCGTCTTTTCTTACTTTGGATGTAAGATCCGCTATCTCTTTCATCAAAAACTCCCGTAATAATAAGAGATCATCTGTGAGAGGAAGTAGTTGAGGCGTGTTATGCTTCGCGTAGGCCAGATAACTTGCGCTGGAGTCGTAATTTTCTCCCCCCATTCTGCATCATAGAGTTGAAGAAAAATATCTATATCATTTTTCTTTTTCATATCCATTGCTCTAAGGGCTTGGCACCTTATGATAACTGCAGCCTTTTTAATGCTATACCCACATTTTATTGTTGTTGATGGACTTTTATAGTTTTTATTGGCAATGGATCCTTCTTTCTCTTCGTATCCTCCAATATTTCTTGCGCACTTGATGAGATCGTCAAAGTGGCCAGGTTTTAAAAGATCCTCCAAACTTGCTGTTGGGTTCCCTGTTAGCTTTCTCCCTTCCAATACAATTCTTGCCAATAACCACATTTGTTGGGACACCTCAACAGCTTTTTGGTTTCCTCTCTTTTCTATGAGGGCGGAACCTAAATTCAAAATTGTTTTGTCTTGTTGCGCAACAAGACTAATGTTATCGATGGCCATAATTGAAATTACGTTTTCCGATAGCTTCTCGCTACATCCTTCCTTGCATGTGTTTGATGACAGCATAAATCGTCCTTCGTACTGCATCCTTTTTGATGCAACCTTGTCTCCACCAACACCTTCTTGGAATGGGCACTTTGGGGCATGCCGCCACAATTCATCTTTTTGGAAAAATCCATGGCAATATGTGCATGGTAAGTAATTAGAAGGGTTAGCGTCCATGTTAGCTGATGGCCTTCTTTCCACTTTTAGTTCTCCTTTTCCCATCTCCAATACTTTTACGTTGTGATTGTAATTACCCATTCTCCGCATTCTTTCAAATCCTGTATTCTTATTGCTCTCTTTTTGGCAGGCAATGGCCTCTTGTACTTCTGGTTCATCACCATGTACATTCTGCATATGGCGGGCGACTTTCGCATATTCTTTTTCGCAGAAAAAGCAACTATTTAATTTATCGTATACTCTTTTACCTTCTGCTACAGTCTTGATGTAAACTACAATTAGAGAAGAAAAAATTCACAAGAAACCAGTTAGTAAATTAATTTCATAACTTATAAATATAACATTTTGAAAATGTGAGCTTTGATTGATTAAAAGCTGTGTTATTTAACTATTGCCTCATGGAAATTGGGAGCAAATATTCTGATTGTTTTAGTAAAAAAACAGGGTTTTCTTACTATTGCGAATGCTGCAATCTGATTGGTTATAATACTCAATAAATATCGAGCAGCGGAGAGCAACGCAGAGTTTTTCGCAAAAAAAGCAATGCTTACTCTTTGTTTTTTTAAATAATTTTGACGAAATAATGAAAACAAGTTTTGTTTTTACTAAGCAATAGCTAATTCGGGTATCGCCTTCGTTAACTATATCACCTCATAAAAGTTTCGATCTCGTAATCCAATTGTTAAATATATCTATCTATATCCGTATCTACGTTTTCGCATATTCGCATAAAACGTCAACTTTTGTAACCGGCAAATGTCGGTGCTTAAAGGTTAAACGTGCCGATCATAATGGATATTGATGGGGTATTTATGACTATATTTTCGTAATAAATTTATCTCCACCTGATGATGGTCTACACGAATGTAATAGGAGCATATGAAAAACATAGTGTTAGTGCATAGCTTTACCCTAGTAACTAAATAATGTCCTGCTATAACGCCAAACAATAATTGGTATTTGGTATCAACAATGTACAAATAAACTTGTTAGTAAACAGCATACACACAAGAGTAACGAAAGTACAATGTGGGCAAAAGACATATATTAGGCCCATACATAAACTAATTCCTTTGGACATTTAACATTTGATAGTTAAAGCTTGACATTCGCCATTTGAACGTTGTTTGTTCACACTGGTGGTATTAGACTTCAGTGTGGGGAGGGGGAATGTTAAGAAGCATTATAATATATTCATGTTCATGTTAATGTTAATTTATGCTAAAATATTTACGGCCGAGAGACAAGACTAGGTCGAGAGCATGGAGAAAAAGAGAAGGACATATTGTTTCTCAATCTCGTTCCCAGAGCTTCCTTTAAAATCGAACAGTCTAGTTAACAATATATATGTAATATATATATGTATAATAGCAGGTGAGCATTTGTATTCGCATTTTTTTTAAAGTGGACATAATGGATTGGAAGATGTTAAAATTAAAATAATTGACAAAACAAATGTAAATGATCCGACAACAAGGGAGGGATTCTGGGCATACAATTTAGATACATTTATACCTCCGGGACTTAATATTAGGGATTTTTTGTAAAATAGTTGGATTTTTAATTAGATTGTAGAGTATATATTAGCGCTTCAAGAATCTGTGTTCTCATGTCTTGACAAAGGGGCTTGCCCCGAAACGTTGTCGTTGATGTTTAATAAAGTTTTAAAGTTTTTATCCTGATGTTTTATAAATGTTTTTAAACTTGAGAAGGAGGATTCCTGATAAGTATATATATGTATATATATATATATATATATATATATATATATACATAGATATACATATACATAGATATACATATACATATACACATACACACACACATACACATACACATATATATATATATATATATGTGTATGTATAGGTTATAATAATAACTAGAAATACGTGTACGCAACAACCCTCGCCCGCTTACTGTTTGAGGCTTAATTAATATTGCCAAACTGAACAGATTTTCAAACTGCTTATTTTTTGGGTGCAATTTGTGGGTAGTGTACTGAACAGTACCCAAGTGGGAAAGTCTGCCAACACTAAATTGTCTTGCAGGCAGGGTTAGAAACCAATTGTGTAACTATTGATTATTGAAATTAATAATTAATTTTAATAATTATTAATTTAAATAATAATTGTATTAATTATATATTACA
>JAYKKM010000009.1:2650000-2795000 GCA_035772405.1 Chrysogorgia sp. JL179-B06
AAGACTTAAAAGTTACACCAACACAGCCATGGTTCTTTCACAATGGGGTAAAGCTTGTCTATTTGTTTGACCCACCACACCTTATCAAAGCAGTAAGAAACAATTTGGTTAACTATAATTTTCATTTTGGAGATAAAGTAGCTAGCTGAAATGACGTCACGGGTATGTATGAAAAGGACAGTACTTTGTCAATACGTTGTTGTCCAAACTTGACCGAAAAACACATGAACCCCAATGGTTTTACAAAAATGAAAGTCAAATATGCAACTAAAGTACTAAGTCACACTGTGTCTGCAACCATAACGATGTCTGTCAGTCTTGATGCTTTACCGACCTCAGCTGAATTAATTTCAAATTTTTGAATTTATTTTTGATTGTTTAAATAGTTTCTCTCTTAAAAGTCCAAAGTTGTATAGATGAGCAATGACTCAAAATTCTGTTCACCACAAATTTGTTGCTGTTACCATATATTACTAAAGTCAGTGATCCTGCGATCCAAAAATTGTGCAGATGACCTTAACAGGAACACTTGTCCTCTGGAAAGAGACTTCTTTTAAATTCCTTTTAAACAGATGCCTTAGTCAAGACCCTAGATTGCTGACTGTAATATAATTTATAGCGCACGCGCGCGCCAACATGAGTAATCCAAGATGGCGGCTCAACCGGTCAAAAATCATAGACAGTGCATAGGAAAAACGATGTTTTTCACATTTTACATCCGTCCACTGTTTCCGATCCGTCCGACCACGTTTTTTTGGGAAGAACTACCTGTTGTGAAGGTCTTGGATGAAAATCGTACAATTTGAGTGGAATTAACAACAAAATAATCGATCGTTAAATGTTGCCGAAACAGTCACTTGGTCGGTTCAAGACGTTCGTGCCTCCCAACCCCTTAACTAAGTCAGTTTCTTGAGTCAGTCGTTGCCAAAAAGAATACGTTTTGTCAGCTTTGGCCTCTTGGATGAATTTCCTTCGCGGACAACTCGGTCGGAATAAACTTTTCCGAAACGATGGCTTAATATTTTGATGTACAAATCAATTATTTTGTTGATGATGATGGTAATAATATGGTCTTCACGAAATTGCTGGTCGAGTAGATGACTTTCGCGGGAGTGCTGTTCCAAGCATTGGAAAGAACTGGCTTTCACTTCTTGCAGGACATCAGATTTCAAGCTTGATAGCGCCTTCTTGTTTAAAGATGCCCAATCACCAAGCAATGGACGAGCCTGTCGGTCGGTAGCTTTGACCACTCTAACGACTGATTGAGATCTGAGATGGTGTTAGATTCACATTGGGAATTTGAACTATAACAATGATCAGGTAATGCTGACTGACTGTTGTCAACTGCTACCAAAGCAATTGCACATTCTGGACATTTGCTACAGACTGTAATCTTCTTTACAATGTATCCTGCAATATAAGACAGGACATCATCTCTCCAGATTGTGGAACAGTTTAAGGAATTGATAATGTTAATGTCAACATGGCCCATTTCTTGATCCACTTTTTAAATAAAATTTAAGTAAAATATAAGAAGAGTATAAAGTCAGGTATTCAGATCCTGGAAATATAGTGGTACCCATGATGTAGTGGTTGATGATGGATGGGCCGAAATGGATTAAGTTTATGATGGTTTAAGTTTATTGCTGCATGTATAGGGTTGGAATAAAAATTGAATGAAATGAAATAACTTTGTTACAATTATTATTATTATATCTGATCGATTTAATTTGGTCTGACGATGTGGAAACTAGTGGGTGGTGGTAGTTTGGATGAATAGGATTTGTCTGTGTGAAACCATGGAACTAATGTACCAGAGAAAAAGACAAAAAGGTAAGGAAAGGAAAAACGAGGAAGTGGCTGGCATTTTTTATTGTAAAATGGAAAAAATACTAAAATATCGAAATAAAAATAGAAAACAGTGTGAAAGGGAAAATAAAAGAAGTCAGGTATTTGGATCCTGTGAATAAATTTGTGGACCAGTGACCAGTCTAACTGTGTTGAATACCTGGGCTGATGGTGTGACATATCTGATAAAAGCAAAATTGAATGGTGTGTTTGAGTGAATAAAAGAGGTGAAAGAAAGAAAGGGACATGGAAGGTATGGAAGGAATTGCAAAACCCGGATGCAAAAACTGGAATATAGGGAAAAATAGGAAATTGTACTTACGAATTCAGTTAAGAAACAGGTTTTAGGGCTTGTACAACTATTTCCAAGTATTATCGCGTATAGATTGTGATGCAGAAAGACTATATAAATGTTGTTATGGAAACGTGTGGTGGTTGTGTTATCGTACTGTACAAGGGAAAGTATAATTTAGCTAATGATTTGTGCACAGTGATAAATTGTGGTTGGGGTTAATTTGTGAAAATTGATTGCCGAAAAAGGGTTGTTATATTCATATTGTAGTGGAATTTACAGTGTATATGCTTGGTTTGAGAATCAGACCGCTTTAATATTTGTTTTGGTGCCCTAAAGTGGACTGGTTCACTGTGGGTTGTGATTTTTTTGACCATACCAAGTTATCCAGTTGTCCCATGATAGTGAAATTAATTAGATATATAAATTGAAACCGAAATTGTCAATATCTTGTTTGTATTGACTGCCCAAGAGCTTGCATGAACATAATATTGTGAATTGGCACATTTTTATTGCATTTAAATAATGTTATTAATCATAGTTGGGGTTCTTTCTTCTTAATTGGTACATGGCCAGAGGCAGAGTATATGTAGGCAGGACTTGGACCTTAGTAAGTAGTCTGTTTGATCAGAGGGTCCCCAGGTCTTTGATCCCCATGTCATACATATAGGTTGGTACATGCACTGCTTTAAATGTGGATAGCCGGCTTAATGCTGTTGCAATACATAACAGGTGAATAATATACTCTGTTAAATTTTATAAGAATGGACCTGTAGTATTTCATCAGGGGTCCACTTTGATATTAATTGTCAGCAGGTGGCTTTATTTCTGGATTGTAAGTACTACTTGTAAAGGACAAGACTAAGAGTTATTCAGCACCAATTATGTGCAGCCATCTTAAGACAGGGTGAACGGTAGTTAGTTTATTGGTCAGGACAAATTACTTTGGTGTTGGTAATTGTGCCACTCCAGGTGTCATGGCCTTAGTTCAGATCCAGTCAATGAGAGTACTGTAGTTCTATACAGATAATTAAAGGATGTCTTGACCAAGAGACCACCTCTTGGTTTATATACCAAGAAAGAGTAAAATAAACAGCACTATAGCTTTTGAAATATTTTGATATAACAAACGTCGCTTAAGAAAATCTCGCAAAAGACAGTAGAAATAAAAAGTAAAACAATCCAGGTGAGTTTCGCGCGCTTTTTTGTTTGCCAATCATAGATATAGAACTGGAACTTTCACCTGATGGCTGCTGCAGATTGTATAGTATAATATGCTTTAGAAGCTAATTTTGGGTTAAATGTACTTGTTGAAGTAAAATTCTGTCTTTTAACGCAAAAGATGTATATATACTTCGTGTTTAAAAGAAGCTAATTACATGAGTACTGTATAACTATATTCTATGCTAAAATAGTGAAAATTGCCGACGACAGATCGCTATCTGTTTGTCCACTAACACGTAAGCTTTCCATCTCGTATCAACACCTCAAAACTATTCAAAACCTTTATTTTCGGCCAGAAATGTCTCGAACCGACCAAGTGACCGCAAGTGACTGTTTCGGCAACATTTAACGATCGATTATTTTGTTGTTAATTCCACTCAAATTGTACGATTTTCATCCAAGACCTTCACAACAGGTAGTTCTTCCCAAAAAAAGGTGGTCGAACGGGATCGGAAACAGTGGACGGATGTAAAATGTGAAAAACATCGTTTTTCCTATGCACTGTCTATGATTTTTGACCGGTTGAGCCGCCATCTTGGATTACTCATGTTGGCGCGCCTTTTCAGCCGAGTCAGCAATCTAGGTCTCCTATATCTATGGTCAAGACCCACTAGAGAATTGTTGGCTCAATAAGACAGCAAGGTGGAAATGCTGAAAACCCAACACCACTTCAGTTTTGTAGAGCTTTTAGGAAATTGTACAGAGGATTTTGATTCCATCACAATTCTTCAATTGCAGTTCAAGAAATTAGCCAACCACAAGCATTTGAAGTGGATGTAACAGATTATAAAACTTTTTCACTTGAAATTAATTTAATTGGCTGGCATTATACCTATGTTGCAGGTTTGCAAAAGCATACTTGTGAGATATGTACATGGCCAGAAATCTGGGACATTCAGCGGAAGTGGTTGCTGGCTCAGAAATTATAGCACGCTAAAAATTCAAAATGGCGGTTCGTTTCTACAATGAACTGAATAATTTAAGTACCGCCGATTTTTATGCAAAGCCTGAGAAGAAAAAAGGAAAATATTTTGAAATAGAAAGGGTTATTTCTCGAAGAACCAGGAAACGAAAAGTAAGTCGCTTCTATAATATTATTCGCTTGTTTTATCTCAAGTGAATGGATGATTTTAAGTTCAGTTTTATAATTAATATGTTAATTTTACGCTTTCGACTATGATATTGTAATTAAAATGCAAATGATTATCGTTATAACACAATCATGATATCATTTCAGGCCGAGTATCTAGTTAAAGTGGAAGGGTTATAGCGCCCTCGTTAATTCTTGGGAACCAGAAGAAAACTTGAATTCTTTGGCTTTGAGGTAAATATTTATTTGAGAATTTTGGGATAATCATGATTTTGCCTATTAGGCCATTGAATCGATTATATAAATTCAAGTGGACTGTTTGATTAATTGTCTCAAACAATCACCCATGAATTGGTTTTGTATGGGGGAGGGGAGTTCTGGGCATGTCTTAAATTCACATTTTGTTTCCAAGCTGACAAATATTCACTTATACATACTGTATACCTGTATTTGCTAAATGTGTCGAAATATGTTTTATAGAACATTCAGAGAACCAATGCCTCTCACAGAATTGGTCACATCTGGGATTGATGCACTCCACACCGGCATTTTGGAGAATCTTGCATCCAAATGTATGTCACCCACCATCATTCCTTTCAGGCATGATGTGTTTTGGTTCCTTTTCAAGGAAAAAGGGACAACTACCGATGATGGACGGTATATTTTCCTGAATAAGTTGGACTTTGTCAGGTGTTTGTGGGATGGCCAGTGGGATCAAGTGCTGGATAAACTTGGAGATGGTGTAAAATCTTGTTACCCCATCAAAGTTAGACCTTTCATCAGCCAAAGCCCCCGCAATTATATATTGAGTGATGGACAGATGAAACCATCACCACGTTATTACTTAGAAAAGCTTAGTATACGTTGTCGAAAACAACCATTTACAGTACTTTAGAACATGTAAGGTTGTTAATGTTATAGTTAACATATATTAATAAAATAATGAAATAATATACAAATACGCCTAATAGACCTTACTGATTATTATGTATAGCAAAGTGAAAAGGTGGTGAACTGCCGAGATTTTTAACGAGATACTGACGTTCATCAGAGTAAGCGAGGCTGTTGGGGAAAATTAGCATGTATCCTAACCCATGGGACAGCCTGCTTGCAGGCTAATTTGCCCCAACAGCCTTGCTTTCATGAGATAATCAGTAAGGTCAATTAGGCATAGCTATGAACAAATATATATACAGTACATTGTAATCCCTTAGAACTTAGTTTATATTTCAAGACTGTGACCAATGCTTAACACAAAGGAAAATGAAAAGGCAAATGCCTGCTGATGGATAAAAAACAAATTAAGTTTGAATATATAAACAAACTTAATTTGTTGTTTACCCATCAGACAGTAGGCTTTTGCCTTTTCGTTTTTCTTTGTGTGGATATATCATGCTCCCAATAGATGTCATTGTCCTTAACATAGTCTCTTTTTGTACGTTCTCGTTCCCTCAATGCCCACAACCGAGACTCATGCTTTAAAACATCCTCAGTACTGTTCCATTTGTTCGATTTTCGGAGAACCGTACTTCTGGCAACATCATTGTTTTTCTCAACCCCCTGGCCAGTAAAAAGTTTAACAGTTTTAAATGCCTGTAAGAACTGAGGAACATGATACACCATGGCATGCATATATGGGGTGACATTGAGTTTTTTGTATCCAATACACTTTTCTCGAAGGGATATGAAGAGATTGATCCACTCTTGTGCTTTGCCAAAATAGCTATCAATCATCTCTTGTGAAGGGATGTACAATTTACAATGGCATAAATAACTGAAAATTTTTCCCATAATACCTTAACTTCTTTTTCACCAATTGGCCGGATAACACCTTCTATTTTTTCTGGTAGGTATTTTAGCAGTTTCTTTTTGTCATTACCCATGAGACTGGTGAAGTCGTATATACCTGATCCCTTTCCATCAGCATTTTTTATCTCCCAAATAGCAAATGAAATGCCACAAGACTGAATTGTTTCTACCAGATGGTTTAAATGATTATTATTTTGATCTTTTTTCTTCTTTCCCCAGTTGCATTCTTCATCCCACTTCAATGCATCCAACATCAAGTTTTTTATCAGTACGTCCATTACTCTTAGCAACAAATGCAGTTCATCGATGATAATGTGATCTAATGGAATATCTAATAGGGGTGGTTGTACACAACAGTAGTTTTTTGTTGTTTTACCTGACAAACAGTTGTTATAAATCATCCAATGTCCTCTTTAGATTAGCCGAGTGGTAATGCTCCAGATTATACGACATGTTCCATCGCTCGTCTTTATGAACTTTACACCAGACACATGCATGATTGGAATTTGCAGCACTTAAGCCCATCAAAATTAAAAGAAATTTGTAATCTCCTCCTAGGAAGAATTCAAGATTTACAGTTTTCCCATTCACTTCAATCTTCTTTTCTTTGACAAGTGCGTTGATATCCCTGAACACATCTTTGAAGCAGGTTTCTAGTGTACTGTAGTTTTCTTTACCTTTCACTACAGCAATGGTATGGTTTCCTTTCGCTGCCATAACATCCTCAGATGGGTCCACTATTCCAAAACTCATCAGGATGAAGTTAGAATTTCTTGTCATTTGGGCACCATCCCCAGAAATTTTAATTTTGATGGAATCTCCATTAGTTACAGTATTGGGATGGTTGGCAACATAATCTGTAACCCGGTCAGTCAATAATTCCTTAAATGATAATTGAGCACCTTCTTCTTCACCTGGGGTTGCACTTATGTGGCACATCTTGTTCAACTGTTCTCGCCTTTGCTTTATCAGGTAGGATCTTGGCAATTGATCATTGACCATCGACAACTCATGATAGAAGCTGTCCCCAACATAAAATTTGTCTAGAAGAAATAAAATGTTCTCAACGTTCGACTTATCCTCCTCTGAGAGAGTGGCAAAGCCATGTCCATCCACAGCATCTTTCCTTCCAGTCTTCAAATTATGGACAGTATCAGTCTTCATCTCCCTGACAGTCATCTTTTCGAGTTTTAGTCCAAAAGACTCCGCAAACCACAATGCAACTTTAGCACGTGACATGAATGTTGCTAGTGTTCTTGACTTTTTTTGTACTTCTGAAACATCTTTCCCCTTGTGCTTAGTAGTGCTGCTTTGCAACTTATCGATATAATTCATTAGTTCTTCGTTCTTAGCCGACAAATCTGTGATCTCTTTGTCTTTCTCCTCGAGAGCTGCAACCATTTCATCAAGCAATTGCCTGGCACTTGCTTCCAAATTCTCGTAATTTTTCTTCCATTCCTCCAATTCACTACTGACTGCTCGTTGTTCACTTTTTACATCCTCTTGTGAAACTGTTTGTCCTTCCATAATATGGAAAGTTTTGGTTCTTGACTCCAATGTCATTCGTTTCCTGCCTCTCGCCCGTTTATACTCAACATTCACATAACTAGCCAATTTTCTTATTGATTCATCCACTGCTGATCTGATGCTTGCTTCTTGTGTAATTGCAAATGAATGTCCAGGGATTGAATGTTCAAGTAAGTCAACAAACAGGTATTCATTTTCAGTAGACGTTGAATCTACATTCCTCGAAGACTTTGATGTTGACACAAGGTCATACCAAACCTTTAATAATGGATAGGGAAAACTAACTGCAAAGAGGACAGTTTTGGCTGCAAGCTTATTTGCATATGATATCGATGGTTTTTCTATTCCTAATTTGAATTGCAAATTTTGAAGCGATGTTGGGATATCAGACATTTTAAATGATATATAATAACTATTATAAACTTACAACATAACTGTCCTCGCAGACAGACTCTTTAACCAAAACGCCGAGTAAACCAAGTCAGTTGTATCAAAATATTGAAGGATTTTTCACAAAAATCACACACGAAATGTCAAAGAAATGTCTAATTTCGCGCCAATATTTACAATATTTTTGAAGCTACGGTATATCTAAGCAGCGGCAAAGGCCATGGGAACCTAACAACAGCAAGCGATGGCGGAAAGAAAACAAAACGTTAACAGACTAAAACCTTTGAAAGACTTGCTCTTTAGCCGACATCAAGGCAACGTTCGGGACATTATTCTGCTCACTAAAAACCTAGTATTTCAAGCAGTTTGGGAACATATTTATGTGAACAAATATGAAACCAAAAAACATACAAAACAAAGAAACGTTCCTCCCGAGAAAATTCAGACGTTTGCATCGTGGACAAACAGCACAGAAGCAACCGAATTCGGAGCTCAAAAATAGGTGCTATGGCAAAATGTGGCCGATTTTGCTGACTTTGTATGCAGAATATAAGGTATGTTTATGTTGGGCTCGGGAACATATGTGGGAGATACCAAACTTAATGAAATTTGTAGAGCAAAACTATCGCTCAATTTCATGATGTTTTGGACGTTCGCGAGTCGCAATTTACATTTATGAACAACTGAAAATGCTTTGTTTTACATATTTCCTATATAAATCTATATAAAAGACGCCATATTGAATAACGAATAAGCGATTTAGTGCGCATGCTTGTCAGCCACACTGTCCCAGATTTCTGCCCATGAAAAACAAACTTGCTAGTGAAATATAAACCAAAAAAACAACACCGTCTATTTTCAAAGTCATTGCAGCAGTATATAATGAGGTTATCTGGAAAAGTAAAATGTATTTTTAGGGAGTGCTACTCTTGATGATAACTTCGGAAATGCTGACTCGCATTTACGTGTGATGGTGCCTTAATGTCCGTTGTTACCTACCGTTTTCACAGCTCTTTCTCAAACTGGTTGAGGGTTTCTATTATTTCGTAGCTGTTGGCATTACTCCAATCCGGCCTCTCAGAATAATCTTTGACAGTTAGCTTTGACGCCTCTCCTCTTCGTTTATTAAACATAACCAGCCTTATCAAGGTCGATTGGGCCAACAGGCTTCAATTGAAGCTGGTTATGCATGGTTTTCGCATTCTCGCTAATCTTTGTAACAATCAGGGGCGGATCCAGACTGATGCAACTGATGCTCAAGCGTCAGTCAGATTTTGAGCTTCGACAAGAAAATCCACATTATAAATAAAATGTTTCTACTCACGATTTTCTTCATTGCAATGTCAAATGCATGTTTTACTCTTTTCATTTTTTAATCCGAGTTTCAGCATGCATTTGACATTTTATACCGAGTTATTTTAATATCCCTGCAAGTACTTCAAGTAATAATTATATTATGATTGAACCGAAATGTTTTCATGCCCTCGGCTAGTGAACCCTTTCGATTGGATTAGTTGAAGTATTGGTATGATTACCGCTGCCTAATTCCGTGTGCGCAGTGACTCGGGTTAACTGCCTTTCTGGAGAACCTGTACGCAGGTTAGCTTCAGTTGGAAAGCTCTGTCATTGGCTTGCTTCAGTCAGTGTCCGTTGGGAAGCTCTGCTATTGGCTTGCTTTAGTCAGTTCAAATCTGACTGAAGCAAACCAATGAAAATGCTCCCACACGTAATCTGACTGAAGCAAGCCAATGAGATTGACGCTGATTGAAGCTATGACTGAAGCAAGCGACCTTGTGGCAGTTGCACAGCGGTCGATACTGTAAACATGGTAGTAAATAAATTTGGCGCGATCTTTAGCGTTTTCCTGTCAATACAAAGTGTGCGGGATTGTTTTAAAGGCAACACTGTTTCTACCGATTAAGCTCTCACTCAGCTCTATTCTTGGATTCTTTGATGGATGTCGGGACCCGGACGACTCAAAGTTTCGATTTTGTGAAGTCACAGCGTGACTGAGGTAAATTATCTAGTTGAGTAAATATCAACAATCCTAAGAAGTACAGTATATATAACTTATTTTAATCATGTTTTATCATTCACACAGAATATTTGACCAACACAACATTTGACTAGACTAGAGTGAGACGAGTTGACAATAGGCTGGTCTGTAGTGTAGTAGTATAAACTGAGTCTGTCATTGTATACATATCACATGTCATATGTGCAGAAAAATGCGAGGAAAAATGCCAAAAAAGCTTTTGTGCAAATATTTCAACTGAAATTACAGTAATTTTGATCTGTCAGCATAATACCACCAGTCCACCCTTGTACATGCATAATGCAGACAAGTCTGTATATTAATATATTGAATTCATATTTTCCATTAGTTCTGTTAGATACTGTATGTGTACATGCAATGTGTACATGCATTACTATAAGGGGTTAAATAATTGTTGCTTGAGTTGTCCATACTGGCATACATGTAGTCACTAGAATTACATTTACATTGTCTGGAACAAAGTCTTTGTTTTTGTTCATGTTTATGCAAATGTGTGCACTTTTACACTTGCTGAACACATTTGTATTTTCTGTCTAATGAAGCAATTAGCAGGAATAGGCGAATACCTGTAGCAGCATTTGGGTTTAATCACTTAACCGTGCTATATAAATATTAATGAATGTAAAACAAATGATTGGTGCACTTTCAGGGCATCCTCAACATAAATTGCAGCTTATTATTAGCTGCTTTGATGTTCGTTATGTTTCCAGACCATATAATTCGAAGTGACTATAAGTTTCCAAATAACCTTTTATGTTGCTTCAGGGCTGTAGAACTTGTGAAAATGTGGGGGGAGGGTAATCAGTAGAATGTCATTTGATTAGGCTGCTTTAACACTTCATTATATTGTTGATTTAATTCTGGCAAAAAAGGGTGGGCAGCAGGCATGTCCCTCTCATTTACAGAGCAACAGGGAATGGGAAACTACCTTTTCAATGCTTGTTCCATAGGCCTAACTGGTGATGAAAGTGTCCCTGTTTATTTGCAATATTTGATCAGTATTGAATTGTTTAAGCATTCATTGTATTATTCAATTCATCCAATAATATATTGTCATTGTTTCCATGGCAAGATAATGGACAAGAATACAATATTTGCTATTGCTCTGTCTCATATTGCTTTCCAATCATACCAGAATAATAATAGAATTGCAGCTGTACTAGTCATAGCTGAAGCAGTAAATGTGGCAAGCAATTTTAGCTATTCTTCCTTTTTGTCATGGGCTTTGTGTAGTGTCATTATTGGTAAGCCTATAGAGTTGTACTGTATTATCCCAGTGGAAAAGACACTGCTGGTAATGTTTACAAATTGTTATTTAACTGCAAAGTGAGCCCACGCCTTCTAGATTAGATCATTCCAGAAAATATCCATACTCACTCCTCTTCGGACATCCTACAATAATTTCAGTTAATCTGAAGTTAATTTCACCCCCCCCCCCTTCCGACGGCACATATTTCCTCCATGGGGAAGATGTGGATCTTTCCTGGGACAACCCATTTATTAGCCTTAAATTGCAATGCACATTTTCCTTGGACTATATCTCAACCTCAAAACTCCAACCAAAGAAAGATCACTTTGTTCCTCTAAATGCCAGTACATGTAAATCTTAAAGATGTAAAGTTTTCCCTTCCTTCATTTTTTGTGAAGTCTTATGAATTAATAATAGCCAAAAATTCCTCATGTACAACTTCTGCTATACAGCCCCCAAACATCAAAGTACCAGCCATACAAACAAACAATTGAAAGCAGCTCACAATTGCTCATTTTGCTGATAAGGTACCTATAAGCCATTAGATAAATTCAACCATTCTTCTCAATTAGTTACCACAATTGGTGATAAATTGTGTTACCTAAATCTGAAGCTCTTCCAAACCAGCCATCCTGTTCAGCATGCAATCATGAAAATAATCTACTCCCAGATCTGCAAAGCAATGTCAAAGATGACATTGGACACTTTTGTTTACATGTTAAAAGTTTTAGTGATGAGGAAATGTATAAGTTGTTAACCAATGCATGTATTTCTCAGATACATCTTGATTTTGTCTGCCCTGCAAATGGCTCAAATGGTAGAAAGTTTCAATACAGGTGGTTCTCGGAATTCCCTTGGCTTGCCTCTCGGAGTGTAGATGGGGCTTTTTGCCTTCATTGTGTTCTCTTTGCCAATGGAGAGAGTACCCATAATGCTGCTCATCTAACATGTCTATATAAACTAACTAACTGTCCAATTGCTTCAGTGATCTACTGATTATCCATACCTCTATAAACTGATTAAACTGTCCAATATATTGCTTGGTCAACTGATAATCCAACACCTCTATAAACTGATTGAACTGATTGCCTCTTGGCGGGTGCATGTTAAATTAATTTTTCTGTCTATAGATAGAAAAATTAATTTAAAAGTATCCCCCTGTAGTGGAAATGAGTATTTACCCTCTCTCTATGGTAAA
The DNA here is from genome assembly GCA_035772405.1 of Chrysogorgia sp. JL179-B06. Classification (NCBI taxonomy): domain Eukaryota; kingdom Metazoa; phylum Cnidaria; class Anthozoa; order Scleralcyonacea; family Chrysogorgiidae; genus Chrysogorgia; species Chrysogorgia sp. JL179-B06. The sequence goes on from JAYKKM010000009.1 coordinate 2,662,684, forward strand.
ATATTACAGGCATTTGATGTGTTTATTGCTCGGTAATCATGATTTACACACATGGTTTGATATTGTTATATACATGTACGTGAAATTGTCCGTAAATTACGATATTTGGTTCTTTGTTTTTGCATAAAATTTGAACGTAAAATTCTCTTAGAATGCGGGAAATCGCGTTTCTGAGGTTGAAGACTTCAAAATTTTCCGGGGGAGCATGCCCCCGTACCCCCTAGATATTACGCACCTACGGTGCGTGTCACGCCTGTGGCGCGAACTATTTCACAAATTTGCTTCAGTCAGATTTTGTGCTGGATCCGCCCCTGACAATGTACTTTAAAAGTTTGTCAAGATCCTCTGTGAGTGGCAACATGTCGACCTTCTGCATGCTGAAATGTGGGAACTCCATTACCTAGAAACTTTTCGAAGTTATCCGCATCTTCTTCGGCATCTTTGTCCTTTGACCGCAAAGCTTGTCCACGAATCGCATTCACACATTTTTTAGTGAATGGCCAATCGTTAATGCAAGCAATGGTGTTTACACATCTTGCTGGCCGTCTTTGGTTTCAAATTTACAAATGGTTTTGACAGCTTCAATAACATCAAATTTGTTAGGGTTTGATGAAGTCGAAAATTTGGGCGTTTAGATTTTCATCTGATTTTCTTAGCTGTATCACCAAACGAGCAAGTTCTCTACTTTTTTGAGATGTATCTTGCACGTTTTTTGTCCCATCCTTCGCGTTGTTCCTTGCTACCAAGGATGGTTCATCAGTCCTCGTGACTTGGTTGATCATGCTGCCGCACAATGATCAGCTCTCCTTCACCAAGTTTCCAGTATGGTCATATTGTGATGGTAGTTACCCCACAGTCTTAATTTTTCTAATTGCTTCCTCCTCTCGGCTGATCCAGTCTTCAAAGAGAGGGCAGCAGTCACTTCTTTCTCGCCAGCATGCTTTCTGTAATAGTGATGGGATATTTTTTTGATAATTCTCCACAGTAAAAGCATGCCTGCTTCTCATAAGTATAAATTAGTGCTAACATAATATTTTAAAGTTTCTTCAGCTGGTTACAATTTTGCAGTTGCAATTTTTTATAGATTGTGTAACAACTATAGATTCCGTAACAACTATAGATTCCACTTTGTCATTGTCTGTTCAGTTATACATGCACATATGACGTACATGAACAAAAGAACAAAAAAGTGGCCCATGCAATGGAACCACTTGTTATCTACTTATTTTATACAATAAAACTAGAAAACCAATTACGAAATGTTGATGGTTCCCAGGGCATGATTTTACCCGTCAAGCTGAGAACTTTGGCAGTGAAAGAATTAGCCTGTGTAGGCGGCGATTTTTTAGGGGTTCGGGTTTGGGTCGAGCAAGTGGGCTGCAGGGCAGAATGCGGGCGAAGGGAGATGGAAAAACCGCCTGCTGCAAAACTAGTGGTATTTAGATTATGCCCCCAACGACAATTATCCTAATCTAATTAAAAACTAATTAAAAACAACCAATCATATGACTGTTTTGTAATATGAGCACTTGCACGGATTCATAACAATAATAGTTCACGTGTGAATCTGTCAAACTCACTTTTGCGTGCAACAAATGCAAACCCCAAAGAAAAAGGCCAGTAACGGAAGAAAACAAAACGTTGCAAGTGCCAGCGATTTCTGTAGATTGCCCAATTAATCTTCACATTATTCTGAACAGATTTCTAAACCGTGCGCGAAAAATACGGAATGCCCATGAATTGTAATTAAAACCCATCTAGATGCAAACCCTTCGCAAGACCCAGTGGATAAAGAGGACATGCACAAGCAGCCACTCTCCTGGCACCACAAGATATAAGCGATTATTACCGTCAACTGTTTGTTCACCAAAAGCGCTTCTGAACGCCTCGTTTTTCTTTCCTTTCTTACTTTTTATCTTCCTAAATTTAATGGCAATATGTGTATTAATTTTATGTACTGTGTCTCTTGTTGGTGCCGGATACATTTATGACTGCTGATTTTATCAAACACGGCAATCAATTCTCGTTGACGCTAATTATAGAATACCTGTCCACTTTCGCTATTTGTATCTGTTGACAGTTAGCAAAAGGGTCAAATTACGGAAAGTTCATGATATACAATTGCTTCGTTCTATTTTAAAACCCCATTTAATTTGATAACAATCAACAACTACACACAATAATCCTTCGACATTATTATTAAAGACATTTTAGAGCATCTTGGTTTGTATTTCTGCCTTTAACTCTTTCATTACGGCTGAAAAACATCAAAAATTGAACGACCACGTTGTTCTATTGATATCTCTTGAAATAACCATAACTGTTGCGAAAGCTATACATTTTCTGGAAGCCCAATAAACCGGCTTTTACTTGTTCTTTTAAATTTCCCGAACAAAACACATTATGTTAATATAAATTAGCATTAATTATCATAAATCAGGTTGAAAAATTTACATTTTTCCAGAAAAGGCCATCTTGCACGCCCGCATAGCATCTTGAAAACTCAAAATGCCACCAATCGCAGAGTTGTTTATGAAATCAAATCAAACTTGGCGTGTGCGTGGATTTCATGTTCCTGGCGCTTGTCGAATTTCAATTTTTAATCTTGCGTTACCGTGTGCCGTGTTTTTCGATTGACGACTTTGCGGGTCATCAACGACCCATTTTAACTGCGCCCGTAGGGAAAGAGTTAATATAGAATGGCCGATATTTTTTCGCATCGATCAATTTTATATTTTCGCCTGAATTTTTCATCATCGTTGTAAGTCGGCTAAACAACACACATATCAAATTTTAAGCCAATTTGGTGAATTATTTCTTACATTTCTAAACACGGTGAATTTTGACCTTTTTGACCCACATGCACAGAACCTATTGTGTTTGTAGTGTATAGATAGCTTGCGTATACATTTAAAAGTATGAGCTCCCGTGCGGGTGGACCGGTGCGGGTGGGATCTCTGCAGAGACTCTGCTTCGGGTAACCCTTACATAATTCCTCTCAATGAGGGGGGTAGGGGGAGCAGAGAAGGGGGTTCATTTTTTGTCACTGACCATTTTTTTGCTTTGTTAAACTGTATTTACATTGATTATTTTCAATTCAACATGTAATAAACTGCTTTTCCTTTCACGCTTTTTCTTCGATTATTTTCAATTTACCTATTATTGCTTATTAACTCTTTCATTACGGCTGAAAAACATCAAAAATTGAACGACCACGTTGTTCTATTGATATCTCTTGAAATAACCATAACTGTTGCGAAAGCTATACATTTTCTGGAAGCCCAATAAACCGGCTTTTACTTGTTCTTTTAAATTTCCCGAACAAAACACATTATGTTAATATAAATTAGCATTAATCAGGTTGAAAAATTTACATTTTTCCAGAAAAGGCCATCTTGCACGCCCGCATAGCATCTTGAAAACTCAAAATGCCACCAATCGCAGAGTTGTTTATGAAATCAAATCAAACTTGGCGTGTGCGTGGATTTCATGTTCCTGGCGCTTGTCGAATTTCAATTTTTAATCTTGCGTTACCGTGTGCCGTGTTTTTCGATTGACGACTTTGCGGGTCATCAACGACCCATTTTAACTGCGCCCGTAGGGAAAGAGTTAAACATGGTTTGAAAAGTGGATGGGTATTCTATAATTGCTCCGTAACTGAGAGCCAACGATATATTAGCGTGTTGTATTTGAGAGGGAGTCTCATATTGTTGTTTCATCGAAGCTTTAAAGAAGCTCTGTTAAAGTTTGCTCGGAAAGTTCCACGGCATTGAATCCCATTGACTGCATCCCCGCTATCTGGTCCGAAATTATATTCGTGAGAGATGACCAGAATAGACGAAACAGTATCCTTCTTCAATCGTTTCAGCATTTCTTGCCTTGCGAGGACAAAAATTGTGAAAATCATGCTCTCACCAACACCGTTACCTAAAAGAAGTTCCTCTACAGCAACTTCTTGTTGTTCTTTCAGAATAATTTCTCGTCGAGTATTTCGCAAAATAAGTTTCCAACGCTTTAACCATACATTCTTTCACGTAGGCCATGTTGACTAATATTTCAATATTATATAATTTGACACCTCTTGAAATATTAACCAATCAGTATTTTCCGTTCACCAGTGGACCGATAATGCAAATTACCCACAAAATGGCAGGCGGTTTTTCCCTTGCCCGCTTGCTCGACCCCAAACCCCAACGCACCGCAACCCTAAAAAACCGCCGGCTATGAAAGAGTTAAAACCTATTTTAACTTATCTCAATTAATCTTTAACTGCCACAATAGACTTTTACTATTTTAATCTCCGTTAACGCCAGACTATTTTACTCAGACTAACGCCAGACGAATTTACCCGTCAAGGGGAGAAATCTAGCAGTGAAAAGCTTTTATGGGTTCAGGACTTTCGGTGTGATATTTTGTTTTATAATGTCGAGTTTTCCCAAGTATGCTGAACAATTGTTGCACATATGGTCAGAAAATATATCTGAAGATCTGTACAGCAGATTATAATTGTGCATTATAGTCCGCCTAGATGTTGCGCGTCTCATCTGAGTATACATCTTTTACAGTATATATCGAATGTGTAAATTCGCGACTTAAATAAGTTGCATATGTCGCCACGTCTTGATTAAGTTTGATATATTTTGACCTGTAGAAATGGCGTGCTATATTACATTCACAGCTTGGCCGTGATAGCTAAGAAAAGAATCGCGAAGAAATTGCGCTTCTATGACGAAGAGATTTCCAATTCATAGATAGGTTTTCCTTCATTGTGAAAAGTTGTGTGAACGTTACCAACGAACATGATAATAATAATAATGATAATAATTTATTTCATGTCGATTACATAGGGTGTGGTTACCCAATCACCCGAGCAAAAGGCTCATGAGAAAAATGGTCGACAATTATAAATAGAATTATGTAAAAATAATATTATGTTAATTACATACATTATAGGTTGATTAAAACTACATTAATTTAACTACATTAAAGTACTGAAATTATTTTTAAAATATTAAAAATAATAACCTATATACATGTGTTGCACTGGCAACCAGTTAGTTCACAAAGACCAATACAGTTTCGAAATTGAGATAATGAAGTTGCAGATTTAGCAGCTGTAGGTAACTTATTCCAGATATGAGATAATATAAGTATAAGAATTATGCATAAAACGACTACAATAAGAATTTTGAACGACATTATGACCGTTACCTCTTAAAGTGTATGGAGTAATACGAGGTTTAAAATAATTAGAAATATAAGTTGGACCTCCTAGTTTAAAACTCTTGAAGAAAACAATTAATGACTGTTCACGCCGTCTGTGCTCTAATGAATGCATAGTGGCTAAACTTAATACTAATTCATAAATACTGTTACTTAGTTGCATTAATGTTCTTAGACCATAGTGGTTAGTACTCTCAAGTTTACTTTTAAGTGGTTTGCTTATTCCTATTACTAACGGGCTACAGTATTCCATGTGAGGTAAAACATAAGCCTTATATAAATTTACTAAAATATTCGTTGGTACCATTCGTTTAATAACGGTGTAGGGCTGCGATCTTGGCATAAGATTTCCGTAGTATTTCTTCATGTGTTGTTTAAATGTCAGGTTACGATCCAATGTCACTCCAAGAATTTTTACGGTTTCTTCACATTTTATAATTTGATCGTTAATCTTTATATCATAATTATAATTGGATTTCCCCAATATCATTGCTTGTGATTTGCCACCGTTAATTTGTAGAAAGTTTTCTTTGAACCAGCTGGTTAGCGTGTGTATACCCTGATTAAGAGAATACTCCAGAACAGTTGGACACAAGTCAGAGTCGTACAGCGTAGTGTCATCTGCATCAATACAATTAACGTTATTCAAAAAGATGTTAAAAAGTAAAGGACCTAACAAACTTCTGTGGGGCACTACGCAACGTAAAGGCGACCAATCAGAATACACTCCATTGCATTTAACTCTCTGTTTACGATTTTCCAGATAAGATCTCATCAGTTGCAGAGCCGAATCGTTGAGGCCATATGCCTTCAATTTTGCAAGCAATAGATTGTGGCAAATAGAGTCAAATGCCTTTGACAAGTCAATTGCAACTGTGCCAACCTCTTTCCTTTGATCAAGGGCCACTCTCCAATCGTCAGTCAGCTTAATTAGTGCTGTGGTACACAAATGACCACGAAGGAATCCAGACATGTTATCCGAGAAAATAGGCGCAAATCGATCATATAACTGGTCAAATTTTTCAAATAATTTAGGAATTACAGATAAAACTGTGATTGGCCGATAGTTCTTCTTGTTAACCACCTCTTCTTTTTTAAAGGCAGGTGTAACATCGCCCATTTTCCACTCACTGGGCCACTTGCATGTATTAATACAATAATTAAACAGTTTTGCAAGGGGAGCAACGATAACAGGAGCTGATATCTTTAATAATTTAGGGGTAAAACCATCAGGACCACAGGATTTCTTCACATTTAATTTCAAAAGGAGACCAGCCATATGTTCACCACTAACTTCGTTGAACGAAAAACCAATGTCATAAGATCGACTTCTAATCGTTTTTACACTTATATGATATTCAAAATCGACTCCTTAATGACTGGATGCGTAAAATATTTGTTGAAGATAATACTAAGATTAGTCACTATTTCCCCATCTTATATTTTTAAAAAAGTTAAAATTATGCCATAATATTAGCAAAAGGCTTCTTTAAAAAGGTGTTTTGAGACTATTTTTAAAATTGTCTGAGTACATAAGAGTTCTAATATCCAATGGGAGATTATTCCACAGTCGGGGTGCGGCTATCGAAAAGCCCTCTCGCCACAAGTTACCAGACGATGTGGTGGCTGCTTCAACAAATGTTTATCAGAAGACCTAAGTGTACGTGGTGGAATGTAAGGCTGGATTAGCTCACTCAAATATGAGGGTCCAAGACCATTGACTGATTTGTAAACATGCAACGATATCTTGCAAATGATACGTTGCTTCACAGGCAGCCAACGCAGCTTGAACAACACAGGTGTAATATGATCGCATTTACGAGACAGCGTGATAAGCCTAGCAGCTGAGTTTAAAACATACTGCAAACGCTGTATGAGATGGTCTGGCAAACCGTATAGCAAAGCATTACAATTGTCAATCCTAGATAGAACAAAGGCATTTATAAGCGTCTTGGTGGTCCCCAAACTTAGAAATTTTCTTATCTTTGCAATGTTCCTAATGTGATAAAATGCAGACTTGCAAACATCCTTTACATGACCGTCGAGATTCATTGTACTGTCGATGACAACAACAGCATTTGTATTTAATAAAGATTTCTTCACCTTTTTGGAGGGGTTATAATTATAAATTCACTTTCCATCATGCCTTTGTTATCACTGGAATCTGATGAATTTCCTTTAATTTGTTCGAGGGTGGTTCGTTCTGTTTCGTGGTATCGAATACACTGACAATGTTGTAGATCTCTTGCTTTATTTAACTACATATAAGCTTATAATGTACAAAATGATCTCTATCATACTCTAGACGCTTATCTATCTCATAAGTCTTGTTTATCTATATCATGCGGTTGATCACGTGCATGAACTATCATGTGCATATCGTATATCGTAACATCTTCTCTCCTTTAAGAGAATCGAAGAAAAGGTGCAATAAAATTCATGGATATATACGAACAAAACAAAGGAAAACAAACAGAGGTTATATCACTTAGTGAACGTTTTGTGTTCTGATATGGCATTAGGTGTAATTCAGTTATTCTTTTTGCAGTATCTATTATGTAACGTAATCATCAAATCTGGCAGGTCTTGTGATTATCCGGTTACTTCGAGTGGCAACTCCCTGAGTTCTCTCTCGTGTCACTGCTTCATGAGCTTCGTTTATGGTAGGATTCTGTTGTTCTACCAGTTCTTGATCTGGTGCTTCCTCAGGTATGTCTGGTGGTTGGGATGAGGCCGTCGTCAGTTCTTCTTCGAGCGGTGTCGTATCACTTTCCTCTGCTTTTTCCTTGCAGTCTTCATACTTTCTTAAGTACATATATTGTTCCACCTGAGACAACCTCGTAGGAACGGATGCCAACTTTCTTTACTATTTCCCCCCGATCCATTTCTTTTTTCCAAGTTGGAATGGTTGCAGTTTTGTTCAAGCTCCTTTTGCGACTGAGGGTGGAGCGCTTCGGTGTCATCTGGTGTCTTCTTAGTGTGATAATGCCTGCTTAGAGTATCGGCCAGATACATTTATTTTCCCTTTTTGTAACGTACTTGTAGATCGTACTGCTGCAGGCGCATAAACATCTTCTGGAGCCGACGTGGAGCTGAGGCGAGCGGTTTCTTGAAAATGGTTTCCAAGGGTTGGTGATCAGAGTCCACAGTGACTTGTCGGCCATAGCTGTATTGGTGGAAACGCTCCATTCCAAAGACAATAGCCAACAGCTCCTTCTCAATTTGGGCGTAGTTTGACTCGGTTGGTGTTAGCGCTCTGCTTGCATAGGCAAGTGGCCTGTCTTCCTGGAGTAGTGCTGCTCCTAACCCTTTCTCGCTTGCATCGCATTGGAGGACCAGTGGTTTACTTGGGTCGTAGTATCTCAGCAATGGTGGTTTGGCGACAAGCTTCTTCATCTCGGAGAACGCTTGATCATGTTCTGTGGTCTTGTTGAATTGGGTTTCCTTTCGTGTCAGTCGGCGAAGGGGCTCAGATATGTCAGAAAGCTTCGGGAGGAACTTTGCCAAGTAGTTGACCATGCCCATGATTCTTCGGACCCCTTGTACGTCAGTGGGTTTTGTCAGGTTCTGGATTGTTCAATCTTCGTCGGATCGGCCTTTACTCCCTTGGAGGTTTCATGCTTATAATGCACAAAATGATCTCTATCGTACTCTAGACGCTTATCTATCTCATAAGTCTTGTTTATCTATATCATGCGGTTGATCACGTGCAGTTCATGTGCATATCGTATATCGTAACACAATCAGCGCTAGTGAAGCTTTGACAGCATTAGAGAAAAAAGTGGGCTCTACTTCACAAATACGTCCAAAAGCATACTATACGGCTCCATCCGAAGCTAAAACGTATCGCCTTGAACTTTCAAGCCTAATGAAAACATTCGAACAGTTGCACAAATGTGAAGGGAGACGACATGGGAATAGTTCTCTACTACATATTGAATGTACAAAGTGCAAGAAGAAAGTTTACCTCCAAACGTCAGCGAATAATTGTGAGAGTTGGAATGCAAATGCAGCTGTTGATGTCAATCGCCGAATGGTGTACTCAGCATTTGAAATTGGAGTGGGTAGAGAAGCTATTGCAACCTTGTGCGAAATATTCAACATGCCTCCCCCTTGCACGAATCATTCATGGGATAAGCATGCAGATGTTTTGTATAAGGCCCACAAAGAAGCAATAGCTTCAAGAATGGAATAAGCAAGAAAGAGTGTAGAAGAATACTACCAAGTCAACATGCCAGAAGCTGAACAGCATCAAGACTACATTAACATTGCTGTCAGTTATGATGGTACATGGTCGAAGAGAGGGTATACTGCCAATTTTGGGATTGGCTTTATAATCTCGGTGGATACAGGCGAGATGATAGACTATGACTTTGAGTCTAAAGTTTGCTTGGCTTGCATGAAAAGAAAGAAGTATAGTGAGGCGGAGTTTGCAACGTGGTTTGAAGGGCATAAGGATAAATGTACACAAACTCATTCTGGCTCCAGTGGTTCTATGGAATGCACCATTGCCAAAAAGATATGGAACGGTATGGTATGTGATGGGGACAGCAAAGCATACACTTCTATCTGAGACACTTATGGCTGTTGTGATCTTTGTGCAAAATGGGAAAATGCCAATAAGCGAAGCAAAGTTCATTCATTCATTCTTGGATTGATCTCCAGTCCTTTTTGTAACCTGTATTGAACAGCCTGGTATTTTGCCTGAAAATGGTTAAATGCCCAGAAAATTTACTAGACTATCGCAAATATAATGCTTTTTATCATATTATCTTGGCTCAGTCTACAGGTATTTTCTTCTATGATTTTTTTCTACAAAAAACATCGCCCAGGTTACGTAAAGGACAAAGTGTGTGTAAACTGTCAAATTGTAGTCTTTTTTGCCCGGGACAAGCGATAAATGTAACTTAAACTTTGATAGCTTAAATGTAACCTCAACACATCTAGAAGACCCTTGTGAATCCCATGCAGCCAGGAAAAAAGTTACAGACCAAAGTTTATGTCTGAGTTTCATATGCCTTGAACAAGTCTTGCAGTGCTAAATTCAGCCCAAAAAAGTTGCAGCCAAATATTCTAAAAGTAATTTTTAAATAAAATCGTCCGTTTTGCCTCTATGCACTTGATACTGTGCATGCATATAGGCTTTCACCATATTATTGCCTCTAAGAACTCTAATTTGCGCTAGCTTATATAGTTTTTGAGTTTTGATCTCAGAAATTAAATGATCTCGGAAATTAAAGGGTGTAAAGGTATTATTCGACTTTGTCACGAAGGTATGTCTTCCTAGAAATACAAAACTGTTGAAATAACGTCAGAAATGTCCTTATTTTTGCGGCATTATACGATTTCACTATTTCGCACTTTAATCGACTTTGGTGACTTCTTTTCATTTTTTTACATTTTTAACATGAATAACTCGATTTCTCTAAACTGTACTGGATTATTACAATTTCGGAAGGTGATGAAGGTATTTTCCCCGTTCGCTTTATATACCCTACTTTCCAAAAAGTGGTAGAAGATGTGAAAGAAAGAAAGACTCGCTTGAAGAGCCTGGGAACTAGCAATCGACGCTTCTTTTTCACGCTTCTTCTGAGTTTTTATAGAAAGAAAGAAAGAAATCTCGATCAATCCGCTACTTATTTGGTATATTTATACGTTTAAACTACTGTTGGTAGCTGTTGGCTGTCTTGTGCGCAAGGTACGTTTTTTTACCACTATTGTTGAATAATTTATGAGCGAATTGTAACTAAAATATGTATGCAACCTCGAGTTGTTTTTAGTATCAAAATAAGACGTTTCATACTTTAATGTCTTAATGTTAGCATATTTGCATGTTACTATCATATGTCTTAGTGAATAGTGGTAGCATTGTGATTGTATTTAGTATAAAATACTTAAATAGGACGTTTCATATACAATGAATGATACATGTATATACTGACTGTGTAGTGTATATGGCCATGCCACTTCACATTTTATTATGATACATAACCTCTATTATGGTTTAAACTACCACAATGCACTATCCAGACAGATTATATATGTGGCAGTTCACTGTCAACATTACTCTCTGTTGCATAATACAAACATTATACAGGTATATAGTTAGGTATTAGTTTAGTTATGTATATGTAGTTACTGATCAAGTCAAAAAAAATGTGGTTCCGGTTACATCGTGAAAAAAATTAGGGTCGGTAGGTCGGGATTTTATTTTTTTTGAGAAAAGTTTTTGGTCAATTGCCACAGGCCGTCATCTTGTTCCATTATATTGTTGTGCAAGAATGATGGCCTGGGAACTAATTTGGGGAAATGGCGATTGCTTCAAAGCCAGTGACGGTGGCAGGTCGTGTAGTGATCTTATTTTACGATTTTATCATTAAAGTCTAGATGTAAAAACTATAAAACCTACCTTTTTTATGGCTAATAGTCCTTTGGCACAAACATATGTCGCGAAATTTACAGGGTCGGCCGAGCTGAGCTAGGGTCGGTCGGGTAACCGGAACCACACAATTTTTTTTATTTGGCCTAATGTTGAAAATACATTCATGTACATTCATTCAATACATACATTCATGACAATACATTCAGAGTATTAAATGTCCCCTCTACTCGCGAGTGACTTGTCCTCGTGAACACTCACCGCAATGCGATACTTGCAAGTATTGCGAGTTGGTCGAAAATGGGTAACAAACCAAATGTGGACCATGTAGTTGAGAGCACATGACCAAAGTGAAGGGCGGTATTACCATCTTTCTGCATTTCAAAGCATTTTATGAATAAAATTGAATTGTAGTAAAGTTGTGTTAATTCTGGGTATTACCATTTACATGTAAACAAATGCGGCTCAATTGTGATTGTGAATGTCCTGTGTGAACAAATTTATATTAATCGTTTTCGAGTTACAAAAGTTTTGTTATACTGTGTGTGTACAATCAAATTTTGATTTCAAGCGCCGGTTAAATGCTGAATTTCACTATTTTCATGAATGGTGGTTTTCCACGCCATGTGAAGAGCATATTGTATTTTGACACCATTGTTGAAATGAAGTGACCATACAGTATGATGAAGTGGTATCAAATAATATAGACATTCCAAATACATTCAACGTCAGTTATATTATTTGTAAACAATAACTTCACAGTTTATCATAATCGGCGAATACCGATTGTAATTTGTAGTGAGTTTGTTGCAATGTTGGATGATTTCAGATATTTACATTTTGTCGTCTATATCAAATAACGTTTCCACTTCCGTATTTTGCTTTGCAACAAACTCAAATTACAATTGGTATTCGCAGATTATGATAAACTGTGAAGTTATTATTTACAAATAATATATGATGAATGTATTTGAAATGTCTGTATTATTTGATACGGCACTTCATCATACTGTATGGTCACTTCAATTTGATTTATCCTTATATGGTGTCAATATACCAGACATTCTTCACACGAGGCGGAAAACCGCCATTCGTGAAAATAGTGAAATTCAGCGTTTAACTGCCGCTTGAAATATACATATTATTACAGTATAACAAAACTTTTGTAACTCGAAAACGATTAATATAAATTGGTTCACGAAGGACATTTGCGATCACAATTGAGCCGCATTTGTTTACATGCATGTACAGTACTGCTTAGAGATAACCGAACACCACGGGCGTTCGGCGTCCCATCCGCATGCGGACGCCGAACGAGCGGCGTCCGACACGCGTTCGATCGGCGTCCAATCGGCGTCCGGAACGCGTCTGCTTTGTGCAGTGGTGTTCTCGTACTCGTTACAATTGTAACTCGTTACAATTGTAACGCGTTACCATGTACTCGTTACATTTGTAGTAATTTTAACCGGTAATTAATTACTTTTTTGGCAAAGGAACGAAAAAGGTATTAATTACAAAACGAAGGAACGCGTTCTTTTGCAGAAGAAAATTACAAATTCCTTTCCTTAAATCTTTCATAAATATAATGAATGTTATTTACCATCGAAGAATACATATCGACAGACGAAAACAACTAAAGTTTGACGTGCAAACGTGCTTAAGTACATTGGTATTATGGCTAAAGGCCTTCTTGAAAATAGAGTAGACCCTGGAGGCTAGGATGAGGTTGTCCCCGTGACCCACACTCTCAACACGTGTTAAATAGGTTATTTGACCGTTTATGGATAAATTCAAAAGCGAAATCTCAATAATTAGTATCAATAATTTGGCAGAAGATTTAGAAACAATCGTTGTTACCAATTTACGGACGAGTTACACAACGATCTCGCTAGAGAAAATCCAATAGCTGTGGAAGAGCCAATCTTGTACCCAGAGCACAACCCAGAGCCTGATGACATGTGTAGAAGCTGAAGCTATTGTTGTTGTGGAAATTTAATTGTTTCTATTAATAATGCAATGTTGCATAATAACAATTGTTATGTTAAAAGTTGAAACCCAACCTCATTCCTCTCATTAAACCTTGTCTCATTTTCATTTCTGGTGTGAGGAATTTATTTAGCACAAGGTCTACATTACGTAAAGGAATTTGTAATCAATTACTTTTCTCGGAGGGTAATTTTGTAATTGTAATTAATTACGTTTTAAGAGTGGTAATTGTAATTAGGAATTAATTACTATTTGAAGCAAGTAATTGTAATTGTAATTAATTCCTTTTTGAGGGGTAATTTTGCAGCCCTGGCTTTGTGACACCTGTGAGTGCCGTGACACGCCGTATTCTTCGTCTGCAAGACGGGTATTTGTTATCGTCGTGTATTTGGTATCAAAAGACAACTTGTTTTATTCAACTTGTTTTATTCCCACAAACGCTTTAGGGTAATTCCATGTGACCGACGTTACATTCAAAGGATTATTTTGAGGCAAATTCTTGTATATCTCTTTACTTATGAAGTCTATGCCCATAATTTTTTTGGTAAAAGTAGACAAGCACAATAACTATCTATTGGAAAAGTCTATTTAATTGAAACCTGCAGTAGTCAGCTACAATTTTTATGTGAATGTGTGTGACGGACGTTACACAAAATGGACAAGGCTTTTCACCCCAAAATTTGCAACTAATTTTGTCTTCAAATGATAGCATCTCAGAAAAAACTTTCAATGCATAACTTTCAATATTACATCAAATTTTAAATATTGAATGTCATTTGTTGTTATTCTCTCATCCGGGGGGGGGGGGAGCAGAGGCAAAATATGATGTGACGGACGTTACAAAATCAACCATTGTAATGATTATATAAAAGTTACAAAATACTATTATTTAATTTAAAGAATATAACTCTTAGTTGTGAAAAATTGTTTCTAAAATTGTTTCTAATTACTTAATCTCACAGTCATCAATGTTTAAAAATTTTTAGTGTTCTCAAGTGCTCGACAGTAGACCAAGGTGTTTATCACAATCAATCAATCAATATTTTATTTGCACATTAATTAGTTATAGGCTATATACAAAATAAATAAATAATATAAAATGTTGTAATTATATAGTACAAGGATATAATAGTTTGACTGTGCGCAGTGGTCAAAGTAGCATTAAAGCTTTCGAGTTGACCACTGCCTACAATACGCTATCTATGGCGGACGTAAATGAAGCAAAAGCTAAACCAAATCAAAGCGAATTACATTTGCGTAAACGAGAGAAAGTTTGTATATTGTTTCTTAAATTCATATGCTGATTTAGAGCATTTAGTATTATAGTCAATTGTTTCCCATATTTTAGAAGAAATAAATTTAAATGTGTGCTTTCCATAGTTTGTGCGAGCCATCGGTCGACTAAAGTTTTGGTTGGCTGCAAATCTAGTATTATAATTATGACAGGAAGAAGCAATTGATATAGAATTGGAGTATACAGACGGTACTTTGTCTTTTTCATTGATAATCTTATACGTAAATATAGCTGTTTTCAGTTTGAAAACATTGTCAAATTTCAGAATTCCTAAAAGGTTATAATACGATGTGGCACTTTCTCTTCTATTGGCAAAAAATATATTTCTAATGCATTTATTTTGACATGTTCGGATTTTTGTAAGATTTGTAGTATATGTATTTCCCCAGCTCATAAGGCCATAGTTAATATAAGGATAAACTAAAGTATAGTAAAGTTGCTTCAGCATATTCAAATCAAGGTAATACCTTAGTTTATTCAAGATTCCAGTATTTTTTGCTATTTAACATGTTTAATTTGTTGTTCCCATTTGATATATTTATCTATATATATACCTAAATATTTAATAATTTTTTTGTTCTATATTTCCAATTTGGATGTCTGGGATTCTTTTCTTTTGAGAAGTTATTAGCATGAAATTATTTTTTTTAAGATTTATAGAAAGTTTGTTTGTAGCGCAGTAACGTTGAATATATGCTGTCCCACCAACTTAAGCTTAAAGTTCAACATTTTGATGACATAATCTTAAACAAGATATATATTATCCATAGAAAAGGTAGTTAACATTCTTAGTTCTTTCAAAGCAGAAGAGAACTAGGCCAACGAAATTGTGACGGATGTTACAAAATCACTGATTTTAACCATCCACATTTGAACAACTGTAAAAAAGTTAAGTACTTGTATAAGTAGAGATGCATATAAATGCTTAACTATACAAAGTCTGGGAAGTCATAATGCTCCCGAGCATTGACCAAAATTGGTGGACTTAATGCTTTCACAATTTGATCACGGCAATGCGGAATTCGATCTTCTTGGGTAGGCCACTTCCAATATCTCCCAGCTCTCACCATGACTGACACTTCATATTTTCCTCCCTGGATTGCTTTGATTTCTCCAGGGAAAAGCGTGCCATCGTATTCCACAATGCACCAACTGGAAACTGCAAAGTCGTCCATATCAGCAGATGGAGGACTTCCTTGTAGATCCAGTTGTTCGACATCTTTGGTCAACCGACAGCCTTGGAAACCTGAATCTCCTACTTGAATATGATGAAATGATTTGATACCTTTTATCGCAGGAGCTTTATCAAACACTTCTTCTAGGTCGAGTTCTAGATTCCGTTCTTCTATTTCCTTGCTTTTCATTTCTATGACCTCGACATTGGACGCTTGTTTTGCGGTTGCGCAGAATGAGGTTGCACTGTAACGATAGCTTTTCTAGTGCTGACTGATGTCCAGACTTGTCTTTTGACTGAGCCTCCAATGCCATCGACTGGGCCTTTGCCATGTGATGTTGCAAAGAAGTTTCATCTGATGTTTACATTGTGTTTCTCTTGAAGCGCTAAGATGGCTGCAACAAGAAACCGATTCTTAAACTGGGACGAAGGGCCATCGGACCATATGGAGATTGTTTCCACTGTGTCGGGAAGAGTAACCAGGAGATGGTCGATGTAGGCGATGATTGTATCTTTGCCATGATCTAAGTTGTCAGATGCAATCACCTTCGGGTGGAGCTTTCCATCAAACCAAAGAGCAGCAGTAAACAGGCTGACTTGATGCTGTTTCCAATGAGCACTTTGGATCTCATCTTGAAACATGCAAGTATAATTTTCTGAAAAATCAACTTGCAGCATAGCAAACGATTGGTCGAAATCATCACCACCAACAGCTTCTCTTTCTTTCTGATAGCTTTTAGCTTGGTTTCTTTTGGTGTAGCTGTGCTGGAGGAACTCTGGCAGTATGGCACATATGTGGGAGAAGAGGTCATCACTTGTGCCTTCTTTCACCATCTTGCAGAGCTTGCCATCTGCATCATTGCCCCAAACATGCCAAGTTACAGTGCTCGACTCTCCATGCTCTGGCAAGAACTTAGAACTTGCTTTAAAGTAGTTTAGGATCTTTACAATTTGGACACTGGTTGAACCAACAATCTTTGGTGGCGGCTGCGCAGACCAATTCATTTGGTAGGGTATGTTCGTACTTTGGAAATCCAGGAATTGCCTTGTTCAAAGTATCTACAGGCGTAATAAAATTTCCATGGTACTTGCATAAGCACACGTTGCGTGGCAACTGGCTGCTGAGCAAAATATGTTTGGGTCTCAGTTCAGCAAATTTACTTTTGCCAATCTTCACATCCGGATGTATTTCGTGGAACATGGCACATACTTCATTCACAGAAGTGGTTAGATGGCGAGCCTGAATTTCATGTGATACCCTCTTGTCCAATGAGATGCAAGAATACATGAACTTTGACACTTGGTACATATAATAATACACTTTAGCCATCAATGGGGTATAATATAATCTGCAGATTTAAGTTTATTTGTGGACTCTCATATTTCTGCGTTTTATCTGCACCACGGCGGGTCATACGCATTGTGATGCTTTTGATTAACTATATTATTAATATGTGTGTTCTAACGAGAAGTGTACACACATCGCACATATACGTATATGTGTGTACACTTCTCGTTAGAACACACATATTAATAATACAGAACTTAATCAAAAGCATCACTATGGCAGATTGTTATCTGGGCTTTTGTCAGTTGTTTATGCTGGTATGCTAGTTGATGGTTATTTATGCTAGTTGATAGTTTACACTGTATGTTACATGTAGTTGATGCTTGTTCATGCTAGTTGATGCTAGTTGATTATGCTAGTTGGTGCTTGTACAGTGCTAGTCGATGCTTGTAGATGCTATAGTTGATGGTTGTTTTTGCTAGTTGATGCTTGTTCATGTTACTTGATGCTAGTTTATGGTGGTTTATACTAGTTGATGGTTGTTTGTGCTAGTTGATAGTTGTTTATAATAGTTAATAGTTGTTTATGCTAGTTGATACAGTAGTGGTTTATGCTACAGTAGTTGATGGTTGTTTATGCTAGTTGACAGTTGTTTATGGTAGTTGATGGTTGTTTATGCTACATGTAGTTGATAGTAATTGTAGTTATTGTAATTAATTATTTTGCCACACAATACAACTTTTGCATAGAATATATACAACCATAAATAATACTTAATGAGTGGCAAGGAAGTCCAAAATAGAAGCCATAAGGCTTATAAAAAACTATATATATATATATATATATATATATATAAAATAGTGTGTTTTGGTAACGATAGAGAGTACATGTAGTGAGAATTAATTTAACCACTCATTTCGCACAAACGTTTTCGCTTTTATTTAAAGCTCCTATTTAAAACTACATCGTGATGTTAGGTTACTGCTTAGATTATATATGCTAATTTGTCTATGGAGTAGTGTCACTAGAAAATTGACATCTATAAAATAATTCTATATCACACATAATAAATTACGGCTATATGGCTATGGCTAATATTATATCTCATATAAATTATTTACTAATTTGATAAAATAAAGAAGCGAATTGAATTACTTAAACAACAGACCTTTCTTTCTAATTTGATAAAGAAGTGTATTATAAAATCAGACCTCAATCTATTTTGCTATGCACGTTAAACGTGTATGCCTCACAATTCAACAATCTATTTTAAGGGCCTCACAATTCAACAATCTATTTTGCTATACAGGATAGGCTCATCAGGAATTGACCAGTCTTAGCTTTCCACCAACTGTGTCAAGAATATTAAGCTGGGGCCATGCATGCGAAGACATTATTGATCAACATGAGGAACAATCGACACAAGGTTCGGGTAGTTGAAAAGATTATATTATTAACTATGTTTTAAAGTTTCGAAAAAGGTTGGTGTACTACCGAAATAGCATGTAAGTTGTCTAACATTTCGAGTGAAGGCCCTTCGTCAGAGAGTTAAAGGCGAAGGGCCTTACTCGAAACGTTTGACAATTACATGCTATTTCGGTGGCACACCAAACTTTTTAGATATTTCATTTGTATTTGTACACTGCCTAGGCATTTTATAAGTTTTAAAGTGATTTGGCAATTTGAAAACAATACAAATCAGGTTTCGATTGTACATGTAATCTATATTTTAGCACTTTGTATACAAATGGTTTATATTTTAAATGTCATCATTTTGGTAGGGTTTAATAAATTTGCAATTAAATAATTTGCCATTGAATCAGTTTTTGTGTTTCTGAATGATGGGAAGATTTTTAAGATTGCTAAAAATATGTGCATATTACATGAAATTTTTGCATGCAAATTTGTATGCATGCAACCTTATGCAGAATTATGCATTTCCTACATGCATGCAAATAGCCAAATTGTATGCATGCATGTGAAGCATGCATGCGGCATGTATGCACAGTTTAGAAGGGATATACATAGTCAGATCTCGCTCTCCGTTTGTGATGTTCTTAGAATTTTTCAACTCGGCACAAGTCAGAACACGGTAACTTAACTTATGCATGGCATGACTTTAAGTGGAACGATCATATAGAAATTATTACCATTAAGGATGCCAAACGTTTGTACCTCCTGAGGCAGCTAAAAAGAGTTGGAATCAATTCCAATGACCTCATTCTAATCAGATCAATACTATTCATGTCAGTTGTTCCACCGCAGCCTTCCTAGTTACCTGTCTGATGAAATCGAGCGCATCCAGAGACACGCTATGCGAATTGTTTTTCCTGATTTGAAGTATAGAGAGGCGTTAGTTAAGGCCAGCATCCCTACAATATCTTCAAGACGCGAACTACTATCTACTCATTTATTTAATGATATTGTTGGTAACAGAGATCACAAGCTTGCAGAACTTTTACTGCCTAGGTCAAGCCATTATAAACATCTGAGAAATAAGAGACTTTTTAATACTCCTGTATGTAGAACATACAGCATGTAAATAGTTTAATAATTTTCCCATATCACTAGCTATATCATGTAAATATGCTATTTTTAATTATTATATACTATATATAATTATTTCATATATTAATATTTTGTATATTTATATATTGTAATGCATACACGTAATTCAGTTGTATAGACTGCAATGTGTATTTTATTCAATAAACGATCTCTATCTATCTATCTATCTATCTATCTATCTATCTATCTATCTATCTATCTATCTATCTGACACAGTTTGCAGAGACCAAACTTGTGAACTTGTGCTATCGTTACAAAAATGATAAAATATTCATATAAGCTACGATAGCGCCAAGCTATCATTACAAAAATGATAAAACATTCAACAAAAATAATGAAACATTCATAAGTTACGATAGCGTCGTGCTATCTTAACAAGAATGATAAAATATTGATATTGGACAATGCTATTATAGTTGTTATAAAATCGCTTTTTTCAAAACAATTTTCAGTGTTTTTGGTGATATTTGGTTTATTTACTTGGTAATTCATTTAAAATTATCGTTTTGTTCAACACCCCAAATACTCTATATATGGTTTCATTAACAAGACACAACAGAGGCTCTATTCGCTTTTGTTTATTCACAATTCAGTATTCACCAGATTTCCACGCCCATGTAGTGGAAACAAAACCCACACCTGGATTTGCTTCATTTTGCTCCTGTTCAGCTATGGTATATATACATAGTCAGATCTCACTCTCCGTTTGTGACGTTCTTACTAATTTTCAACTCGGCACAAGTCAGAACACGGTAAGTTAACTTATGCATATTTTATCAATACCATGAGTATTGTAGCTTTTTGATTGCTGATAAAGCTAAACAGTTCCTTTTTTACTTTTAGTTAACTGGTTGGTAATAATGGCAACAGCAGGGTCACCAATAAAAGGCTTGTCGGTTAGGGAAGACCAGCAAGGTTTGCGAGCGCTACAAATGTATCGCCAACTTTTATTTTACAACAAATTATAAGGCCTTTGTAAAGTTCCTGCAAGCACAGAGCAAGTTCATTAACAGATACATTTTAAACGTTCATATCTATGTAAGTTACACAAACTTTCTTATATAATTATGTCATATATAATATATTACACTATACTATATTATGCTCTAGAATTAATGTTTTTATATTTCTATTTCATAGGGAGTGTTTTGTAACACTAGATGAAATAGAGGTTGCAAAGAAATTTAAATTGGCTGTCAATAGGACCTTTAGTGAAAACGGTGGAGTCTTTTGGCAAGGTGTCAGTGATGGACTATTGACATGCTACATCATGGCCTTAATTGATGCAAAACTTTGTTTGAAACCACTGGAGTTTTTAGTGGCAGGCTTACCACAGGCTGACAACAAAGTTTAAAGGGTCAACCATTTGGGACATTTTGAAGAAGACGAGGATGTTTGACTCCACCAAAGTCAAAGATGATTACGACTCATCTGTTTACATTTTAAACGAGAAATTACAAGTAAGAGTTCAGAAAGTAACTTCAATAAGTATCAGCAGCTCAGTAGGGGCGTAACCATGATTGTGGAAACATGAAGGCAAATGTGTGAAGAATGTAGAGGGTTAGAGGCATGCTTCTTAAAATTTTTGATTTTACAACATTTTAGGGCAGTTTTGAGCAAAGTTCCAGTGGTGTTGCGGATCTGCTCAACAGGGCGACTCAAGTCCAAAATTTTCTGACAGATGTATGCCTTTAAGGGGCTGCAAGGCATATGTCACCGACAACCCCAACATTTCTGACAAATATCAAATTGTAAGGAAGGGCAATATCCCTTCCTGCTCCCCTTACCACAATGCAACTACAAGATTCTACAAGAAAAGTTCACAAATTACCAATTTTTCGAAGATTGAAGTATTGCTATCAGACGGCAAAAGAAAGTTATAGATATAGATTATTTTTGGAGAAAGAAATTACCAGTATAACTGCTTTTCATCATTACAGGTAAACAAAGATGGGTTAAGAAGGAAGCTGGCACAATATATGGATGGCGCCCTTCCTCAGGGTGATGCCAGCAGCATTGGCTGATAAGTCAATTAAGGCATTCTTGCAAGGCCACGAAGTCCAAATGGATTTGCCTATTAAGACATTTCCATGGCATACCTTTATAAAGCCAAGCTAAGGATTTTTTCAATACAAATTTTATGCCATTTCCCTTGTTTTTAAGTGGTGGAATAGGAGTTAATATTTCATTACGTTACAATTCTCGCTGCAATTGGTAAAAACCAGCTTAATTATGTCAATTTTTCTTAACTAAAAATATTAACCGTTTTGTGTTATACGGCAAGCGAGAATTTGTGTTAACCATCACATTTCCTATTTATTATTGAATTTATTTATCTTATCACTTACTGAAGTTCTCATTTGCTCTGATGAAGGTTTGAGTCTACAGGTCAAAAGTTCATCAATAAATAGTAAGCGCATGGTGTTACCAAAAATTCTCGCTTACAATTACCATTTATCACTATATACACATTCAGTACGAAATTCATCATTTTAGTGTTTATGGTGGGTATATTGCCTACTGTATTAAATATTCCATATGAATGATTAATAACACATACAACACAGCTCCCTGACTAGGCTGCAGCTGCTGTAGTTGGTATAGAAATTTGGCTAATGCAAATGTATAGCTATCCCATTTAACAAAATTTATCTAGTCAGAAAAATGAATTAACTGAAACGTTTTTTGTATACAAAACTTTACAGGCTCGTGTCCAGTTCCTACCGCTGTTGGAGACACAGCCAGTGGGAAATCCAGAGCATTACAGCTTGTAAGCAAACTTATGGGAATGCACCTTGTGTGTCAATCATCAGGGAAATTTATAGTGGAGAACAATTCCTTTGTGTTGGGATGACCCAACTCATCCCAGTATTTTACGTCAAGTGCTCTTGCAGGCCGAAGTTAAGTGTCGAAATTCTTAATATTGTTTTGATGCTGCACCACTGTTCTATCATAACGAACATGATGCTACAATGCTATCATTACAAACATGATAAAACATTCATGTAAGCTACGATAGCGTCGTGCAACCGTGCTATCATTACAAAAATGATAAAACACTCATCATATACGATAGCATCGTACTACCATTATAAGGATGATAAAACACTCGTATAATCTACAATATTATACAATTATACAATGCTATCATTACAATATATATATATATAATATATAATATATATATATATATATATATATGTACTATTTACAAAACGAGTTGGAGGGCTTTATCGGTATATAAAGACGCGAGCCGAAGGCGAGCGGCTTTATACACCAATAAAGCCCGATAACGAGTTTTGTAAATGGCTTCAAAAACGTCCATTAATTAGTATTTATCTATTGAGTGAAATTATTTAGCAATGCAAACGAGGGACACGCTGCAGTGCGTTTGTACTGCTGCTTGTGCCGCAGCATAGTTTTGCAGTATAATTGTGAGATGAAGCGCTTCAGGCTGGCTGAATGAGTGTTCTATCCAATTTAAAGACACTGATGTTTTATTAATGAGTGTTCTATCACATTTAAAGACACTGATGTTTTATTAATGAGTGTTCTATCACATTTAAAGACACTGATGTTTTATTAATCAGTTCTGTACTACATGGTAGAAACATTGATTAAAGATGCATTTCTTTTGTGTTTTCTTCATGCATTATTAATGAGTTTTTGAAATATATATATATATCGCTATCATTAGGGTGGCCCTTAAAATGGAGAGTGGGAATTTTACAGTTGCCACCCTGTCAATCTATGCCATTGATGGAGAAAACACAGTGTGCAAAATATTTTTACAATTGAATAATATTTAGGGGTGCCCCTCGAGCATTGAAATATCAGTAAAATATCGTCTAACTGACAAAATATCGGAAAACAACAGTATCAATCATCAGTCCATTCCGTAACCAGCATTTTGAAAAAATGGCAACAAACAAATACGTGTTCAATATCTTACAAAGTAAATATATTTAAAAACATGCAGAACAAAGTTTTTGAAAAATCATGTTGATCAAAACCATCAAAATCTAACTCTGAATCGCTATCAAACAATAAATCACCAAGGTGACATACCTCATGCTTTTCAAAACTGAGGCTAGCGGGTTGTAGTTTTTACTTAATTGCATCTCGTGCTTTTAAGTCGTACAGCTAGAAGACACCACGCGATCTGACAGAATGTATTAAACAGGCCGGAAAATTACTTTCGCTCGAAGAGTGGGCGCTCCCGGTCAACTACGGTACACTTAGCTCACTATTTCAGGTTGCTCTATGAAAAATGTAAACTAGAGGAAAAAGCATAGTGTATTTGTTCGGTTCATATGAAGCTGAAATCCTCGGTGCAAAATTGCCATCGTATCGCCAAGCACTTGGTCATTTCCTTCATCTTCACAAAATTGAAAAACGGACTGTTCGAGATTCCAGTCGACAAGCTACAGTATAGAAGCGATATCTGCGTTTTGGACAAAAGTTGGTATACCTGTTCGTGCATCCAAACATACCATTTAGAAGTTAGAGGAAGTGTTTCTTGAATGGAAAGGTCTCCAAAAGCACAAAACGTAAACAACCTTGGGACACAAGACCAAAGAGGCCGAATTCATCGATCGACTTGATGACCTGTTTGATATCGCCAATGCGACAGAGCATCTCTCGTGTCTCAGAGGCAGAAGGGTCGGCACGGTTCAATTGGTGCTGTATAGATCAAGTGGAGACATGTTGGAAACAACGTGCCCATGAACGGAAGGAGGCAGAATTGATGCGCAAGAAAAGAAATCAAGAGGAGCTGGAAATGTTTAACAGACAGCTCTGTCATCTGAATCCTCTTCTCATGCAGAAGACACTGACGTCGATGAAGTTTATAAAGAAAAGAAAACTCCGAAAAAGTACGACGAAGCAGCAGCTTCTGCATCAAAAAGAGCGAAAAGAAACGTTATGTCTCCTGGACTTACAGCAGCTTTGGACAGGACAAAGACGTCAACCAGGAATGCCACATTTGTACTTAGTGAAGTGGCACCAGCCTTGGTCATGATGTCAATACTGTGAACATCAACAGGAACTCCATCCAACGAGTGCGAATCAGCCATGAGCCAGTAGATCGGCCGATCTCAGTATGGATGACAGCATATCGTATATCTGAGGCGCCGCTGAATGACTTCAAACTCATGGTCCAACTCCTTGAATAGCCACACGCAGCTATTTCAGCGGCAACTTGCAAGAAGCTTGGGGTT
Source organism: Chrysogorgia sp. JL179-B06 (assembly GCA_035772405.1). Classification (NCBI taxonomy): domain Eukaryota; kingdom Metazoa; phylum Cnidaria; class Anthozoa; order Scleralcyonacea; family Chrysogorgiidae; genus Chrysogorgia; species Chrysogorgia sp. JL179-B06. The sequence continues at coordinate 2,687,815 of JAYKKM010000009.1, forward strand.
CACTTTTGGTATTTGTCTGAGGAGTTAGTTGGCTTGGCTCTGTTCGACTCCAAAATAGCTTCTGAGTCCAAGAAGCTGATGCAAGCTGCAATGGAACAAACCGTCCCAGAGCACCCACCTAAGCGGCCCAAAGTAAGATTGGATGCATTCCGTGGCAGCAGGGACCTAGAGCAGTTCTGCACGACAAACTCGAAGAAACTATACTCCATCTGCTGGGGATTTCAGAAACACTACAAGAGCACTAACACTACAAGAGCCTGCCGCCAAGTAGGATGAAGATGTGTGTTACAAACGAGCCTCGGACATAGTGAAGGGGTTGGCAGTCGTCAATGACAGGCCGAGTTATGCGTTGCGCTTATCCAGGATTTCAACAAGACGTTAACCAAAGATGACGCTTATCAGGTTGTCAGTGAACACCGAAGACTTTTTCGTCACTACAGAAAGAGTATACCATTGTTGCAAACATTACTCATGCAAGTACAAGTAAGCAGCAGTGATACTGTGGTCGATAGACTTGACCAACATTTGAAGACCAGTTCATGAGACATATTCACTTTTAATTTCCCACCTTTCATGGCAAAACAATCTAGTTGTACATTAGTATTCATTTATTTCAGTATTCGATGATTATATATATATAATAATAATAATAATTGTGTACCAACATGTATGTCTGATTAGGTAAGATACGTTCAGAGCATTTATAGATGGTAAGGTAAAAAATCAAATGAGGCCAAGTAGCTACTTGTTTTAAAAATAATTTAATTTGTTTGAGCTTTCGTCATCTACGACATCGACAGAAACTGAAATCGTCAGTTTCTGAAATCGTCAGTTTCTGACGATGTCGTAGACGACGAAAGCTCAAACAAATTAAATTATTTTTAAAACAGTAGCTACAATACAGTACCATGGCCTCATTTGATTTTTTACCTTACCATTTATATCATGCTACTGAAGGAGAACTTCAACCTTTTAGCATTTATAGAATTAACCGTAAATTGCCTTTTCCATGGAAACTTCAAAGCTCGAGGGCCACCTCTAAATATTATCCAATTGTAATAATTTTTTGCGCAGAGGGCTATCTTTATTATTGGCATAGATTGGTAGCGTGGCAGAGTTAAATTTATGAGTTTCCTATTTTTATCATATACTAAGGGCCACCCTAGCTATCATTATAATATATATATCATTACATTCATATAAGCTACGATTGCAGCTACGATATAGCTTCGTACTACCATGCTATTTTTTATTTTATTTTGCCAAAAAGGTGGCAGTGGTGTCCCAAAGAGCTTGTTGCTCCATCACGTGGCCCCTATGATATAAAATTAAATCAAACAGATCACATGATTTACTTATAAACTAAGACAAACTAACAGCACATTTTAACAAGCAAACTAGATAGGGGACGACATGAGTGACGTTTTATACAGACTGTTTTAAAAGTTTGTGGAATTTCTACATCGTATACGTGTTCGGTTGCATGTTGGTGGTACTTTAACAATTCAGATTTTAATTGGCCTATAGAGAGATTAGGACATCGTAAATATGATGGCAAGGAATTGAAAATTATTGGTGCCCTACAATAGAATATATTCTGGAAAGTTAGAGTGTTTACTTTAGGAATATTTAAATTAATTGTATTTGTTTCATTTGTTCGCCTGGTTACATGACTGTAAAACTTGAGAGAGATGTAAGGATCATTTGAAGCTAATATTGACTTGTACACTTATACTTATGAAACTTATACTTACAAACTTATGAACACTTATATTTCTGAAACGTAGCTAACGTCAGATCTAAATGGTAATGTAGCATGGCGTTGTACTCTTTCGACGTTAAGAATTAGTGACACAGTTTGCGGAGATCAAACATGTGAACTTGTGCTATTATTACAAAAATGATAAAATATTCATAAGTTACAATAGCATCGTGCTATCTTAACAAGACTGATAAAATATTGATATATTGGACAATGGTGTTATAGTTATTATAAACTCGCTTTTTTCAAAACAATTTTTGGTTAATTGTTTGGCTCAGTTGAGTAATTGCTACATTATCCTTTTGCAACATTATGTTGTACACCTGACCGAGTATTTGAATGTCATCGTCATCAAGACAACATTGTTTGAACTTGGAAGGAAATATTGTGGCAGATCTATTGTTCCAACATATACCTAAAAGTAATATAAGTCAAATCATAAAACATACTCTAAAGTAAATGGTTTCATTATATATGTGAAGTTGATCATCCAGGTTGTTGTAGTCTTGAGAAAGATTATTGTTGGCGAACACTGTATAGATGTTTTCTTTTAGGAATAATAGCTTATTTTAATTTCGAATTTTACTACCGATAGTCTGTGACGTCATCTCTAGATTGATATGAAACTTCACCCATTCAGTGTGAATTATAATGTAATCAGTATGTACATGTATCTGTTATGTAAATGTTTGTACATGTACTTGTGATACATTATGATTTTCCAGGTTTTACTGTAGGCAGTTAGGGCCATTTATTATGTTCAGGGTTAGGATTATGGATAAGTTTGGAGTTAGGACTGTTTTAAATTTGGGATACTATATATGAAACGTCAGCCGAATAGTTTATGCACAATTTATACAGTATAACAGGTATGCACACACTGTACTGTATATAGTTTAATACAGTGATATATTTCCACAACTATACCTTGGTCCAAAGGTTTGAGATCCATCTCATAATAGTCTCAAAGGCTGTTGACACATGGACTCATCACTGTCGTAGCCTTGTATAGATGACAGGATCTCTTCAAATGATTCTCTAAATTCATTTGGAAATGAAGCAATATCAATAGCCCTTGAGGTACATAATTTGGCATCGACCTGTTGTTGGTGACAATGTTACCAAGGATACCATTGTATCTTTCAAAGCTGAAACACCAAAAGCTGTGTATAGGATCATAATCAGAAATTATTTCCCCTAGATGACAGTGCAAATGCATGTTTGGTGTAACAGCTTTTCTTCCATATACATGCAAGTGTAAATGTTTGCAGCATTTTAAATGCTTGTCATCCAAAATATCTTTCAATGCAAACAAGGAATAGTACAATGTCCAGTTTTTCCACTGGTCAGCAGTGTAGGAACTGTAGTTTGATGAAATCTTTGGTAGCCTACCGATGTGTGGTGGGACTTCCATCAATTCAATCCTACTTCCCTCAATTGTTGTGTAGAAAGATATCCTTCACTCACCCACAGTTTAAAAACAAACTTTGCTGTGCCAAGGAACAAATTGTGCATTGGATCGATTGCACAGAAGCGTTTGAGAGATCTTGAGCTGCAGTTTTTGTTTTACATTTCTTGATTTTCTCTGCCAATTTTCGATGCTCTAAATTTGTCCGCTTCTCCCAGGTATCCCTCTCAAATCCTGCATCATGTCTTTTCTCACCAAAATTACCCGGAAATTTTTTAAGCATCTTGAACACCCGAGCTCACCACTGTGCCCTTTTAAGCCACATAACTTTCTTGCTACAGGTATATCAGATGAGGTGCACAGAATTGCAGCACGACATTTAAAAAGAATACTGCAGAGGCTGTTTTTCAGGTATAGACCTTTCCATAAGGCATTAAGCTCTTCTACAGCAGGCTGCAGAAACTCGTTGAGGGATTTGGGCTCACCACCCATCGAAGGAATGATACCAATTACAATAACATTTTCCCATTTGAAACGTTTGGATCGACTGAATAATCCTTTCTGTGTTTCATTGGTTGCAAAAAAATCAAAATTCAACATAAAGCCATAGTTACGTGGGCCATTTAGAAAGTCGTTGCCATTAAATGTTTTGAATGTCAACCATAAAATATTTGTGATTAGCAGATCTCCATTCCTCACATTGTTCAGGAAATCCTTTTTTGTAGCAGTTTTTTCAAGCGAGTTAACAATTCCATTGTTGGAGTTGTCTTTGAGGGTAACTTTTTTGACCAGTTGGCTATTACATATGTGGGCCCTGCCTCTTTCGAAGAACTTGCTTGAACAGGTTTGTGGAACTTGGCATCCATTTATACATTTAACACATTCATTGTAGAAATAACATTTTGTGCATTTTGGGCAAACTACAAATTTGGTAAAGTTGTCCCGGTTCAGTTTGAGGTACTGCCTCATATATATGGAGCAAGGAAAATCAGCTATAAGCTCGGTCAGAAATTCATCTGGGATATAGATTTGCATTGCTTTTAAAAACTGAAAAATAAATCGCAGCAACCAAGTAAGGCCGTTATCACTGAGGTGAGTAAAACTCTGCCAGATCAACAGAAAATATAGCATCCACTGTAGCAAATGTACAAGGTCCAACTTTCTCTGCTTTGGGACTGCCTCTGGTAAAGGAGGTGCTGACTGGATATCTTGGTCGACCAACAAATCTCCAGGTGCATCCCAAATTTCATCATTATCAGTGTCTGTAGTAGAACTTTCATCTTGGTTATCTGAACTTTCTGTTAACTCAATGTCACTGTGAACTGTGATTTGTTCACTGTCAACTGTGATTTGTCCATTATCAACCTAAGAATGAAGGTGAATATTATTGTTAAACAACATCAAAATATAAACATTAAGATTTTAATTTATTATATTGATTGGTTATTGAAAACAATATGAACATCCAAATAATATATTAATAAAATACTTGCTTAGTATTTCTAAATTTTATTCTATTTTTAGTTTTTGTGTTATTTACTTAATATTTAATCGAACCGGAGGCTTACTAGATATATCCTATAAACCTCTCCAGTGGGAAGAAACCAGAGAGTGCATTAAACATTGTCACAATAAATATTTTAAAAAATACACGTATCCCTAGTTTAAAACTCTTCACTTCAGTTTAATGAAAGATCCCACATACACAGGCTACTCATTTTAACACAGCTGTATGAAACACAACGATTTTTAATACTCATCCGACAATTTCTATAATATTGTGCAGAATATTCAATCTAGCAATTATCTACTTTTTGAGAACATATCAATGCTACAATACTGAGTGTAGCAATAAATTTAAAATTTACATTTAACAAATCACTCTCCATATTTTGGTCCAGAATGCGAATTCATTGGTTATATAAAAAAGCCATATTTTATCTGGTATCAGCCACGTTCACATAATTATTCAAATTGTAAGACTAAGAGCTCCACATGATTACCTGCATATGCAACTGTTCGCCTTCGGAATCTGATGACGAACTCGATCTAGATGTATCTGTTGACATGGCAGGAACGCTTGCTTGAAAGTTAAAAGCTTTCATGTGCCTTCTGTACGTAGATAATGAAACGTTCTCCTTACAGTCGTTTACTCACCCAGAATTCATTGGTTATCCTTTTTCCTCAGGTTTTCCCATGTACAATATTAAAATATTTCCTTTGAGCTAAAACCCATTCAATCAATCAATCAATATTATTCCACATTTTCGGTGGCGGGTCGTCTGCCTCTGGTAACCACATTTTATCATGTGTCTCTGGAGTTGAATGTAGGCACTTTCGATCTTTTCGAGCTGGCGTTTGGTCAACACCCAACATTGGCAGCCATACGTAAATCTTGATCTGACTAGACTTTCCAAGAAACGGATACGGGTCTTCAGGGCAATTTTTCGATTTTTGAAAAAGTCTGCAAGTTCTTTGAACTTGTAGGTGGCGTTGGTGATTCTGGCACTGATCTCGGAGTCTCCAGTGGAGCTGTTATTATATTCGATCAGGGCGCCAAGGTACTTAAACTCTTTTCTATTTTTGATGTTTTCGGAACCGAGAGAGGCGATGGTGACTGGGTAGACGTCATTTATGGTAGATTTTCCGAGTTTGCAGTTGAGAATGAGAGTCTCGGTTTTCTCAATGTTGATAGTGAGGCCATAGTTGATGAATACCTCGTTTAGGATGTTGAGCATTTTGTCGAGGTGAGTGGCACTCAACGCAAAAATGACCAAATCGTCAGCATATCCAAGCCAACGTAATATTAACATACCGGTCACAATTTCATTTGATATTACGCATTGGACGGGGATTTTAAACGGGATTTCCAGTGGCGGGATCGGGATGCCCTCCTCTTTGCATCGTTTGGCAAAAACTTCCATACAGTGGTCCGCATAAATATTATATAAATAGGGGCTTTCGGAACCACCTTGACGCACTCCTGACATTGTCTCAAAATATACCGTGTCCCCCTTCATTCTACACTCCGTCTTACTATACATATCTTCCAAAATATCCACAATAACCGATCCTTCACCAAATACCATCCTTACCGCCATAAATAACCATTTTCGGTGTATGTGATCAAAAGCCACTGACAGATCGACCATTCCGACAAATTTCCCTCTGCTGTTTTCTTCCCCACTGATGTACCCTTTTCAAACAATAAATCCCGTCTATTGTACCACGGCCTGGTCTAAAGCCCATTTGACCCTCATTGAGCACTTCCTCGTATACCGGCGTGATGCGTTCCAACATCACATTGACCAGGATTTTAACCAAAATTGTTGAAAGTGTAATTCCTCTGTATTTTGTGGCATCTTTTTGGCTACCCTTGTTCTTGAAAATAGCATTAATTTCTCCAAGGCAAAGATAGCGTGGCACCCCTCTATTTGTCCAGAGTCGTTGGAAAAAGTTGGTGGCTTCATTTACAAAGGTTTTGGATTCAATGGCGATCTTGAGAACCTCAGCGGGTAGATCTAAACTCGCCTTCTTAATTTTCATACGTTTGATGGCAGTGACGATTACTTCCTGGCTAGGTATATCTTCGTTGGTTTTGATATTGTGCTGAGGTTTCATATTTGGATCAAGGAGGGTCGCGGGGGTTGATTTGGAGCAATGATCGGGATTAAAATGATTCTTGAAATGGGTAGCAAGTCCAGGGCACTATATATGGCGTGTTTTTGCTCGTCGTGTCGACTTTTCCTCTTTTGCAATTTTATAGGCTCTTTCAATTTGTCGGTTGGATACTGCTAACGAAAACCGGGAGGCTTCTTCTTTGAAGTGTTCATTTCTTAGATGTTTTACCCGTCTTTTTATCTCATTAGTCATTTTTCTATACTCTCGCTTTTCATGTCCCAAATGGTATTTTTTGCGCTTTTCTATCAGTTCACGTAGTTCTTGATCGTTATCCCAAGGGTAGGCTGGACGTTTATCGTTGCGTTGTTTCGGTAGACATCGGCGGCTTTAGCAAGGAAGTCAATGAATGTTTCGGCCGAATAGTCGTCATTCGCGGAAGCGATCTGGCCATCGAGCACATCTTTGAAGGTTTCGATATGTTCGTTTCCAATAGCACCGAAGTCGATTTTACTAGTTTTCTTCCTACATTTTCGCGATTTCTTATCAACCCGACGCTTCGGTGTGCTTTCGAAGTCGTAACTGAACCGGACACGGCAGTCCAGCGCGTTTTTAAGGAAGGCGTTGGTGAGGCAAAGGTCATAGATCTTTCTGGTAACTTGATCGTTCGAGTACCATGTGTACGAGTTGTGTGGCTTGTGTCCAAAGTAGGTGTTGAGGACATATAATCGTTTTTCAGCGCAATAACAGACTAGTCGATGACCATTGTCATTGCATACGATGCTATCCATTCACTGGCCATGAAAGTATGTGGCTTTGTGTCTAATAGCGTTAGTGGTTGCATTAAAGTCCCCGAGAAGAAGTAAATGTTGTCGTTTCGTGGTGGTGCTGTAATTGTGGAGATCTTTATAGAAGTTGTACTTGGCGTTGTCCGTACCCATTTCAGTTCGCGCACATGCACTGATAGTCTTCACTCTCAGCCCAAAAATCGTCAACTCCGCCAAAATCATACGTGGTGAAATGTTTTCCACGCTTATCACATGTATGTCAGGTGACACACGTATAGCAAGACCGACGCCGGCTTGCGCGCCACCTTTCGGGAATTTTTTATAGCCTGACCAATAGATCTCATAGCCACTTTCCAGTGCAGAACCTATATCCTTAATGCGCGTCTCCTGGATGGCACAAATGTCAAGTCTAGCCTCCTTAATGTTCTTAATGACTCGCGCCCATTTCGTGACGTCTGCCTTCTCCTTGAGAGTTCTAACGTTGATGGTGCCAGCACGCCAGTAATAGAATTGCTTTTTCTTAGAGTTTTTCGGAATATCATTGGCAGTGGCAGCGATGTTGCTTTGTTGAAATATATCTCTATTCGTTGTTTTTAAGTTGGAGTTGCGAGAAAATTGACCCGGTCGCGAAACCGGACCCTTTCTCCAACTGGTAATAAGGTTGATATTGGTTATGTCGGTGTTAACGAGATTCAAATTACCTCTCTTGTGAGTGTTCTTTGAAGCGAAAGATTTTAATTCGCTTCGTTGCAGTTGAGTTTGAATATTCAAATTATGTACCTTCAACTTTTCCTTCACCATTTTCCCACTTCTACATCCACGAAAAGGCTTCAGAATACTCAAATCCTTCAAGTAAGAATGTAGTTCACCAGAAATAGTCGACGAAGAATTAAAATACTTAAGAGTTTTCGCGTTGTACGATCTAGGAATAAGCTCTTGCATCTCATTAGGTTGACCATCAAAATTAAGATGACGATGACCTCTAGACGTTATATTCCAGTGTAGGATAGTGAATGAATCCAGTACTCCAATACTCCAGATATTATTACTAAGAACTACATTCAACAAGTTAAAACATGTTCCATAAAACATGTAAAAATTGAAATAAACCAGAATTCGATCAAGAGATACGAAAACGCGTGCAGTCATGACGGCGCATAATGTTATATCCATGTGCATATGTTATATATATATGTATATATGTTATATATACATGTGCATAATGTTATATCCTGTGATCCAACTTCGAAAACCGGCTTCTGTCAGCACTGATAAACAACTCCAAATATGGTAAGGCCACCTTGGGAGAATTTAATTTTGCCTTGCGTTTTGCAACAATTGCTGGGTAAATTATAATGAAACCATCCGAAATTTACTTAATTTTTATCAATTTGTTTTGGTATATGCTAAAACAATTATTCACTTCAGTATCAGTGAATAGTGGTTGGATATTTACCTCGACCCTTCGTGTCTCGGTAAATATCCACCACTATTCACTTCCACTTCGGTGAATAATTGTTAACTATCATGCTTCAGTGTTATGGTACTGTATGTTAATCTCTTTAACATTTACTATTCATCTCAATGTAGTCCAGGGGAGTACTGTACATCTAATGGTGACCATTGGTATTTACAATGACATGCACTATACATGTACTTGCTTTCATTTGAATTTTAATAATAATCTAAATATCAACATGTAGTTCGAAATTATCATTTTATTACAATTTTTCACCCACTTGCCACCAAATTTACTCATGTGTTGTGGTGAACAAAATGTTACAAAATTACATTTTTTTTCTCTATCAACTGATGTACTGCCTCATCATGCCGGTGATTTGTTGACCTAAAATAAGCCTTAGATGCCAGATCATTAAACACGGAGTGCTCGCATAAAAGGGGAAGCCCCTCCTCGAAACAATGGAGATTTGGTTGTCTTGATTACTTCCATTCTCTTTGTTTCCTGACCAATCACAGTAATTGAAATAATTATGATTGGCACGGTGAGCATCTCACTGCCAATATATTCCAACACTCCATGTTTAAGCTTTTCAAGACCCTGCTCAATAAACTGAGGAACATGTGAAACAAATGCATGCATATATGGAGTAACATGTCATTGTTACATTGTTGAACCATTCTTGAATCTCTTTCTGAAAAGCGCCTATGTTGGTATCTGCAGTAATCTTATTCATATGAATGATCAGGGCTGAAAATCGATTCCAAATATCTTGAACCATAGCAGCTTTTTCATATTTTGGCAATAACTTCAATATTAATTAGCTGAAAGATTTTAATTTTTTCTGGACCAGTTAAACCCTCCATTTTAATTTCATTGAATCTTTGCAGATATACCAATGAAAATAAATTTTTCATTAAATTTCTCATATGCAGTCATATGTTTAAATTTCTCATAATTAAATCCAGAACTTTTCAACTTTATCAATTGAATCATGCCATCTTAATTCTAAGATATAAATGAAGGCAATCCATAATAACTTGGTCAATTGGAATCGAGGGAAACAGGTTGTTGAATTTGAATTTTATTGAATTTGCCATTGAATTTGCCATACTTAAATAAATAATATACATGGTGTTAGTGGCGAGGAAGTCTAAAAAGAAACCAAAAGGCTTATTGAAATTTAGACTACCTGAGGCTCAGATTGAATAATATTAATAAAATAATATGAAGCTAGCAATTGATACTGTATATCAGTATAATGAAGTAAAGAAGAATAAGATATCAGTTAAGATGCAAGCACGTTTCCATATTCAGAACTTAAATACTTTTTTAATTTAGATGTAAATAAAGAAAAAGAAACCAAATTGATAATCTCTTCAGGCAGAGAGTTATAACATTTACAACCTTGATACCGAATAGAGAACTGTCTTAACGTTGTCCTACAAAACGGTATGCGTAGAGCTTTTGAATTCCTTGTATTATGATTATGTGAATGATAACTAGAAACACACATATCATTAAATGATTTTGGAAGAAGGTTGTTTTTCCAAGAAAATACAAACTGACCCATTTGTAATTTGCAAATATCATGAAATTTTAAAATATGAAGATCTCTGAATATCGGATCAGTGTGAGCATCAAATCTACTACCATTCAATATTCTTATTATTCGTTTCTGCAATACAACAATGCGATTGAGGTTTGTTGGATAAGTCGACGCCCATACAGTATTACAATATTGCAGATATGGATAGATCATAGAAAAATATAGCGTTCGTAAAGAGGACTTAAATAGACAAAAGCTCGCTTTGAAAATAATTCCAATAGATTTTGATATTTTGTTTTTATATCACAGATATATGTGGTTTTCATGACAAGCTTTCATCTAATACTACTCCAAGGAATACAATTTCGTTTACTTGACTAATAATTTGATTATTAATAAATAACTGAATATCAAGTCGCTGTCTTTTTTGTCTTGGTTTGAATAACATAAACTTTGTTTTCGTTAAATTTAAAGAAAGTTTATTCACCACTCAGATAATTTCCCAACTTCCATATTTAATATATTTATCAGATAATCTATATTTTCATGTGAGTAGAATATATTAGTATCGTCAGCAAATAAGATTAACTCTACTATTTTGGAAACATTACATAAATCATTTATATAGATAAAGAAAAACAAGGGACCCAAGATAGAACCTTGGGGCACTCCACAATTTATTTATTTTGAATCAGAGCAGTGATCATTATACTGCACAAATTGTATTCTATTTGTAAAGTAACTTTTAATCCAATCAAGAACAATACCACGAAATCCGTAATGCTCAAGTTTGCTAAAAAGGATGTTATGATCTACTGTGTCAAAAGCCTTTGATAAGTCCAAGAATATTCCTATTGTAAATTTCTTATGATCAATACCATCTGAAATTTTATCAAATAATTCGATCAGAGCTAATGAAGTGGAATGACCTCTTCTAAAACCATACTGTTGGTCATTTAAAATATTATATTTCACAATATATTTTAAGAATCGATTGTAAATAATTCGCTCTAGAAGTTTGGAAAAGGCCGGCAGAACAGAAATTGGTCTATAATTGGTGAATTTTGAGTGCTCATCAGCTTTGAACACAGGTATTACACGTGCAATTTTCAGTTGGTCAGGGACAATACCATGTGTAATTGAGAGATTAATAACATGTGTTAAAGGCTCAGAGATAAATTCAATAGATTCCTTTATTACATTCATAGAAATATTGTCATATCCAACAGCTTTGCCTGATTTAAAACTTTTAACAACTTCAGTAATCTCATGTAGAGAAGTTAAATCTAGAAACATTGAATTTGGATAATTTCCAGTAAGATATTGATGAGGCGAAGCTATCGATGTATATGGAATTTGATTTGCCAAATTAGCACCAATATTTGTAAAATAATGGCAAAATTTATTGGCAATTTCAGTTGGATCAGAAATTTCAGAATTATCACAATAAAATGTTGTAGAAACATTTGACTTAGGTCTTTTATTTAAAATTTCATTCAAAATTTTCCAAGTTGTTTTAATATTTGATTTTTTATTTAGCAGTTGTTTTTGATAATATAATCGTTTGGCAATTCTAATGGAATGATTAAGTTTATTCTTATAGGTTTTATACTGTATTTCACGTTGAAAATTATGATTACGAAGATATCGCTTGTAAAGTTTATTTTTTTTGTTTATAGATTTGAGAAGAGCTTTAGACAGTCAAGGTTTGCGATTGATATTCTTTAATTTAATTTGCTTCAGAGGAAAACAGTCATTATATATATCTTTGTATTTTAATAGAAACATATTATAGGCAATAGTTGGAATATTATATCCAATCAAGGACCAATCAGTTTCCACCAACCTTTCCCTAAACTTAATCATGTTATTTCTATTCATATCACAAATAGTTATTATTTTATTTGGAATTGTATTAGGTTGATTACCAATGCAAATTGCAAAAATTGGCAGGTGATCAGAAATATCACAAAACAATAGGCCATTTATTAAATGGTTATCCAATCGGTTAGTAAAAATATTATCGATTAACGTAGCAGAGTGTGCCGTTATTCTAGTTGGACTAGTTATCAAAGGATAAAACATTCTAGTGTACATAACATCCAAGAATTCACCGGTAATAGGATGACACTGATGGTTCATTAGATTTAAATTAAAATCACCCATTATATAAGCTGACTTATTTTCTCTAGAGATTACTCCTAAGAGCTCATCATAATCACTCAAGAAGGTATTCAGGTTTTGGTCTGGTGGTCTGTATATAACACCAACAATAGTGTTGCCCTGAGGATTTATTATTTCAATAAATAAAGATTCTGCAATATCTTCATCTCCAAATTTTAGATCAGTACGTATTTTATAATCCAGTTCCATAGATATATAGAAACCAACACCACCTCCAGATCTGTTCTTACGATATTTATGAATAAATCCATAACCATCAATGTCAGCTAAATGCGACGAATCCTTTAGCCAAGTTTCAGTTATACCTGGGAGGAAACAACGGGTTTGTATCGATCAGCATCTGTCTAAGCACTTTGATCTCGCCAATGGAGTTCCTCAAGGAAGCTGCCTTGGTCCTGTATTGTTTGTCATGTATGCATCTCGTCTATTTCACGTTGTGAAGAAACATCTACAGACTGCACACAGCTATGCAGATGATACACAACTATATTTATCATTCCGTCCGGGATCATCCGTGTCTCAAGAAGAGGCTGTTAAAGCGATGGAAGACTGTATTGTGGATATTCGGCGCTGGATGATCACTCACCAGCTCATGCTGAACGACAGTAAGACCGAATTTCTCATACTCGGATCTCGCCAACAACTTACCAAGGTCAACATTGATGGCATTAGTGTTGGCTCTTCAACGATCAAGCCTGTCAGCTCTGTGCGGAACTTGGGTTCATGGTTTAACACCTCCATGACTATGGATGCCCACATCGGCAAAGTGTGTAGTAAAGCCTTTCGCGGATTGTACAAAATCAGGCAAATCCGCAAGTTTCTCACAGAAGATGCTACAAAGACCTTGATACACGCTTTCGTGACTTCACATCTGGATTATTGTAACTCACTACTCTATGGCGTCCCGCAATACCAGATGGATTGTCTGCAAAGAGTTCTCAATGCTGCTGCGCGTGTCACCTGCTTTATCCCTTGCTACTCCCACATTACTCCAGTACTAGAACAACTTCATTGGCTTCCTGTCCGTCTTCGCATCCAGTTTAAAGTAGCTCTCCTAATGTTTAAAGTCTCGAGAGGCATGGCACCTGACTATATAACTGAACTTTTTGAGATTAAGGGCTCGGGCCGTTACGCATTACGTTCTTCAAATCAGAAGCTTGTTATGGTTCCTCGGTCACGCTATAAAACCTTCGGTGATCGTGCATTCTCACTAGCAGGACCTAAGACCTGGAACAGTCTACCGCTTTCTGTTCGGAACAGCGATACTGTTGACTCTTTTAAAACTAGACTTAAAACTTTTTTATTCATTTCAGCATATAAGTAATAGTTTTCTTCTTATATTATATAAGTACATTAACGATATACAATATAATAGTCTATATAAATACAATGTAAAAATACATAATTTTAGCCTTCATCATTTACTATTTAATTAGAGTTTTTAATATTGTAAAGCGCTTTAGAATATGTTATAATTTAAGCGCTATATAAATTATGTTATTATTTATTATTATTATTATACCAATTATTGAAAAATGTGTATCAAGACAATTCAGTAGGTTAGTTAGTTCAGATAAGTTTTTTGTGAGACTACGAATATTTAAGTGTAAAACAGAGAACCTTAAGTTATTAGAATACTTCTTTGTCAATAATTCATTAACTTGGTCTTCAGTATAATAATGACAGCGACTTGAGTCAGCAAATATATTAATATCTGGATCTATGTCAGAGGATAGCGCAAGATTATGATTTATATCGGACGTCAACGGGTTAAAATATTGTGATGTTAATCTATCGGCATCGAATTTAACAGGGCCATGATTAAATTCATAAATTACAAGTTGAAAAGTATCTTTAAAATAAATATTTGAAGTACAAAATACAATATAACTTATCTGTTATTCACGTGGAGATAAATTGTTCAAGTCATTTAGACTTTTAATCAGTACTGGTCGCGAGTCTATGGTCTTCCTGAGGAAAACATTGAAGTTCTTCACCCAGCAATAACTGTAATTATATCGGTTTTGGAATTTCTTGGCTTCAGCTAAAAGACTCTGGGTCTTAGGTGTCAGATGTTCGACAATGAAAACACCCGAGAGAGATATATCTTCCAGCAGGCCAATTCTAACCGGGTCAACTTTAGACACCTCCTTTCTCACACGCATAATTTCATCCTTCACCGATCGCCTGACAAACTTACAAATAATAGGCTTCGGCCATCTGAAGCTTTCCTCGTTGGGACACAATGTGCTATGTCCACATCATAATTTGATACTTGTACTCCCATTTCCTTAAACAACTTGATGCAGAAGTTTTTGTTTGCCGATTCTCTCTCCTGCTCTGGAACACCAATGATCTTTAAATTGTATTGATAACTGTGTCTTTGAATTTCTTCTATCACATTTGCGATTTGATTGGTATGGTCTTCTAGGTTGTCTAAGCGGTCATTTAGTTGTTGGAACTCTTTGTCAGCATATAAACGAAATTGATTTAGTTCATCATATTTGTTGCTGAAGAATTCAAGGCTTTTGATGGTCTCGGCATCTGACAGGGAGGCCAACGAACCGCCATGATTAGCTTGTTGAGTTTCATCGAATTTTGTAGAAGTAACTTCTTGGAAGTTCTTGAATTCCGTCCTAAGACTTTCTAACTGTGATTTTAGACAATCGTTTTCTTTTTTAAGTGATTTAATGGTATCAGGCATGGTTTAAGTTCGATTTCATACGAGCTAGCTAGCAAACACACGTCTTCATGCTCGTCACGCCTCGATAACTCAATTAAAAGAGCAATTAAGACGTTCTTTTCTTTTTAGATTTAGCAAGTTTTGTAATGTCCTCAATGGTTGTTGCATCTCATGTTGTATCTGTAAATAACCATTCTTTTTTTACACCAAATCTTTCTCCGCTTTTACATGTGCACCAAATACAAGCACATTTAAATGATGCAGAGTCAATACCAAGGCAAATGGCTAAAAACTTCCAATCATCGCCCAAAAAATACTCAATAGCAATATACTCATCTTCTATAAATAATGTAAAAAGTTAAGCTTTCAACCTCCTTCATCATATCAGAAAGACCTAAAGCTAAAGTTTCAGAATGTTCTGGAACATTTAATATAGCAAGCACATAGTTGCTGTCTTCAACTTTGCGGCTATTTTCTTCCAGAACAGTAAATGTAAAGTAAATGTAAAGTTGATTACATGAAGTCTCCTACCTAAATTTTTTCCATCTCCAGAAAGTTTTATTCTTATTTTTTTATTTGAAAGTATTGCTGCTCTCTTGTGGATCTTTGAAAAGCTGCTGTACTCGAACATATAACTTGTTGTACCACCATTACAATCATTTGGTAATCGTAAAATGTTCCAACATTTAAGTTTTTAATGTGTTTCTTTAATTTCCATGACCGAGGCATATCTTTACATATTTGAGATATTTCTGGTATCCAGAGTCTGATACATTGAATTTATCTTTAACATACAGCATAAAATTGAGATTATCATTACTCAGGTAAGGCTTAGGGACTCATATTTTCCACTTTCTTTTTTTGAATTGCAATGCTGCTTGCAACAAAACCATAGTTTCCAAGGAATGAAAGGGAAGTTTGGGCATCATTGATCAAAACCTTTTTTAATTTGGGATCTATGTTGCCTAAAATACTGAGAAAATTGTTTTGCAGATGGACCACATCTTGGACCATTGGCCTTTCCTTTCTGTATCTGGATAAGCTGCCTTGTCAACTTTTGAATTTTTTTTTTCATTTGTTTGTCCTTGGAAAGAATGGTTCCATTTCTGCATTCAATTTAAGCAGCTTTTCTTTTGCAGATGTCAGTTCATTTTCAGCCTTTCGTTTTAGATCAGACAGTTCAGCTTTTTCAGCAGTGAACCTCTCATTTTGCACTAACAGTTTTGCTTGAATTAGCTCATTGTAATATATATAACATGTTCAAAATGATCCATCATTCTTCCACATAATATATTTAATAACTTTTTAAGTTGTCTCCCCCACCACAGTGCTTCACCTTAGCATCCATTCTTATTTTCACCCAGAACAACTATTATTCACTCATTGATCTGAAAACGTCACCTTCACAAGTTGGTCTGGTACATAATAGAGATTACGGGCACTTTTAAAATCTTCCCATATCTTCTTTGTCTCAGTTATTATGATGGCATCTTCCTCCAATTTTAGATAATCCTTTCTCAGAGATTCAATATTTGTTTTGATGCATTGATCATTCGGTTCCTCTAAACTGCATGGTGGAAGTTCATCAATGCAATCACCATCCTGAATAATTTCCTTGTTAAGTAAACCTTCAGCGCAAATATCTGCATGGTTAGCAATCTCCTGGATTGGAAACTTTTGAAAGCACGTTGGGCATTCTACTTCATAAGGAGTACTAGGCAATTTACAAGAACTTGATGCTGAAGGTCTTTCGTTTGATTGTTCGTTTGGTGTAGTTTCGTCTCTTTGCTCTTTTGGTGCAATTTCGTTGGTAAAAACAACCTCATCTTCGTCGCTATTTGGTTCACTCTTCATTACTTGTTTTAAAACGTCAAAATGTTGCTGAGGCAGAAGGTAAAACACAATCCTGCCATAACCAAACCCAGATTCCTGCTTAGACTTTTCAAGGGAGAAAGGCTGTTCAGGGTCTGTGCCGGGAACTCACTGGCATCTGAAAACTAATTTGTAATCAATGTCAGCCTTGAACGTTCTGTTGAACGCCTCGTGCTTTTTAATCGCTGCCATGCGTATATCGTCGGCAGTTGCCGATGGAAGAACTTTAAGGGGAAGAGTCTCTATGTCTCAGACTTTCATCTTTGTTCATTATTCCTATCTGTATGCTGACAGGAACCAGAACTTTGGGTTTTTTACCACCTTTCTTTCGTATAAAAAAAGAATTCGTTAAGGCTAGGGAGTTTTGATTTGATTACTTTGTTTAGACAGGGTAGCCCATTCAGCAACAAGGCTAGTATCCAGAGAGGCCCTGCATTAAACAAAAAATATATATGTACATCAAAGCTGCAGGACAGGGAAGACGAGGCACCAGATGCCACCACTCTACCGCCGGACTGGTTTCCACACGAAGGGCAAAATTTGAATCGAATTTCCAATGCCAATCTACAGCCAGAACAAAATTTTGGTGTTCGTTCGGCCATTTTGGAAGCGCGCCTAGAAGCATAAAGACTGGAGACAATATTTGTACTGAGAAAAATATATTTGTATTGCCGTTCTGGGCCACTGTAGATATGCTAAAAAATGATGTAACAATTTTTGTAGTGCACATTTTACCAAAGTGTTAGCCAACACCACAGTTCCAACTCCTTTCTGAGTAATTCCATGTCAATTCATCCAAGGGGTGGAACCACATTTCAAATTTGTAGGATAAATTTGTAACCATGAGACAAGTAAAAATCCAAAATTTCAGACTTGTACCTTTAATAGTTTGCGATTTATGGGATATTATATTTGGGGGATTTTGTCAAAAAATGGGCGTGGCTCACATGACTTACCTTGGTGGTGGCTAAGTGAAATATTAATAAAACTTAGACAATTTACTGTATTTTCATGAAAATTGGTGCACTGACTAAGTTGATGTTGTAGAATCCAAAAATTATAATTAAAAATATATACAACCAAAAGGTAATGTGTCAGTTGCTCTTCAAATTTGAAATTTCGAAAATGACCAGCAACATGACATGGCACACTTGAGGCGTAAATTTAGCAATGTGGGGAACATGAAACAGAAATTTTGAGATAACCATCTTAAAGTACATATGTCCATAAGTATTTTAGGGTAGTTTCATCAATTGTTCTGTTCTGCCTCAAAAGTTATGATGGCTCAAAAATATATACCAACATTTATATATTTTACACATACGCATCATTATTATCACATTCATGATTTAAAAATAAGTCTCCAATTTATTATGAAGGCTGTACACTTTGATAGCTTGATTTATGACTTAAACAGAAAGCAACAATATGATAATTACAACAGTTAATGAGTCCCAATTTCAAGCTCTAAATTTAGAATTTTTTCATAATCACTATCACTTATCTGATACATCCTTCCCGTGGCTGTTTTGGGGATATCAATTTTGAAAATGAATTTATCAAATGGAACCCAGCATTGACCATCTCTTGTTGGCCATTTAAACCTTTTAATTGGTCCATGAGGGTGCATAAATTTAACAAGAAAGTCCTTCTGTTCCTGGTTAATTTCTTCCAAGCCAACCCACCAAAATGAGTCGCACTGGCAGGTGATAAACTCCATTGTCTTTACATCTGAAACCTGCTCTGCTGTTACATTGTCAAAAAATGTGAATGTTCCAGCTGCTGCCTCATCATCACTAACCCTCTTGTAGCTAATTTTCCCTTCAGAAAATGGAAAAAAATTATGGTAACTCCTTGTACCAGGAATTGTCTTCCCATTCTCAAATCTGTTAGACAGCGCTTGTCTGATAGGAGCCATATCCATCTTTCTTACCTTTAAAAATTTGATGCCAGTAATATTTGACTCGCAAAACTCATACATTTTGTCCATTGACAATATTTGATCGTCTAAATGTCTCTGCAGACTTGCCCTTGCAACTAGTCTTTTAACAGTACCTCCAATACCATCACAGGGTGATTTTCCATGGCTGGTTGCAAAGAATGTCCATTTTGCAGTTAAGCCAAAATCTCTGAAATGGTGACAAAGATTTAAGAGGTTCTTAAAGTTTTTATACTGACCAGCACAACCATCTGAAAAATATTCTATGCTGGTAACACTGGGGAGTTCTCTCTTCAAATACTTTACAATCTCTGCTTGCACTTGATACACAAAGCAAGTGTCATGCTCCATGTCATCAGATATGACACAGACTCACATTGAAGCTTATCATTCTCCATGTAGTATATAGCAACTGGATGCAGAGTACAACCGATTTTGTTCCAATGAAAGCCTTGGATTTCATCTTGCACCATAAACTGGTAATTTTCGGCAAAGTCTAACAGAGCAATGCATGATGTTCCACACAATTCTTCTTTCTGATCCTTCAGATACCTGGATTGACTTTTTGCTATAAAAGAATGCACAGTCAAATTACTGATTGCATTAACAAGAAGTTCAAGAAACTCTTCAGTAGACATTGCTTGAGTATTTAGCATTGCTCTATCAGTCCCCTGCCATTGCTGGAAAGAAATTTCTTCCGCTAGCGAATTGACGAACATTTCCTCCAAGTAATGTTTAAGAGCGTTTGCTCCTAGGCAACGTTCACAGCGATGTACCATACACATCTTGTTGTTCAGATCACAAACAGTCATTGCCATGAGATCACGATAGTTTTTGTCAATATTAGCAGCATTCACTAGTAGTTGTGCATTCTGATGGCTGGTACATACACAAACAGAACGAGTCCCCACAGAACCAACTACACACACCATTTAGGCCTTAGACTACAAAATTTCGAAAAGCCAACCTTGGCATGTGGATATTTCTCTTTGAAGGCACTATACAGCTCCTTTAAGTTGTAGAGAAGTAACCGTCGCTGTTTATGCACATTCCGTGAGACACTAACATAGTCCTTTTCCCCTGGCATTAGTCTTGAGAATTCATCATCCTCAAAAAAGTTCACAACAAGTGATTTTGTGTCTTCAGCAAGTGTTTTGCCACGTCTTGGATTGGGAACAGATAAAATTCCCCTTTCTTCTTTCAACTTTCTGGCAGCATGAATAGTATACTCTGACACCATGACTCAGGTGTGAGGGTCAAAATTTGAATTTTCATTTTGTAATCTGACGTTCTGAGCTTTTCCTTCATAAGATAAGTCAATGTATCTAAATCTGCTGCCTTTGCTTGTATGGAGGGTGAAATTGTTGCATGTGGGTAATTTCTTTTCAAATCTGCACTGTCGACATCAAGGACAGCTGCTACTGTCCTCAATTGATGCACACGCCTGATCTATTTTGCTCTTTGCTTCACTGATTTTTCGTTGCTTTGATAGGCTGTGTGTTTTTATAGGGGAAACTGCAAGCTCCTCAAGACTAGTATTCATCAAGTCTCTTGCATCTCTTTCAAATTCTGATATTTCACAGTCAGTGTCGTTATCTGTCTGTGACTCATCATTTTGTTCTTCAATTGTGGCCTTCTTAAAGCAGTTTCTACAAAGTTGCCAGCCGGGTATTGCATTAAATCCCTTTTGCCTAAGTTTCTTTGCAAGATCAAGGGCGATATTATGGCCACCCTTCACCTTACCTTTATGGATATTGCAACATTTGTTGAATCTTCGTTCAAATACACCACTCAACATTTTCCCCTCGCCCGGCGCAAAGCACCGGCCGAGGGTGCTAATATCGACCGGCGTTTAGTCCCTCATCACGGGATTCCAGGCGTTTGTCAGAGTCACTTTCAGTTTCCTTGTATATATATATTGAGGATCAACGTCGTCGATCATGCGCGGCATCGGAAAATTTGGCCCTGGTAACTATTGAACAAAGTAAACACTGAATTCATGCCGAAACTGTGGAATGTAGTGTTGACAGACAAGCAAGTTTTATTTTGAAATATTCATCTATGCCTATGGATACTTTGCTCGGACACGAATACAGGTAAATAAATTAGTATTCTCAGTATTCAAGGATAGTACACTGTATGTGTTGAGCGAAGGCCCTTTTATTTTAACTTTTAAGTGTCTATTTAGATAAACAAGGCGTTCGTTCCCAACCCGCGATTTCCGGTCGAGTTCGATATAAAACATTATTTTTAATACATTAATATGCCTTTTCAGCATAGTTTTTTTTTTAGGGTTGCTAATTTGGTTAGGTAATTATATTAGGATTAGCATTTCGTTGAATTATAAAAGACTACCGCCTTTACTGCTACCGTACGAATAGCCACTGCCTTCACTAGACACTACTTTATCGTTTATTTATACAGTAACTCTTTGATTGTCTTGAGTGACGAAGGGCTTTCGCTCGAAACGTTGAATGTCTGAGACCTGTTACACACTATTTTGGCAGTGCACCAACCTTTAAAAGATCTGTATTTCTGCCTACAATGTACAGTACGCTGAACAATATTTTATCTTCAATAAAACAACCATGTCATGTTATTGTTTGTTAGTTGTAACTTGTATAGTACTGCATTGTGATTGTTCAGAAATCTTTAGACACATTTTGAAATACTTAACCGAGAGAGTTGTACTATATACATTCTGGGATTGGGAAAAGTTTAGGCATTATTAATAATACGAATAAAAATACAGGATAGCCTGTTCAATGCTAACACTGGTATTGACAGGGTCCTGTTTCCTAACAAATTACAATTATTATTTATTACAAATATAAATTTATTACACATATTCATATATATGTACAATATGTTACAAAAACTAATTATAACTTGAAAGTTGTATAAATCCTACAAATGTAGTATTGTCAATTAAGGCAATAGATATTAGATAATGCTCTTACATGTATGCAATGAACAAATTCATTGAGATTAAAATAGTTCTTTAGAAATGGTGGTAAAATGCCTTCAAGACATTTCTTAACTAACATGGTACCAATCCTAGGGTTTCTATTAACCGATCAGTTTCATGTCCAGACTTAGGAAAGGTCAGTTTCTCTGCCCTGCATTGAGACCTCAAGAGCATCTATCCTCACCAACAATTGGGATAGAATCCCTAATACTGTATTAAAACCAAATTGATGCCTATATACATTTGCACTATATGCACCCCTAGACATTTGAATGATAAAGAGAATGCACTTTCTTCCTTCATTCTTTAACAGTCTTTGGTGTCTTTTTATACTACTGAGTTGATTATTTCATGAATCACAAGGTCGGTGAGAAGGGGGCAAATAGCCTGGGACCTTGCAAGGGGCGCGGCCACGTCGCCACATCAATCACTTGTGACTGGTGTAATCTGCAGACCAATGAAATGTTGCAACCATTTTGCATACCTAACACAAAGTACCAGTTCATCTCAACACTGTTCCCCAATTCCGTCGAATACTGTGAATTATTGAACGGAGGTGTCCAAAACAAAAATTATTGAACGCCGATGACGTCACTAGGACAAAGCGCATAACTACAGTACTGTATTACAGTAGTAAATTAGCAACTATGCTATAAAAGTTTCAAACAGTAAGCGAGCGAGGGGTGTTGCGTATAACGTATTTCTAGTACTATGGTGTATGCAGATAGTGATGTTAGTTTTATCTTGCTGTAAAGTCATTCCTGCTCTCATAAGAAATATTTCTTGCATATCTGCACAATAGTCACTAAGTTTTTCCATACCCTGTATCCTTGTATGGGAGAGCTTATGGATTCATCTCCCATAGTTTCTCCAAAATTACACTTACTCAAAGTCATCTCGACATCCCATGATTGATTTAAAAGTTACTAAAATGCATATACCATATATGGATTAGGATATATACACATCAACTTTTCCCACAGGTGGCCTAAGCTCTCTGTGTGTGTTTTTTCTATTATTTTGCTTAAAAAATTTACTTTAATCATAAACGTATGGTTTACTTAGCTTTAGCATGATAAAGATCAATTATCAGTAAATTAGCAACTACGCTATAATAGTTTCAAACAGTAAGCAGGCGAGGGGTGTTGCGTATAACGTATTTCTAGTCTATATATAATATACATGTATGTATGACACAACGATGATGTACTGTGTCGTGTAATAATAGCATTTGCATTAGTTCTGTTTTGTTTTTTGAACCTCACATTTATCCGAGACAGTACCCGCGTACGCTCACATATTCGTTACCAATGACCGATAAAAAGCACACGACACAAGAACGCTGAAGGAAAGGCTTTTTACTGCTTGCCTCAGCGTATTTTTTTGCTGATTTATTTCAATATTCATTGTGCTGGAGTTCTCAAAATACTCAATTCTACTGTTTTTTTCAAACTTACAAAGTCTTGGCAGCATGTCCGTTAACACTATTTCCACTATTATAGTTAAATTTAGATCCCAGTGGAAACTAATTTACAGTACAAAGATCACTGTAAATAGTGGAAACTCCTGTTGTGAAGACCTTGAGCCTTGCAGCAGCCAGTGGAAACTAATTCACAGTACCGAGATATATTTATATTTTATGTATTAAATCACTTAACACTGTAAATAGTGGAAACTCATGTTGTTTAAAGCAGGTTGTATAAAATAAATTGTATGTATAGTAGTTGTCAAAAGGTTCTCAGGAATAGATGGTCGTACAAATGGATCTTTGCATTGTTTTCCCAGATATTTTATGGCTGCATTCTGCAATGTTTTCCCAACAGTATATATATATAATTGTGCCAAGAGAAAATACATCACTTGAAGTGCTAACTCGCTGACCTCTCAAAACGTCTAGGGCTATATGTTGATAAAACTTTGTATACCTCCTAGCTGATGCCTTGAAATAAGACAAGCTTTCCAAAATGTATAACAAAACCCCTTTGCTGTGATACAAGTACATTATTTGTCTTTAGGTCACAATGCAGAAATCCTTTGCTATGAATGTGTTTAACAGCTTCTGTGATGTCAACACAAACAGAGATCCACTCATTGGTGCTAAGCAGTGATTGCTTTGCCATAATTTGCTGTAATAACTGATGTACAGTTATCGATTCCATATTATCACCAATGATTCCATTACCAATGAATATGGTCTATGTTCAATTTGCACTCCAAGCAAGTGTGGAATACATGGATGTGTTAAGGTGTTCATGCACTGTGCTTCATTGATAACAGCTTTTAAATCTGATGCTACTAACTGCTTTTCAAGAACAATCATTCCGAATCGTTTGTATCTCTTTAATATACATTCTCCAAATGGTCCAGAACAATGTTTGTACAAGGGTTGTGCTCTATTGGTGCTAATTCACTAGGGCTGATCTGATTTACTGAGGTATCAATCCGTGTTTGTGAAGAGCCCCCAATTCCAGCAGTGGCCATTGTAACCTAAAATATGAAGATATAGCATGTAGTTTACTTACATTTGAATATTATGTATCAGTCAAATCCAACCATGCCCCCCGGGCATTTGAAACGTTGACGAATCCTAGGGGTGGGGAATTTGAACCCACAGTAATGTGAGCCTTATTCCCTTTGGGCAGCACCATAGCATTGCTACAACCCAGAAAACGTGTTGTTCAAGTGTGATTCGATCATGGAGGAGTTTTAGCCTTAAGTCTACAGCCTACAGTAGACAGATTTAGGTTCGAATCCCGGCCGGGTCAAGTAGAGTTTTCTCTACTTGAGAAAAAACTTTGTCCGGTATGGTTTGTCACTCGGAGTAACCATTTACATCATTAGCATTTATATAATAATTTGATATTTGAAAATTGATGTTGTCCCCTGGACCACAGGGCATTTCATCTCCACTACAGGGAATTAGCAGCATTTTGGAAAAAAAATTAAATGCCAGGGGGGATGCGCATGCTTGAATTTGACTGATACATTAATATTATTTGTATTTCAAAATGTGGGTTGACCATGGTGAGAAAATGAACATTTAATCAAAATAATTTCACTATCCTTGACAAATTGAATATACCACAAATGTTTTTTTTAAATTCGGAATATTTATTTGAAACGTTAATAGCTTGTGCGTACAGTATGTATTTTTTAAAACAATTGTTTCTACCTTTCTAATATGAGTTTGGATTGGTATTTTTCGTCGAAGCTCTCTTGTTTCGTTGCATAAGTTCTTCCATTTTGTGTAGTATTTTTCAGCGACTATTTTCTGCTCGTTGATACCATCACTAATCTTGCATGCTATGACAGCAGCAGCCGAGCACTTATCGAAAGCGCGCTGTTGTCGTCGACGCTTTTTGCTGGAGTTTCTCATTTTCCTCCTTGTTCTCGATCATATTCAAATCTGGCTTACCCATCTGTTGGCAATATAAGATACAAGGAAATATACAGACTGGCCGTATAGAAGTTGCGCAAAAAGATGACGAGTAGATTGATTTTACCACCAAGCTTAACCTTATTTGGCTTTGCACTGAATATTTCAGCGAATCAGAGAAGGTCTTTGTAGCACAGAATAAATACTGTTGAGTATTTATTCTGTGCAGTGTGCACAGGGTTCTGTGGAAGAGTATTTATTTTGTGCCCAGGTTGGGCTTGAAACATGTAAGGATGATGCTTGCCATGCCGAAGAAACAGATTGGATGTTTGGATCGGAGCACAATTAATTGGCTGTTAAGTTGCAGTTTCCAGAAATTGGATGACCAGAATATAAGCAGATTCAGGTGGCATATGCTAAATTAATTTTAGTTTCGAGTGTTTCGTTTGCTTCTTTCGAGATTTTGGTGCCTCCTAAAGGAACCGTTGTTTTTTTGGCTCTTAAAAAACCGTTTGTTTATATTTGCCATTCTTTCAGCAGGGCTTTTGCATATTTAATTTTGTCCACCAACAGCTTTGACTTGTCCACGCACAGCAACTGCAGGGAACAGGCAAGCTTGCAGTTGTTGAGAGCATCTTTTAGCTTTCCAAGTTCACGAGAAACTCTGGTGTGCATAAGTACTCTTCTCTGCATTCCGTGTTTTGTGGGCTATCTTTAAGTTTTTTTCTTGCCTTGTCATAATTCCTGACCTCCACTTTGCCCCAAGATGAATGCCAGGGCCTGTCCATGTTTGGTTAGATGATTCGTTGCTGCGTTGTCTACAGAAAAATAATGCACAATGTTATAAAAACTGGCTGTTTTGAATATATGTAGGGAGGATGACAGTAGTGCAATATTTAAATTAATATGTTTAAAGTACAGTAATTTAAAGTCTGAATTTTTACCTTTAACCATTGCTCCAGCCCCTTAACTTGCTACTGAGAGCTGTTCAGACTCATTACCACCATGTTCATTGTCAATATTTATTTCTTCATTGTTGCAAGTATGAACAGTTATCTTCCTACCACTATCTGCTTTCTCACCAGACATTTCAAAATCATCTGCATCAATTTCATCCACACTAACCAAAATGCCACTTTCATCAGCCTCAATTGAATTATCCAAACCGCATTCCTCAACACCAGTCAATTCTGGTTTTATTAACTAATGCCACTTCCATACAACGTCCCTCCACACCGCAGATATCTTCCTACACACCATCGAAAACATTCTGCACATTGTTTGCAACATCAGAACCAGATTCATCAACACCAGATCTTACCAATGACCCCTCATCACAATTCCCCTTACCATGCCTATTCTCAACATCAACATCAACATTATTAAATATTTCCATATTCCCATTATCCTCGATACGTTCGTAGATCTTAGCGAGTTTTCGAAGGATTCCTCTCTTGGTTGGCTCAACAGTCTTGGATGGTAGTTTAAGTTTCAGTTCATCTCTATCTTTGTCCCAACTTAGTCCCAACAGGCTGGCTTGGGTGTTTTCAGGCTGCTAGAGTTGCTGTTTAGCGTACGTTTTATCAACGTCTTGCTCGTCTTCTCCCCCTTCAAGCTTTGGGACATTTGAGTTCCACTTATGTAATTGAAAACCAGCATCTTCAAAAATCTTAATGGATTGATCTTTCTGGTTCTGTGCTTCCTGCACTGTCGCTCCACCAGTAATTAGGTCATCATGCTCCGATGCCATTTCGTTTCTTTGCAATTTTCGAGTGAGGTTGTTCAGTCTTCG
This sequence comes from Chrysogorgia sp. JL179-B06, assembly GCA_035772405.1. Lineage (NCBI taxonomy): Eukaryota > Metazoa > Cnidaria > Anthozoa > Scleralcyonacea > Chrysogorgiidae > Chrysogorgia > Chrysogorgia sp. JL179-B06. The sequence goes on from JAYKKM010000009.1 coordinate 2,715,213, forward strand.
CAGACTGCCTTGCTTGTTATTCGGTAGAGGGGGATGATCGCCTCGCCACGGTAGGCCAGTTTCATACCAGCCTTCTTCGTTTCTGACAAGTTGCTCTCTGAATTCTCCATATACCGCCTTCTGGTCGTGTTCAGGTGTGTCAGCCAAACCGAGCACATCAAGACGACAGAGCTCCTCGTAATCAAGTTGGCTTGTCTGCGTTAACATCATTTGGTTGCGGTTGAACTCTTGTCCAGGCGACATAATAAACCACCCCAATTTGGTTAACTCTGCAACGGGTTCACCATCTCGTCCAACATGTGGTTTGTGCTCTGTCTGTCGTTATCCTTGCGTATTCTCCAGCTCCAAGGACCACATGCACTGGTAGCTGCGGCTTCATATCTCGATCATTCATCTTCACCTCTTTCAAGTGCGAATATTTGGCGATTAAGGCTTGGTATCTAGGGTTGTCTAGTGTTAACAGTTCTCTTTTGTTCACTTTGATTAGTTTCACATCCATCTTGAAATCATCATTCACAGCTTCTACTGTGGTCTCATATGTTTCCATTCTTGTCAAACTGGTAGTTAACAGCATGTCCACTTGTTTGACTTTGGTGTCAACTGGTTGTTTATCGAGTAGATCAATGAGTTTGGCGGAAGCATACGAGCTTCCGGCCCCAGAGTCGACGAGGGCCCGGCATTCGATCCCGTCCACTTTTACTATCACCACGGGAAAAGTCCCTTCCCCACTTCCGTTGGCCGTTAAGATCTTCTTCTTCTCTTGTTCGGTGCAAATGGAAGAATGATGTCGACGTTCACATCTCTGACAATTCACTTTGCTATGGCACTGGGCGGCTCGGTGTCCAGCGTGAGTACAATTGAAACATAAGCTTTTCTTTGCCAACATTTGCTTTCTCTCGTCTAATGTAGTAATCTTCGAACACTCCCCGGATTTATGAGACGTGTCCTCACGACGCAATTTCGTTGTTTTGGTTGTTGATCTCTAGTGTTATAGAGCTTCTTCGATCCCTCTCTGTGGCGATTTTGCGCGTCGAAGTCTTTCTCCTTCTGTTGACTGTCTATAGGATTACGTCTCGCCCACAAACGCAAAGCTTCACATAGTTTCACGAAATCCCAGGTTGGTATGCACCAAATCACCTCTTATTCCAGCCAGTTTGTCTAAAATCAATGACACATAGCCGTCCACTTGCTTCAACTTGCCCATGGTTTCCAACGATTGTACGCAGTATGTCAAACGATCGCTGAATTCGTGTATCTTCTTGATGTTTGCTCCGGAAATGACAGGCAGCTCCAAAATTTATTTTGCGTACGCTTTAATGATCTCGGATTCCTTGCCGTATTTTTCAGTCAAGATACTCTTCGCGCGATTATATCCCTCTGGTGAAAATGGTAAAGCCTCGACTGACTTCCTCACCTTAACACACAACAATTCTCTCAAATAAGCAAACTTGGTAATACTGGCCATTGCCATTTTGTCTATTGTTTCACAGTACTGTCCCCAAAAGCGTGGCCAATCCTGGAAGAACCATCGAATTCAGTAATGGTTAGTTTTGGCAATTTGGCTTCCAATCCAGAATGCATTTCATTACTTTTAGAGCTCTCTTTGTGATCTTGTTGTAACTTTGTAGCTTGCAATTCTGCTTGAAATTTCAATCGAGTCTCGAAAAGTTTGCGTTCATGTTCGAGTTCTTCGTCCCGTACTTTCTTGATGTCGTTACTTTTCACTTCGTCTAACCATGTTTCCAAGCGCTTCAATTCTGGATCTGCTTCACTGATAATATTTTCAAGCTCTGTATTCCATTCTTCTATTTGTTCGAGGCTTTGTTTCGCCGCTATCTTTAATTCTTCAACGATTGCTCTGCAATGGTCGGTTTCCCTTACTAGATCTTTTAGCGCTTTGTGTTGCCTCTCGATTCTCTCACGATTTCCCGATTTTATTACATCGTCCGTCCGTGTCTTGACGACTTTTAGCTGAATAAGCTTCGTCTCGAGCGCTGCCACGGCAACGTCCATGTCTCTCCTAAGTCGAAGACTGTTGTTTGTTTATCTTTCGAACTTCCCCAAAGTCGCTCGAAAGATCCCGTCGGAGGTGCCACGTGTCGCGAATGCCCACGCGATTATTGTTATTCACGACAAATCACAAATTCACAATGTTAGATTAAATAATATAAACTTTATTCACTGGTCTTGAATAAACACGTCCCTATTTTCTCACGGTCCCGATCACAATGATTATTCACAATACATCACCCCCCGTCTACAGTTCAACTTGACCTTGAACTCTTATCTATAGTTTCCAATTTCCCACATGCTGACGATACTCAGCTTTATATGTCCTTCAGGCCAGGATCAACCGGAACTCAAGATCATGCTGTTAGAGTCATAGAAGCCTGTATCGCTGATGTTCATGATTGGCTAGTATCTCACAAGCTAATGTTCAATCACACCAAGACAGAACTCTTGATTGTCGGAACTCAACAACAGATAGCCAAAGTTACAATCGACTCTGTTAAAGTCCAACATCAAGACTATCAAGAGCATACAGAACCTCGGTTCGTGGTTTGATAACCACATGTCTATGAACGTGCACGTGGGAAAGGTTTGTAGCAAAGCCTTTCGAGGCATTTACAACATTCGACAAATTAGGAAATTTCTGTCTTCTGAATCTACTATAACACTGGTTCACGCCTTCGTGACATGTCACCTAGACTACTGCAATTCACTTCTATCCGGTCTCCCGCAATACTAGTGTGCTCGGTTGCAGAGAGTTCTCAACGCAGCTGCCAGGATAACATGCCTAGTTCCGAGGTTTGATCTCATCACACCCATCCTGAAGGATCTTCACTGGCTACCCGTGAAGTTCCGTATAGAGTTCAAGATCGCACTCATCGTCTATAAGGCTCTAAATGGCATGGCACCAGACTACATCTCACAACTGTTGGTGATAAAGCCCACTAGTCGCTACCAACTTAGATCAGATGACCACCATCTCCTTTGCATCCCGAAGACGAAATGCAAGACCCTGGGTGACAGAGCTTTCGCGTATGTTGCTCCCACGCTATGGAACTCGCCGAGTCGATCAGAGAAAGCTGTGGAGTTCTTTCTTTTAAGAGAAATTTGAAGATTTACCTTTTTAGGAAGGCCTATGAATGTTGACACTGCTGCATTATAGCATTTTTATTGACTTTAGTTACGAACTGCATATTGTCAGGCATTTTTAGTTTTTTAGCTTTTTATACGCCCCTTATTTACCATACATACTTGATTGCATTTTAGGCTATATCTAGTTTACTTTATTCAATATCATGTAAAGTGCTTTAGAATATTTTTGATAGTTTAAGCGCTATATAGATTGTATTATTATTATTACTCAGGGTACCCCTAATGGTAAAATTTTGTCATCAGTGTACTGCTGTAAATCCAACAATCAGTTGGCAGTTTGGGTCTATTTAAGCAGATATTTCATAAATTCTGTGAATTGCGTGGACGACTGTCAGTGAAGAAGGTGTTGGCCAGATGTGTGACCTGCAAACGACTGGAAGGACTTCATTACAACGAACCAAAACTGCCCAATTACCGAAATTTCGACTTCAAGAAGAAGTTCACTAATGTTGGAGTAGACTTCGTGGGACCGATTTTTGTCAAGGACGGCGTTATCGACGAAAGAAGCCAGATGAAGAAATCGTACATTGCCTTATTTACATGCGCAAGTAGCAGAGCCATACATCTTGAATTGGTACCGCATCTTTCGTGCAAAGCATTTTTGAGATGCCTTAAGCAGTTTATCGGCCTAAGAGGAATTCCTCGTCTGATAGTTTCGGATAATGCAAAAACATTCAAGGCCGGTTCAGTCACTGTTTCAACACTACAAGATATTGTGGAAGTTTATCCTGGAAAGAGCGCCGTTGTGTGGCGGGTTCTATGAACGTCTTGTCTGAAACGTTGCCTAAAGAAGAACCTGCACAACGCCAAGCTGAGTTACGATGAAATGGTAACCGTTCTAGTGGAAATCGAGGCAGTTCTAAATTCCAGACCGTTAATGTACGTGTCATCGGATGACCTAGAAGATCCTCTTACTCCTTCGCAGTTAGTTAATGGGAGACGTATATTGTCGTTACCAGAAGAGTCCAACGAGAGTCTGGAGGATTCCGACGAGCCTCAAACGTTGTCGAAGCGACACCGATATGTGAACAATCTTTTAAATCACTTCTGGAACAGATGGTAACGGGAATGTGTTACAGGACTACGCGAACATCATCGACTACGAGAAACGAGAGTAAACCTGTAATCACAGAAGGAGACATTGTAACGATCCTCGACGAAAAGAAATCGAAATGTCAAGGCTGGAAACTTTGAAAAATTGAAGAGCTTATCACAGATGCTGACGGTAACTAAGATAAGTGATAAGAACCAATTCGAAAAACCACCGCCAGACGAATCAACATCTGCAGACCCATACAGAAATTATTTACACATCGATGCCGAATGGAGATGTAAGGTTTTGATCAATCACTCAAAGGGAAAAAAACTGTCAGAATGACTAATCAATTGATCGAGAGGGGGGAATGTAACGAATTCTGCGAAGGGACATTATATTTAATTTTTTCTGTTTACGTTTATATTGAACTTCCGGTGACGTGGCACACAGTTTGTCATGTGAAGATGTCAATTTCATATTTTCATAGTCTTCGAGCTGGAGTCTGTTAGATCTAAAGTGTGAAAGAGTCTTACATAAAACGATACAAATTCAAGGATACGAGTCTTATTATTCAATTGAAAGTGGAAAATCTTACAAATTGCAGTTAGGTAAGGTTGTGCCACCAGTCAAACCAAGATTTCAAAAATGATCTTGTATCTACTTCTGAGATAAAATGTTCCATGTTCTCATGGGTTTTTCATACCCAACTGGACTCCCAGCTTCCAGAAGTGCATCACACAGTTTTTTGAAAATCCTTTTTGTTGTTTCATCCATCTTGTGGGCTTGTCTATTTCGACACTCTTTGAAATGGAATTCACATGTCTTGACTCTGTCTAAGATGGATGGGCCAAAAACTTCTTTCAGTCCTTGCATATTAGCCCCCGCCATATCTGTATAAGCCATCCACGTTTGATTGAAAACATATTGCACATTGCCACTTTCCTTTCTGAGAACATCGTTAAAATGTTTACAAAATGCCACTGTTGCTGTATTTTCCCCGTCACATTCCATGGTCGCCAGTGGGATAAGTTTACATAGCACTGGATGGTAGACACTGGCAGCGAGGAAAACAAATCCATTACATCTCTTAGTAACAAAACTCCTGTCGTAAAGGATGTTCACCAGTTCTGTCCATGTTCAAACCGAATGTTGCTTTGAGCTTACTCGTTTTAAACAAAAATTACTGTTTACTGGGATTGTGCCCCTTAAAGTTCAAGGTGTGTATGTAGTATGGATCTCGGGTGTCAGTATATTGTTTGAAATGAGCTACTGCTTCAAAGTGATGGCCATGTGGCTCATTCTGTCTCTATCTTTTCTTTCATTTGAAATCCATTTTCTGTTCAAGACTGATTGAGCAGCTTGTTCCACTACAGACCAATCACTATTATGTTCTCTCACTTTGGACATTATAATGCTGCTTTGTATTTGTGAAGGGGTGGCAGCAGGATGATGTACATGTGTGATCCCCACAGGTATACATGGATTTTCTTGTTTGATGTGCAATATACCTGAACTCAAGGAACATAAGTTATAAGGCAATCACTACTTTTTTGTCAAATTGGCTTCTGTTAGTTACCCCGTACTCTTTTTTTAAAGCCACATTGTTCATTTTGACATTCAAATACCTCACTCTTTGATATCCTTTCCACTGTGTCCCAGAGTCTTTTTTACAGGATCTGCCATCTTTTAATAGGGAAAAGTAATTCCCAGACCCTGCATGCTTTTGAATTTCATAGACCTTCAAACCATTTATAGCTGCTGGGATCATTTCTACTTTTTCCTTTGTACTTTTCTTCCATATATATGGCCCAACATTTCTCTGTTTTCTTGCTGGAACATATGTTGTTTCACTATCACTCGAATCACTTGAAACAAATCTATTAACAATGACAATATACCGAGTAGCAGCAGCAGTGACTGTGAAAGAGTTCCAATGTAATACGAATGTTACTTGCAAGTTGCAATGGTAAAATTACTACAGTACATTAACATTGTACTGTAAACATAATAAAGACAGTATTTAATACTGCATTTATCAGGGAATGAATAGCATTTGGGAAATTATCTAAAACATGGACTCCAGGTGTTTGTCAAGGATATATCAACAACAACATAATGTTGTTGATCCATCTAAAAACTATATGTGCTGATTTTAGCCAAGGCGATGAGAAAATTAAGTCTAAATAGCTTTGACTGCAATAATACATAACATTCGTGGGATCCACCATTCCTAAATACAATTTATCTACTGGAAATAGCCTTTATATTTACTGTACATAAAAAGCCATTCATTAAAAAAAATTTTTGTTATTGACCGATGTTCCAGAAATGACTTCATAACATTGCATGGTAAACTCTATCATTTACAATATAGTGACTCGTTTGCTGGTGATTTGTTTATGACAAGTAGCGATGAACCTTTTTTTCGTTTCAAAATGCTCTTCGATAATCTGTTTTTGGATTCACAATTAAATTATCAACATCGTCTGTTGACAATTGACTGCAGCACTGTTGCATCTTTTAAAACTAATGAAGGCAAGTTTAAAATTTTTGATTCTCACTCAAGAGATTTATATGGCGATCCATACCCATTGTTACCGGGTACCCATTGTTTCCACACCCATTGTTAACGGGTAACTATTCAGTTAGCAAATTCTGAGATAACTTCACACTTCACAAGCCGATCAAAATGAATCAGCTGAAAGTGCAGACTGGATATTCGACCAAAATGAAGCGAGAGATACATTTATTTATTCCTCATTGTGGAAACAACGTCAACTACACGGCTTGAACATCAGACCGAAAGTTGCTGTCCAACTCCTGTTGTTGTTAGCTGGTGATATAGAAACGCTTCCAGGACCAATGTTAAAGTGTAATACATGTCTAAAAACAATCCGACGGAATCAGCAATCGAAGAATTGTGCTGTATGTAAAGACAGGTTTCATGAAAGCTGTATGGTAGATAAGCTCGAGGACAATGGAGAAATGTTTTACTGCAAGGTACTGTATGTTACACCGAACCGGACACTGGCATTACTGTTAACTCGTCTGACGATGAAAATCTGTTTGCTTTTCTCAAACAAAAAGGATTGAAAATATTGCACCAAAACGTAAACGGTCTTATAAACAAATTGGACAATATAAAAATATTGTTGGGTGAATCTAGACAAATACATGTACTTGGCATTACAGAGACAAAACTTGATAATAGTATTTTTGATGCAGAAATAGCTATTGACGGTTACACGGCAATAAGAAGGGATAGAACCTCTGGTTCAGGCGGTGATGTCTGTGTGTTTATTAGAGACGATCTTAATTGGGACAGGCGTTACGATCTAGAGTGCGAGGAAATCGAAGCTATTTGGATTGATATGTCTATAAAACACTCAAAATCAATCTTGATTAACATAACTTATAGACAGCCTGAATCCTCGTGTCATCTTGACAAGAATTTTAATGCTTTATTTCATGACAAGATCACCGCAGCCGTAGCGGAAAACAAAGAAACTTTAATCGCGGGGGACTTTAACTGTAATTACAACAAAAGAACTGATCAAAGGGAACTGAAAGATATGTTCAAGCTTAATGGTTTTAAGCAATTAATAGAAACCCCTACAAGAACAAATCAATCTAGCGCGACATTAATTGACCTTATATTTACAACGCACGAACAGTACATTTTAAATACCTTTGTTTATGCATATGGAATTAACGATCACGACCTGACTGGAACAATAAGAAAAATGAATTGTAAGAAATATGAACAAAGAAAACATATCACTCGTAACTATAAACATTTCTGTAGAGAAAGCTACATTGAGGACTTAAGATCGACACCGTGGGACCTCGCTTTAAACATGGACGACTTAAATAACTCGTGGAACCTCTTCAAGAATCTATTGAGGGACTGTATTGACCGACACGCACCAATGACTGAAAAGAAAATATCCGGAAAAGTATGCCCTTGGCTAACTGCTGAAATTAAAAACGTTATACACCAACGGGACTACATGAAACGTAAGGCAAAAAGAACACAAAATGAAAGCGACTGGGCTGAGTACAGAAGACTTCGCAATACTGTGACGTCGACTGTACGAAAAGCCAAAGCAAATTACAACCGAGTCCTTCTAAGAGAAAACAGTGATACTCCTCAACAATTTTGGAAAATAATAAGGAATAGCTATCCAACTAAAGAGAAAAAATGTGAAACGAAAGTATTTAAACTTAACGATCAAGTCACTTCTGATAGAGTTACTATTGCAAATGCATTCTGTTCTGTTTTCACTGGGATTGGCTCACAACTGCAAAAAACAATCGTGAGACTGGAAAATATAACCTGGAAGGCATATTGTTTTCATAACCTGATATCCAAAGTAAACCCTCTGATGAAAAAATTTTGTTTCCGAAACATCGAGGTTAGTTACGTATTCAACATACTTAAATCTACTAAAGCAACGAAATGTGCTGGGTTAGATAACATTCCACCAAGACTAATAAAAGAAGGAGCAGAACAAATTGCGGTTCCGCTTACTGCATTAATAAACCGCAGTTTGCATTCTGGCGTATTCCCCACTGCAGAAAAGGAAGCTAAAATATCGCCTGTGCATAAAAATGAATCAAAATCCTTGCTTGACAACTACCGACCAATTTCAGTTTTGAAGATATTTTCAAAGGTCATTGAAAGAGCGGTATATGACCAACTATCGGGGTATCTGGAACAAAACAACATGTTATCCAACAACCAGTATGGCTTTAGACCCAAACGATCAACAAACCAGGCTGTTACAATACTAGTTGATGACATAAGAATGGGTACGGACAGAGGAATGGCAACTGGAGCTGTATTCCTAGACCTGCGTAAAGCTTTCGACACTGTACACCACTCGTGTCTTCTTGAAAAGCTTCTTGTGTATGGCATCGAGGGCTATGAATTCTTGTGGTTTCAAGACTACCTATTTAATAGATCACAAATTGTCCGATTTGATGGCGTATTATCAAAGGCTGAACACATTACACAGGGTGTACCACAAGGATCTATATTGAGTCCTCTCCTCTTTGCTATCCTAATAAACGATCTTGATCAAGTCCTGAAAGATACCCGAATCCTTCTTTATGCAGACGACACGGTGATCTATTGTTCAGGTAAAGAACACTCAACTATCCAAGATACTCTTAACTTAGAATTAGACAGGGTGACAAAATGGTTATCTCAAAACAATCTCATTCTTAATCTTAAAAAGGGAAAAACTGACTTTATACTATTTGGTACACAACAAAAACTCAGAAGGATGGATAAAGTTGTTATCGTCGTTAACCGCACTCCAGTCAACGAAGCTGAAAGTTATGAGTATCTAGGAGTACATCTTGACAAATATTTAACATTGCACGAACATATGCATAAGATATACAAGAGGTCACTGGCAAGAGTAAAGTTGCTGAAACGAATTCGTCATACCATCTCTCCCACTATTGCCCTCAAGATATACAAAGTAATGATTCAACCCATAATGATATATTGCTCTACGCTGTACTTGGGATTGTCCTTTTACACAAATTAACAAGCTTGAAAAAGTTCACGAAAGAGCAATGCTGATCGTAGATACAGAAAATCCTCCTATCTTAGAGGGTATAAATACGACGCTCCAAAGAAAAGCAGCAGTTGAAGTCTTTAGATGTGTGCACAAGCTAAGCCCTGGACATTTCGACAATTACTTTACCAAGATCACACACACCTATAACACTCGAGGGAATGATTTATCTCTGCAAATTCCAAAAATTAAGACCGAGGCCGGAAGAAGAAGTTTCATTTTTCAAGGAGCTCAAATCTTCAACAAATTGCCAAAAGATGTTAGAGATGAACAGAGTGTTATTCGATTTAAGAAAAAACTTCTTAATTGTACATTCTCATAGATTTTACAAACATTCATATCCTTAAACTTTTATTTGGTGACACTCATAGAACTTTGATATTATATAGTGTTTTTATTGTAGATCTTATTGTATGATATTTTAGGACTTAATTTTACTGTATGTATTTAATCTAACTTAACAGGTCCTTGTAGGATAACAGCTTTTAGTAGCTGAACAAGTTTCAACCTGTATAAATATAGATTAATAATAATAATAATAATATTCAACCAAAATCTGGACAGTTTTTACGCTTTTCTCAAATCTCGCAACATCCCACGTGTTTGGATCAACACATATATTCGGTGAAGTAATGTAGCTAGTAGCTTCGATAATATATAATACGCTGTTATCTCGATAATATATTTATTTATAATAATCGTGCTTCTATTTTTGTTTCATATTCTAAGCTGCATTGTTCAGTTAATTGTCTGATCACCTTATGTCTCATGTCATCAGACACATGTACGCGTTGCTATTTATACACATACCTATTTTTAGCAAAGCAGTCTACCAGTTTAATTACCATTTCAAATGTCTTGGGAATAAAATTCTTTATCACTAGTGCAAATACCCGTTTCACACACTGAACTTTTCATGTGCCAAAATGCCAAATATATTTGCAATACAAAATATAAAAACACCAAAATATTCATCAAAAACATATTTTTGACAGTGGCCAAACATGAAATTCACCCACCTCAACAATACCTCCATCAAAAGGACCAGGACATGGAGGAGATACCTGTTTTCCATCAACTTTTGATGTTACCACAACTGAGAAGTGGCCAGGCAAGTGGAACTGGTCGACTATGCACAATGGTAAAACCAGTGATGCATCCTTGAGCACAAACTACACCAGCAGTCAATGCAACTACAGTACCTGAAAGATAATTTGAACTAACTTCACTCTACAGTCAAACTAAGCCAGTCCTACTTTGAAATATCTTTTGGAGTATCTATAGTAGCCATGATAAAAACTTAAAAAAATTATCCTGGCTAACTTTCTATTGATGTACGAGTAATATGGACTTATTTAAAATATTGCGTTTTCTACCCGATGCATCTTTGATTATTAGAAATTGGAAAACGTAATAAGTAGGGGTTTCCACAAGATGCTCGGCAACTTTTCGGCAACTTCTCCTTGTATGAGCAACAATTTTTTGAACTTGCAACTTTTGTTGCTCCAAGCAATTTTGCGAGTTTTAACAGCAATTATTTAAATTTTGCTTAATTGTATGTCGGTAGGTAGGTTAAAAATTCACACTTCCATTGTTTTCACTTAGCTTTTGCGCTTAATAATGAATAATTTCAGCTCTCCAAGTCCAATCTCCATTCTCAATCAACTTTATTATTTTCGATACGGTATTTCAATACCCGGCAGGGGAATGAACACCGGAGTTATACTTTCCATGCTTTCCATGTGGGGCCATGTGGTCTTGCAAAAGAAGCAGCAATCATGCTGAAGTACGACGATGGTTCATCCATTGTTTGATGAAGAAACACATTCATATGCTAGTCATTCTTAAATGCTAACACAAGGTATGTATCAGAACTTGCTAAAATTGGCAGCGCAAGTGAACTAGCAAGTTTGACTAACTTTCTTAAAACCTAGCAACTTTTTGAAAAAAATAGCAACTTTTTGCAAAATTCCGAGCATCTTGTGGAAACCCCTAGTAATAAGCCCTCCCTCTATTTAATCTGGTATTTTATTCTAACAAGCCGCTTCTCTGCAACAGCTAAAGTTAATAAGCCCTGCATGGGGTCTCAATAGAAGAAATACATTAAATAATATAAAAATATGTGTTATTTTAATGCGGTAAAATACTAGCATAATATTTACTTACCTGCGGTTAATCCAACATGAGAATGTTTTGTGCGTTTTGAGAGAGAAGATAAGGATGAGACTGAAACTGTAGCTGGAAATGAGGATGTAGGTAAGGATAAAGATAAGGGTGGGACCATGGTCGATGTCAAAGGAGTTGAAGGGGAGGATGATGCCAAGGGAGAGGTGGGATATTGGGTCAATGGTCGATGGTGTGGAAGAGCATAAACATACGGACAAGATCGTGTTTGTTAGTACGGGCACGGACGATAATGTGTTGGGGATTGCCTCCCGATGTTGTCACCCAACAATTCACAAATCACAATCACTCGTTTCGTTTCACTTTATTTTACTACCTTGTTCTCTCCCGAATCACATTTACAATACCAACACACAAAGAGCAGTCACACCTGATTATCTACCCGACACTCCCATTTCCTAACATGTCATTGGCTAATCCCTCAATCAACAATACCACCGCAGGGTACAATCACACCCCGTCATCGCCTGCATTAAACTAAACACCAATATAATTAAATATCCCCGATATCTCCGACACTTTCCAACACTCTCCCCACATTGGTCTCGAAGGAGGTCCAATGTTTTTTTCTCTGTGCCGTAGATTAATAACAAACCAATAAGAATTAAGAATGTAACAATTATAATAAAAAGTTTGAGTTTTAGTCCTCTCTGTCTTCTTCTTCCGCTATTTTGGCGAGGCGGTTTCTGGCCACTTTCGCAGCAGCTCGCCTGGGAGCAAACTCAGGGGCGTTGACATTCAGGACATCTTCCGTTTTGGTTCCCTCTGTCGCACGATAGCTCCAGCGGGTAGAGATGCTGCACTGGGCGCTCTAGATAGGAATTTCTGCCTCGTAGCTTGACCGCTCGGACCACACCATCACGACCAGCGAAGAGTTCCTCCACGATCCCGATTCTCCATTTTCCACGGTCTTTCTGGTCCGACTTTATGAGAACCACCTCACCAACCTGAAGGACCACCGGTTTCCCGTTTTGTTCGAGGCGATGTCGCTCTCAGAGGTCTCTCAAATACTCCCAGTCCATCATTGCCAAACCATTTCCTTGCACCGTCTTGGATGTTTCGCTCGTTTACGTAGGTCGCCGGACTCTTGATGGCGAGGTTTCAACTCCGGCAAAACGTTGGGTTGGTCGAAAAGGAACGTGTTAGGCGTGAGGATTGGGAGCTGAACGTCGTACTCGATGTAACTAAGCGGCCGATTGTTGAGCGCCACTTCCACGTCTTGAAACTCAGTCCATGACAGGAAACCATTACCAATCGTTTTCGATAGAGCTCCTTTGACTAGGCCTACCATTCGTTCAAACTGCCCTCCCCACCATGGAGCGTGGCTCAAGTTGAATTGCCATTTGATACTGTGGCGTGCCAGAAAGTCATTGAATCGCTGGTCTGCCATGACTAGCTTCAACCAATTGGCTGCCCCGACGAAAGTTCCCCCATTGTCCGAGTAAATCTTTTCGGGTCTCCCTCGGCGAGCAATGAATCTTTGGAGACTTCTGAGGAATTCCGGCGTTTCCATATTGGGCAGCAACTCTAGATAGAGAGCGCGCATCAAGCTGCAAGCATAAAGTATTAGGTACGCCTTTCCTTCCACTTTCTGTGTCTTCCGGTACTTGAACGGCCCAGCGAAGTCGATTCCCACCACTTCAAATGCGCCTCTTCCATCGGTGCGATCTCACGGCAAGTTTCCTGCTGGTGGGCTGCCCAATGCCTTGACTTGAAAACGCCTACAGCCATGGCAGGATTTCCAAATCTTCTTTGCGAGTCGTCGTAAACTTGGAATCCAGTGACTCTGTCGAACTTTAGTCATACTTAGGCTCACTCCCCCGTGGAGTGTTATCAGATGCGCATCTTCCACTATGTAGATCGAAAATTCCCCTTGGATCTTTCCACGACACTCCAACAGTCCCTCTGCGTTCACTTGTAAGTTTAGCTGCAGTCAATCTTCCATGAACTGATCTGTTTCGTTCTTGAGTTCGGTTTTTCTTGTTTCCCAGAAACAGTGGTGAGCGATCCTTTGGTTCTCTGGTCTTTGGCCATTCGCGCGTACGTCCGAACCGTGAAACCCAAGCACCGACTCGCAGTGTCCTCCATCGGCTTGATTTGTCCAGTAGAATATCAAACTCATCTTCCGTAGCCATGGCTCCCGCAAACAGCTCCTGGACAACCTTGCTTTCGGCTTGGACGTCGGCTGTTGGACTTGTTACGATGTGGGCCCGCCATTTCTCACGATCTGTCAACCATCGGGGTCCTTCCCACCACAGCTTCGACATCTCAACGCTACCACTTCGACTTCCCAGATCAGCAGGATTCTCTCGCGTTCCCACATGGTGCCATTTGATCTCAGGGTGTTGTCGAATCTTTTGGACTCGGTTGCTGACGAACTGTTTATAATCACCGACTCATCGGATCCAGTGTAGCGCCACAGTACTGTCGAGCCAACAATACAGGTCCACCACTGGAAATCCCACCAAAGCATCCCTGACGTTCACGATAAGGTTAACCGCCATGTGAGCCGACAGTAGCTCCAAACGCGGAATAATAAGTTAGAAGTGGTTTTCACTGGTGGTACTGGTATATTTTGGAGCGACATTGTGGACCGTCGCTTGGGAGTTAGTTCACCACATTTTGAACAATGTTTACATGCATTGCCAACCCCACAGCCAAACAACTCCTGCAAACTTTCTTTCAAGACATAGTCTATAAAAAGCATACAAAATAGATAATAAAATCAAACACATAACATATAATAAATATATGATGGTTCCAAGTTTTATTTGAAACGACTCTAGCTTGCACTAATAAATATAAGTTACTTACAATCTATTATAGAGAGGTTTCACTCAATGAGATAGCCCCTATATCGGTGTTATTTACTGTAACAATTTATTTTGGATTAACTCTCTATTGCTATTTATATACTTTTCTCTGCCAAGCTTTCTTTTAATAGGCTTTTGGTACCTTAAGATAAACTATATACAGTGTATAACATTGAAGCAAAGGTTTGCTATAAAACAGAGTATGATGCACATGCAATTACAAGCTTTCAATCTACACTTGATGTATGTGCAAGGCTTGAGTTGAGCAAGACGTTCAAGGGTATATCTACATACTCTTAATAAATGCAAGATAAAAAGTCAGTTGATAAGATGTTACACATGTTGCTCAAAGCTGATACACCCGAAAAGAGAAGATACGCCTGGAGGATGAAAGAAACTAGAACTAATTATGTCATAATTAATTATGACATAAACTGCAACTTAACTAATGTGAAGATTCATTACATATAATCATAAATACATGTACAAGTAAGTCCTTCTTGGTTTAAAAGGAACTATTTCACCAATTGCTAGCCAGATGAACTTACTCATGAAGGGAAGAGTGTTGAACAGCAAAAGATACAGTAACCATCCAGAAATTGTAAGAAAATTAACTGAAAAGTTGTTGTCTACATTTTATAATTTTAATTAATTGATTAATGTCAGTTGAATATTAAAAAAGATCACCATAAACTAATTACTGTATTGTAGGATTACGTAAAATAACATACCATCTTTTTCGAAGATCTCTCCACAATTTCTGAATTAACTGCATCTGCACCACATTCTTAAGACAAATTTACAATAATTAAAGGCAATTTCTACACACCTCCAGTCAGGGACGCCGACCAAAGCAAAAGTTTCGTTGTACCTATCAGTGGCGAAGCTAGCCCAAATGGGTGGTCATGATAACTAATAATCCGAGCGCCGTAGGCATGAGCCGTCCGGGGGTATTCCCGAAAAATTTTTAAATCTAGATTCCCGCAAATTGCATTTCCTGCATTCTGAGCAGTGATTTTTCAGTTCAGAAGTTTATAAAATTTCATATTTTGGACTGTTTCGCTCTATATCAGAGCTCATCAGCATGCCTAGGAACCACGGGCAGCGTGGACCGCCGGGAGATTTCCTGTAGGTCCTTGCTCTCCTGCTGTGAATAGTTCCTCTCGCCCAATCGAATAGTTTTCCCGCCCAATCGAATAGTTTTCCCGGGCACTATTTTTGAGCTACGCCGCCCCTGGGAACCACTGACAACATATTAATGCAATGGTCAACGAGTCCGACATGGACGTTTTTTTCCCAACCAGGGCTACCTTTTAGCTTCAATCATTCCGCGATTTCCGCCCTTCTGCTTAGTTAAAGCCTAAACTGTATAAACTAGAGAAATTACTTCCCTACAGTATACTCTACATATAAAAAATATGTAATTAATTATGTAAAAAATAGAAACTTTTGCCATGTTTGTATAACTTGATACAAACTGATTTAATATTTGATTTAATATTTATTTTGTGACACGATTCGTATAAGGTATTTTAATCATAAACACACTCACACTGGTTGGCAATCGCACATGCCGATCGCAGTAGACCTATACTAGAAGATGACGAGCGATTTTGATATGTACGCAATCAAATCTATGTTTACAGCTGCCTCCACTGCCCTTTGCTTAGGAGGCAGCGAGGGCAGCTGTGTGCCCTTTGCTATATTGTAATGCGATTACTTATACTTCCTTTTGAATTTATTTATCACTCTGTTAAAATTTATACTGCCCATTTTCGGAAAGCAAAAACATTTAAATTTTGCGAGCGAGATGCGTAATGATAAGGAAGGAGCCCAAACTAATCGTCGCTGGTAACCGTAGTCGACGATTGACAAAGTATAGGTTGTGTAATTTGGTTTCGAGGGAGTTAACGAGATGAGTCAGATGCATTATGCATGTGAAGATATAATTTAAAATGGATCATTTCCATTGCTGCTATAGACATGTCCAAAAATGGTCTGAAAGTGATCTTTTTTGAGCTTCTGCCCCTGCTGCCCCTGAATATATACCCAAAGAAACTCAACGACAACATATCAACGCTGTATGGAAATACGTTACATGTACTAAGGTAACTGTAATATTTATGATAAGCTTCATTGCCTGTAGGCTGTATTGTTTTTTGCGATGTCATAAATAAAATCGATGCTATTCAACAGTTTATTGTATATCGTTGATCTTCTATAATCATCAATGCAGTACATTCACTAGCCTCCTTTGTAGACAGCCTTTGTGAGCCATGTATAGGTATAAGAACATCTACGAAGGAGCTATACATTCACATATTTTGCCTAATAAATCAGAAAACATATTGCCATAAAATAACCGTGTTTCACTTGATACTTCACCTGTAAATGCGACTCCAAAAATGTTCTGGGTTATCAGTACCAGTTGTCACATATATTTTAAACTATAGAAGATCTTTATATCCCAGTATGTGTCTTGGACACACTGTTACGACAAATATTAGTTCTAGTTCATAGTTCTATATAATGTTCTTGATAATATACAACTGTCTGTTGCATATTAGCCACTTCAGAAACTGCACGGCCTGGGTACTAATTTGTTACGCGCAATGATTTTTGGGGCTGTTTTGGGGGACGCTATCGATTTGTTTTCGAAGGAAGCAATGGCTGAAGGAGAGACTTCCATAACAGACGAATGCAAAGGAAACGATTTAAATGTCATTGGTGTAGATGGAAATGTGGTAATTAGTGAAGATATTACAATAGAAGAGAAAGATATCCCCAGGAGCATGGTTGCCTAAACCCGTTAAGCAATGTAGCATGGTGATTTTGAAACGATGGTTGTTTGTCGTGGTGCCAAAGTGTTGGGGAAAGTGTGATCTTGTTCGAAGCTAAATACGACAATAAAGCGTTTTGTAGAGTTAAAAATTACGTTGAAAACGGCCTTGCATCAACTCTAATTGACCCTGATGGCAGGTTAAATATAGCCCAGAGGGTCATTCCATGTCAAATCATCAGATTTTTTTGAAATTTGTAACCCACCACGTTAGATTTGGCTAATTGTTTTTCCATTAGTAGACATAGGTAAGAAATGAACGTATACAAAGTTTGAAGTCAATATCTCAAACGGTTATTGATTTATGGCTGATCAAAAATTTCCCGATTTTAGCGTTTCAGCTACCTTAAATTGCACTTCCGGTTCAATACCGAACTTTGAAACCTCTTAAAATCTTTTGTATTTGTCCTATTACTCTGCTATTTCGCATTATAAACCGTCGTGTGATGGACAATCTGAAAATCATATTGAAAATACGATAAAGTAGCAGCATACGCATTATTTTTGCCAATAAATTACGACATGCGGTTTTGGCAAGTGGTTGACGTCATCGTTTCAGGGCAAATTTTCGGTATGTCTCCGACCAATGAGGTTATGGTGTATCATGTGAAAGAGCACACTTCAAACTATCAGAAAACACTAATTTAACAATTTGCATATGACGGAGACAAATTGCAGCTCCGGTTCAAAAAACGTAATTTACAAGACATTTTTCTGGCATTGAAAATATATAATAATATGGAAACATTTGTTATATTAAATGCAATGTCTCCAAACAATATTAACACAATAATTAAAGAATGTTCAATCATGACGAACAGTCAGAATATCGTATTGTCGCTAAAATCTGCTAAATCTACGCTGACGCAATGAATGTAGCACACACATTCTACCTTTGAATCTATTTTTAGCTGTGGACCCTCAAAGGCTTTATTTCGTTAGAAAGTTTGCATTTATGTTCCTGCAGTCTTGTGCATCAATTGTATATGTTCGACCCGTTGCAGTTACAGGAGCCTGGACTTGACAAATGACATGTGTTATGGGTACCCAGCTGACATCAGGTCTTCTTGGACAACGAAAACTTCTTGCTGGTCCAGGCAGGTGTAGGAAGTTGATCTTCACGTCTTGCTCCACTTTGTTAGCCTCCTCCACAACACCAATCCACCACTTCTCATCGTATCTGCATGCGACATACTCATTAATACGTATGGCTTCTGTTGTCACCCCATCGATATCTGGCTCTCCGGTGATGCTGAATGAACCCGCAAATGCATCATCTTCTGCTGTACGTTTATATGCAATGACATTCGTACTTACTGGTGTAAACAAATGGTAACTTCTCGTTCCGGGTATGGTGTGACCCATGGCAAATCGTTCCTTTAACTCAGCTCTAACTTCTTCCATTTTTTCCTTCGAAATATAAATAAATGCTATGCCGGGGATGTTTGTCTTACAAAAGGCCAGCATTGAAGATACATGCAAAATTTGTTCCGAGTAAGGCCGTTGTAAGCTTGCACGTGCTGTTAATCTCTTCACTGTTCTGCCAATGCGATCACATGGTGATTTGCCATGACTTGTCGCAAAGAACACCCAAGTTGCGTCAATGCCAAAATCCACTTTGTGTCTACACAAATTTAACATATTCTTGTAGTTTTTGTACTGGGCTGCACATCTGTCAGAAAAATACTCAACTTCAGTTATGGTCAGCACTGTTTCTTTTAGGATCTTAAGTAATTCGCGTTGGATCTCAAAACAAATTCAGTGTCATGTTCTAGATAGTCTGAAATAAAACAGAACGAATTGTAGGCAAGTTGACCGTTTGCTTTGTAGTAAACAACGACTGGATGCAAAGTACAATATAATTTACTCCAGTGAAATGATTGAAGCTCATCCTGTACCACGAAAGTACAGTTTTCTGCAAAATCGCCAAGCACTAACGCGCAATCATCGGGAAGTTCTTCCTTTCTTCGCTTGAGGTATTTGGTCTGACATTTAGCAATATAGGAATGTGACGTTAGGTTATCAATAGCCCCAACCAGCAACTCAATAACTTCGTCAACGCTCAAAGTTTGCGTAACCATCTTCGAGCGATCAGTAGTTTGCCATTGTTGAAATGTGACATTCCCATAGAGAATCTGTCCCAGGACATTTGTCGCACCTGTGAACCATACAAGTTTTACTGTCACAGTCACATACAATCATTCCCATCAGATCTTTGTAGGTGTGACCTGTCTTTGTAGCATTAACTAAAAGTTTGGCGTTTTGGTGAATTGTGCGTACGCAAACAGAATGTGTGCCACTTGAGCCAACTGTAATGCACCATTTTGGACGCAATGTACAAAACTTATAAAACCCAATCTTTACTTCTGGGTTTTGTTCTTTGAAGAGTACATACTGTACAGCTCTTTAAGGTTGCATAAAAGCAATCGCTTTTGCTTGTGCACATTTCGTTTAATGCTCACAAAGTCCTTTTTACCTGGCATTAAACGCGAGTGTGCGTCGTCTTCAAAGAATAACTGGACTTTCTCTGTTGTGCTTGCTGGAAGAGGTTTACCACGGTTTTTGTCAGGCGTACCAAGTATACCATGAGATTTCTTCAATTCACGAGCTTGTCTAATGAGATATTCAGACACACCAAAATACGAGGCTGCTTTTAGTATTTACCAAGACTCAGGCGTGAGAGTAAGGATTTTGATTTTCTCTTCAGATTTTCTGCTACCAAACTACTTTCTTCCACACCAACCGCCTACAGTTCTATCTAGCTTTTCATTAACATAAGATACTCTGTGATGCTTTGGCATACTGTGTGTTTTGATGGGTGAACCTGCAATCGACTCAAGACTTCTGTTCAAGCTATCTCTTGATAGTTTTCTTGCTTCATCTGAATCTGTTGTCGTCGAATCTAACTTATTAGTTTGCGATTCTAGTTTCCCCATTTCTATTGGTGATCTTCCAGAACATAATTTATATACTAAATAATTTTATGAGTCCTGTATTGACCACCATTATATGTATTCCAGTGAAATACCATCATAATAGCTAATGATTTTTCTAGTATAGTATCTTTCGAAATGTAAATTTATAGCATTAGCATCAATTACACGTCGTTAATCAGATGGTATATATGTGGCGTCTAATGCAACTGTGTTATAGTTAAAATGCACATTGAGTGGCAAGTAAAGGAATTATAAAAGTTATTGCGTGAACATAGTAGTAATTGCATTTTTCTGCGAGGAGAAATGGAACCTTGTTGTTTTGGTGTAAATCCAGGAGATTGCCATAAAACATCATATGTGCGGATAACTGGTTTGAAGAGTCTTGCAGATTTCACAGATGAAGAGCGGAAGGTTCGTCTGTGGAGAGGAGGAAAGAGGGAATGCATCACTGATGCAGAACAATTACAGATATGCTACCACCACAATGCAAAACTAGGAACAATATTTGAGAAGAGGTTTACAAAATGCTACAATTTGTTCAAAATTCACAAGCAAAATGTTAAAGGTGGCCATAAGATTTCATTACACTTAGCAACCAAACTTGTTGACCACGGATATGAATGTATTCCCGGTTGGCAGTTTTGCAGGACATGCTATGATAATGCGCAAAAAAATGAGAAGAACTGTGAAATAGATTAGTGTTGGTTGAACAACTTCTAAACAAATAACCAAAAATTCGTTTTGCATATATTGATTTTACATTAGTATTGTTGTATAAATTATATATTTTCAATGCCAGAAAAATGTCTTGTAAATTACGTTTTTTGAACCGGAGCTGCAATTTGTCTCCGTCATATGCAAACGGTTAAATTAGTGTTTTCTGATAGTTTGAAGTGTGCTCTTTCACATGACATACACCATAACCTCATAATTGGTCGGAGACATACCGAAAATTTGCCCTGAAACGATGACGTCAACAACTTGCCAAAACCGGATGTCGTAATTTATTGGCAAAAATAATGCGTATGCTGCTACTTTATCGTATTTTCAATATGATTTTCAGATTGTCCATCACACAACGGTTTATAATGCGAAATAGCAGAGTAATAGGACAAATACAAAAGATTTTAAGAGGTTTCAAAGTTCGGTATTGTACCGGAAGTGCAATTTAAGGTAGCTAAGAAACGCTAAAATCGGGAAATTTTTGATCAGCCATAAATCAATAACCGTTTGAGATATTGACTTCAAACTTTGTATACGTTCATTTCTTACCTATGTCTACTAATGATAAAACAATTAGCCAAATCCAACGTGGTGGGTTACAAATTTCAAAAAAATCTGATGATTTGACATGGAATGACCCTAGAACGAAAAATCGATTCCATCACAGGATAAAACTTCTTCGTATCAGTGGCCATTACATGCCAGTTGCTGCTGCTGGACAACCTCCACTCCCACAAAATTTTTGTTATCACCTGAAAAGTTGGTGCCAGGGTCTTTTCGCAGCGAGTGTGGGCGGCTGGCGGGGAGTGGAGATAAGGCCCTGGGAACGAGGTTGCATATTCCTGACTACATATTTATTAAAATATCCCATGTAGACTGTGTTACATATATCTCACAGCTACCCTCGTAGCTTAAATATTCTTGTTCTCGGCTCATGATCTCATCCAACCTTCTAAATTCCTGGATATATACATGTGCTTTTGTGACTACAGTATACATCTACATCAGTACATTTGCATATCAACTATGTCCACAGGGTTATTTAACAATTTAATAAAACATTTAAAACATAAATAAGAATCATTAGATTCATAACGCGCTATTTATATAAGTATTATATGTTCGATAAGGTAATAACTCAAAACACTATTAAACAACAGTTTTAATTTGCATTTGACTATAAATAATTACAAAAATAACATCTCCGATTGTCAATATACTGTTTGAATTAAAGTACCCATTGCAGATCTGGAAATATGCAGTTTGAATATAAAACGTCCAGACCGAAATAATAGTCACATAGTCAGACTGTAAATTCGAACTGTTCTTGCGTTGATCATCGTTTATCTTTAATATGACACTATGACAGCAACAAATGTCCAGTAAATCAACGTATTTTTCGAAGTAATCCACCATATTTCAACTTCTGTTTGCAGTCCGTACTGTCTTTCCAATAAATTGTAATATTTTTCACTGTACTTTCAATCATAAAAGTTTGTGGTATGTTTTCACAGCGATCCGCCCCCCGGATGATATAAACGAGAATAAGCCAGGTTACAAAATAATCCAATATCCTTGGAGCCACATGACCAGCCTTTACCAGGGTCTTCTCTTCCCTCGTTCCACTCCCATCCCGGGCGATACGAGGTTGGTATTGTGGTAGTTGTAGTGTCCAGTGGTTGTACCGCTGTATGATGTGTGTGCGCCCACAGGACGAACAGGGCGCGTGTCTGTTTACCTAACAATCGGATGTGAATTACAGTAGACTACTCTTGATATTAAAGCTCACTACAGTAGTGAGGCCAGTTATCAGACCATATCGAAACTATGAATATCTGGCTGATGAGCTTGAACAATTCTGAAAGATGCCTCAAATGCATTTGCAGTAAAAAAGTTGTGCACACAATCCCCATTAGACAACAAATCATGGATTTTAATCTGCATTTCTGAAGATTTATCACATCGAAGAACATACATCCATGAACAGAAACTCCCTTCTTGGCATACCAATCCTTTTGTGTCTTGCGAAACTTCTGTGTCAAAAGTTTCATCATATAGTCAGACTGCAATTGTGTGAGATTGGGAAGAGGAATAACTTGCTGTTTGTCATCTTCATAGGGTGGCATCGTATTTTCTGCACGATAACCTGTGGTTTATCTCTTAATTTTGCTAGGAAACATAATTAATGTGGGTTATATATAGGGTGGCGGTAAGCTTTATATATATTATTTCAGCATATACCTGGGAGGTGAATAGTGCTTTTCACGCAATTTGATTGGCTCCTATTTCGGAATATCCTACACTATTCACCTCCGAGCAAAACAAAATGGCTTCCCGTTTTGTTTTAGTTATGGAAGAACTTTTTTTAATAAACGAGTGTGCTGTGCTGGACAATACCAAAAAAACAACAAAGTTTGGCATTACAGTGTTTAGAGGTATGTATTTATTTTATTTTTCAGCTGTATAATTGGACAAAAATTTACTCGAACTGTTTTGTTTACGAATATAGAGCGGGCCAAGCTCAAAAACGTAAAATTAATTTAATAATAAAATACTTATTTACGAACGAATGTTTTACAGAATGGTTTCAACAGCAAGAACAATTTGTCTCCTCAAGAACTAAATAAATGCCTGCAAAAGTTTTATCTCTCAACGAGAAAACGTGACGGAAGTTACTACAACAATAAGTCGCTTACCACAATTCAAGCCGCGTTGGATCGCCATTTGAGAAGTCCACCATTCAGCAAACCTTCAGCAAACCTTTCTCGATTGTTGGAGATGCCCAGTTTTCTAAAGCAAATAAGTCTGAGCAATTTTCTGAAAACCCTTAAAGTGCCTATGACATGAAAATTTGGTTCATCTTATTTAACTCCTAAAATATAGAACTCCTAAAATAATTAAGAAAATCAAATTACAGCTTTTCCATATTTCACTTAGTTGTTGAGTTATTTAGACTTATATGATATTCAAATGAGATGATCTATGACGTCACAAGTTGTGCACAACATTTTAACATATTGGAAAAGCACATATATCTTTAAGATTATTGAAGGAAATCACTTGGAACTTTGAATGTGCATACAGACCACTAAACTGGATAACATAGTTCTAGTTTTATGGTCGCCATGGTAAATGATTAGATTCCAGACCTCTTGATTTTCAAAACAAAATTATTTGTTTTCTTTTCGGTGGGAAACATTTGCGAATTGGTACTGGTTGAGTAGATTTGCACTAACTTAACTAATTTGAAACTGAAGTTTGACGTTGGTGCAAAGCCTACTATGTTAGAAAACGAAGATTTTTTTAAAAGAGACGTAGTGGTCTGGGAACTATACTATTACTGTTGTAACATTAAAACTTGAACGATCTTATTCCGTTTAGTGGTCTGTATCGACATGCAAAGTTTCAAGTGATTTCGTTCAATAATCTTAAAGATATACACGATCTTCCAATATGTTAAAATGTATTGCACAACTTGTGACGTCATAGATCATCTCATTTGAATATCATATAAGTCTAAATATCTCACGAACTAAATGAAATATGGAAAAGCTTTAAATTGATATTCTTAATTATTTTAAGAGTTCTTTCAAATAAGATAAACTTAATTTTCATGTCATAGGCACTTTAACTGTCCACAAACAACCATTCACAAAATAAGTCAGTGAGAAGCTGTATGAAGAAGGTGAGCTAGTTGAACTTGACACTTTCAATCCTGTCAAATTGCAGCAAACATGGTTTTTCATCACCTTGTTCCTGTGCAAGAGAGGTAGAGAAAACCAACATACCATGCAGAAGAATATGCTTGTCCAGAGGAAAACGCAGTGAATAGGGAGTGAGGTGCAATTTTGCCAACAAAAAACCACCAGGGAGGCCTCAACGACAAAGAAGATTTGTATGACGGCAAACTTTTCGTTGCTTCCATGGGTAGCAGACACAGGATATTGTTGCATTGAATTATAAGGTTTAGGAGTTTGGTTAGTATTTCTTTATTTCAGGGTTAGGACAAGAGTTTTTATTTGGGTTATGGTTAGGAGTTTTGTCCCTGTAAAGTTTCTGAATCCTGGGAAAATAACCTTGATATGTCTATGATGTAGTCTGCGTCTCCCGCACACGAGGAATTAACCAAAATTTTCAAAAAACCTGGCTCCAAACGCTGTCCATTCCAAATCGTTACTAAATATTTTTCTCACCTGAATCCTGATTCTAGCAATATTTTCAAAAATCCCAGAAATCCATGTAAATCATTCAATCCTGCTAAAGATTCAGTTTGGTATTGCTCCATTCCTGTTGGCCACAACACAATGGCTGCTTCAAACTTCAAGAGTCGACATATAAAGGCGATCAACGGTCACCAAAGCAAAGCCAGCATTGAGAGTCAGTGACACGCTGACATTTCAGCAATTTAAAGTGATGTCGAACGAAATTTCCAACTTTCTCGGTGCGGGCAGCCATATCGATGATCAAAGTGTGTTCATCTTTCAGTGTTGGTCTTTCAAACCCAACCAGATCAAATGCTACCACAACTATAAATGTCTTGGGATTCATGATATGCAAAATCTCGTTCATGGCTTCCTTTCTGGTGGTACATTTCACAACTGCAATTTCAACTTCAATGTCAAACTTCCAAGCAGCCATGGCAGTGACAGTGTTCAGCACAAGCTTTAAGACTTGCGAAGATGTACTTGCAGCGATCGAAAAAACGCAGATTTTTCTTTGACTGCAAAGGTCGTTACTATATCATTTTAAGTGTTCTTTCAATATGACAGTTCTTTCAATATGACAAACTTAATTTTCATGTCACATGCACTTTAAACAAAAAATATATTGAACGCTTTTTGGTTTTAGGGACTGGAAGAGATGGCTATTTCGTCCAGGATAATTTGTTGAGCAAGTAGGTATTTACAGTTTATGTTGAAATGTAAATGTTTAACACATGCATGTCCTGTGATGTACGGTTTTTAACCAAATAAAAATTATTGATGAAAGATTTGACAAGTAGGCACAGCAGTTGATACTCCAATATTACCTAATTTTAGTACATGATGTTTTTGTAAGTCCTCACCATGACAGTTTTACAGTATTTTAACTGATTAAGATAATATCACATTCTATGTTATAGTTTATGAATGACATGCACTGTGTAGCACACATTAACATCATGCATATTTTTTTAATTCAATCTTATGGCTTTTCTGTTTTGTATTGAGGCCAGATAATTGTGGTGGTAAGAAGCTCATGTGTGCATGTGTCTTTAAAATGTCTCCAATTTGTGTACTTATAAGAAAATAATTGTCAAACTTTGTGGAGGAACATAATGCTCACAGAATCAGGAAACAGAAAGATCGTCTAACTCCACAAGGCATACCTGAAGACCTATATCGATTTCCTAAACAACATGGTAATTCAATTTTGTTACAATACTTATAAATTACTTTTATTCAACTACTATACTACATAACCATGTAAATAAAATAAAAGCAACAAAGAAACATATGTGTGCTTCAACAAAAATAACATGCAGTAATGTAGCAAAAAAACGTACCAAATACAAATGTAGTACAATGTTTATACTTGGTGCTTGTAGTTCCGGAAAAAGCTGTTAGAAATTTAGCAGAGGGAGAACTAAATACATGCTTCTTATTACATACTAAAAATAAGCTATATGCTTTTTAATAGTTCGATTCTCAAATGCAACATCTGCAAACTATCCTACGAGAGGGTTTAATCATCAAAACATGTGCGAAAAACCAATAGATTCTTCATGCATCTCACAGGATGACATCAGTCTAGATTCACCATAGACGTTTTACGTCATACGTTTTCATGATACAAATAACAGTGTAGTTTGTCCATTACAGGTTTTCGTCAAGCTGGATTTGAAGCAGATATATATGAGATATAATGAAAATGCGTAAAAAGATATATAATGAAAATGCGTTTCATGATGAACTTCCCCATTACCTTTCAGACGATTTCCATTATGGAAATATCTCTTGAAAATGCTAGAGATGCATATATTACGTTGCAAGACTTGCTAGACTATAACGTATAGAAGACTTCTGTCATAAAAGTGTCTTGCAGTGGACAATTACACTTGTTGTTTGCTGCAATAAGTTAGGCTAATTATGAAAACTTCAGTTAAAGTGCCTATACAACCCTTTCAGTTTTTAGTTATCTGTATAGAAGATGAAAAAATAGCTGACAAGTTATTTTACAGTTTTGGATTTGATGCATTTTTTCCCGAGATATTTATCTTTAAACATCGCAAGTTGTATGAAAAAAGTTGCAAATTAAACTAGGCAAAATTAGGAGTAGGACGAGCCTTTAAAAGGGAGATAATGAGCCTTCACTATGTTTGTTGTCAAATTATAATTATGGTTTTTAGAAAGAGCCTTAAAGGATGTAAATCTCATATGATCTTTTATATTAGTTTCTTGCCCGTTTTTGTACTTTATAGTATCTATGTTGACTTATATGACGTCATTTAAGTCAACCTAGATACTATAAACAACAAAAACGGGCAACAAACTGATATAAATGATTACATGAGTTTCTATATCCGTTAAGGCTCGTCTTAAAAACAATTACAATTTGACAAAAAAGTTAGAAAAGAGGCTTGCCGTAGTCTTCATTTGGCCTTATTTAATTTTCGACTTTACCATACGACTTGCAGTTTGTTATGCTGTTTAAAGAGAAATATCTCTGAAACAAATAGATCAAATCAAAAACTGTTAAATAGTCTTCTATACAGATAACTAAAAACTGGAAGGGCTGTATAGGCAATTTAAATATAATATATCTCGATTTATATCTCGATTTATGCCTGGTTTGGTTTATATTTAGCACCACAAATGTTACCAATCAACAGGTGCTCTAGTCGATGATGCAAACTCAATCCACCACTGTAAATTATAACGTGAAGATGGTTCCTTTGATTCCTATTCCTGAAACAAATGCTCACTGCATAAAATGTATATCATCCTTCCTATTGTTTCATTTTTAACACATGTTCACCTGCTACACTGAGAACTTACTCTTCTTTGGTTGATTCTCTTGCATAAGAGCTTTACAAAAAAAACACAAAAAACATGTTAACTCGGAGACTCGTAAATAATTCCTTGCAGGTTTGCATAGGACAAATTGTAAAATAACAGTAGCTGCCCTTGTCTGTCTTAAGTATTTTTTTTTTATTAATTGATTTTGCCCAAAAAAAAGTCTTATAATTCTACAATTTATAAATAACATTAGGCCTAGGGGCCTACTAGAAACCTTAATAAGACCCCTAGTTGTGATTATATAATATATTTAATATTTACAGAAAATCAGTTCGAAGAAAATGTTTATAAGTGATGAAAGAAATTGATTAGATATATATCCATATATGTGTATATTTTCTATAAAAGACTAGTAAAAGGTTCAACATGGTTCAACATCCACCCGATTCGTCTTATGTACACAGCTAATAGCCATCTTTTCTGGCCAAACAGTACGGGCTAACAGCCACTCAAAGTACGTACTTTCGTCCAAATCCCACCATTTCAATGGCCCACTGACTGGAATCAATCCGGGTGGATTTAGAAAGGTCTGGGACGAGAATGGCAATTGATAAATTCTAATAAAATTAGCATAGAGTTGGCTCTGCAAGAACGAGTTTAATTCAAGCTTCTTTGTCGACTTTGTGGTTTGGTTTGGATAGGCAAGAACATGTCAAGGTAAGCACGCAGAGTTATATATGTGGTGTTTAAAATTGCGCAGATCTTCCTTGGTAAGTTAATTGAGCCCGTCTGGTATCATAGCTTTGTATTCCGAGTGTCATATTAATATATTGTGCGGAGTTTTCGCGGCCACTTTCGTCACCAAGCTACGTATGTATGCTTGTCTCTCCCCCAAGGAGATTTTCGGTGGGTTTTTATCGACAGATTTTCTTTCTTTCTTTTTTTTTCGTTCGTTCGTTCGTTCGTTCGTTCGTTCGTTGTTGGTTGGTTTAACAAATTGTTACAAAAAATAATCTCAGGGCTCAAAATGAGTGACCTGGAGATTTTTAACAACCTAAATAAAATGTATTTACAAAAATATTGAAACTATCAATAACCTAATATATTAAAATATTTGAAGTCTAGACGCGAATTGAACCAAAAATGACCGCTTTTTGCATTCTCTTTAATACCGCCTTCACTTCTTTCTCTTGTCCTAACAGAGTGACGAGCGAAGCCTTTCGCTATTTCGTATATCCTCCCATTACCTCAAAAACATTGATTTGGTACACATGGAAATCTCTCGAGTTCGGCTCTAACTTATCGATATTTCTCTGTCTTTTCTTCCTCTTTCTTTTGCATGTTTGTAATCCACGGGATGTTAAAGTGGTCGAGACCTGTATACTAATTTCTTAGATGGTTAAAATGGTCTCTTTTAAAAACTTTTAAGCTAGGACTTTTCCTAATAGAGACTGGCAAATAATTCCATAATTTGCTGGCGGTAGATAGAAATGTTTTTCCCAGGTTAATATCCGAATATCTAGTCGTACTGGAGGTGTTAAATATTCAGGACCAATTCCCTGGAGACAATATATAATACAACATTTGTTAATGATTGTTTCATTGTAGAAGGGAATCCAGTTTAATTTATTGAAGAGAGTAACAGTTCGTTCATCTCTTAATCCAACATTAAGAATAACTCTTGCTGCTCTTTTCTGCAGTCTAAAAACTCGGCATATATTAATTTTGGACGTCTTCGTCCAGACGACACTGCCATACATTAGAACAGGTTTGATAATGGAATTGTATAGAACAATACGTTCTTGTTGGGGTAGAAGATATCTAATTGATCGCAATAAATCTATTCTTTGGGAAAGTTTTTTGCAGACAGAGTCGATGTGTTCATCGAAGGTCAACTCTTGGTCCAGGTGGACACCAAGCAATTTTTGGGAGGAAATTTGGTCAAGTTTGATGCCGTTCCTCATTTCGATGTCCAATATTAAATCTTCGGGGGAGAGTTTGGTACCGAGTCTTATTCCAGTAATGACCATGGATTTCGTTTTTTTGGTGTTGAGATGGAGTCGGTTTTGTTTGGACCAATCCTTGAGAAGAATGCTGTTACTAAGGTCACTCCTCAATGTACCAATCTCATTCCATGGCGATGAATTGCTTAATATAACTCTTGCTGCTCTTTTCTGCAGTCTAAAAACTCGGCATATATTAATTTTGGACGTCTTCGTCCAGACGACACTGCCATACATTAGAACAGGTTTGATAATGGAATTGTATAGAACAATACGTTCTTGTTGGGGTAGAAGATATCTAATTGATCGCAATAAATCTATTCTTTGGGAAAGTTTTTTGCAGACAGAGTCGATGTGTTCATCGAAGGTCAACTCTTGGTCCAGGTGGACACCAAGCAATTTTTGGGAGGAAATTTGGTCAAGTTTGATGCCGTTCCTCATTTCGATGTCCAATATTAAATCTTCGGGGGAGAGTTTGGTACCGAGTCTTATTCCAGTAATGACCATGGATTTCGTTTTTTTGGTGTTGAGATGGAGTCGGTTTTGTTTGGACCAATCCTTGAGAAGAATGCTGTTACTAAGGTCACTCCTCAATGTACCAATCTCATTCCATGGCGATGAATTGCTTAATGAAGTATCGTCGGCAAAAATGTCCACGATAGTTGGATGAGTAATTGCTTCAGGCAGATCATTAATAAATATAAGGAAAAGCAGGGGGCAAGTACGGATCCTTGTGGTACACCATGAGTCAACTGTCAGGATGATGGTTTGTTTTTGAATATGGTGAATTGTTTGCGCGAAGTAAGGTACGAATCCATGAGTTTTAAGCTACAGTCATCCAGATCGTAAAGACGCAGTTTCTCAAGCAATATATCATGGTCTACTACGTCGAACGCTTTTTTAAAATCGGCAAAAATGAAGCCATTAATACAGTTGTTGTCCAAATTATTTTGCACCCTGTCTAATATAGCGATAAGTGCAGTTTCCGTGTAAAAGTGCTTTCTGAAACCTGACCGTAGATTGTAAAGTAGGTTGTCGGTCGAAAGGTGATTGAACAAAACATTAAATAAGTGACGTTCGAAAACGTTTCACAACACTGGTAGAACTGATATTGGACGATAGTTGTTTTTTGTCCGATTTACTATCGCACTTATGGAGGGGTATGACCTTGGCCTCTTTCCACACGAAAGGAAACGTACCGTTAGAGATACATAGATTGATAAGTCTCGCAAGAGAAGTAGCAATTGATGGGGCAGCAATCTTCAGTAGTCGGACACTCAATTCGTCAGCACCGGTTGCCTTGTTGGAGGGGATAGATTCAATTAGTTGCTGTATCTGTTGGGCGGTTATGTGTGGAAAGGTTACCTTGCTGTCGGAGTGTTTGAACTTTTTAACAAATGCTGTTGCCGTAGAAGAATCAAACAGACTTTGGTCAGCATCAGACAGTGACTTGGCTAAGTCCGAAAAATGATTATTAAAAATTTCGGCAATTTGTGTAGGATCACGAATTTGAAATCCATTTTCTTTGAGAAAAGAAATGCCATCGGAAGTTTTTTTCGTACCCATAAGGTGACGTAGGGTGGCCCACAGTTGCTTATTGGGCTTTCTGCGATTTTCTTTCAACGATTCATGGAAGTAATTCTTTTTAGCAGATCTAATTGTTTGGGTAACTCTATTTTTAGCATGTTTTAGGACTTTCCAGTCATTTGGGTCATTTGATCGTCTTTTGGAATAGCGCGTTGCGTAAAGTTATGAGTGCCATTATTTCAGGATTCATCCACTTTGGTTGGATTTCACGTTTGACGCGTTTCTTTTGTAGAGGCGCGTTACAGTTGATAGCTTCGTTTATAAGCATATACCAGCTATTTACGACATCATCGACGATAAAAGCCGAGTCCCATTTGGGGTTTCATCAAGGGTTTGTATTAATTTCTTGGGATCTAAGCGCTTTAGATTTCGATAGTTAATATATTGATGACTATTCAAGTTGCTTTTGCCTGGACCTGGTGGAAGTTTATACAAACGAACTGCCAAAACTGGCAGATGATCGGAAATACAAGTTTCCAGCGTTGTAATGTTGGCTATATGTCCAGGCTTATTGCTCCAAATATGGTCGAAGCGACTGATAGGGCGTGTAATAAAGGAGACCAACTGACAGAACTTTGTATCTCTAAGCGCTTTGACCAAACGATGCTTTTTGAAGTCAGATTTTAAAATCCTCCAGTAGAATGGTTTCGAAGTTGAGAAGGTATGCTTGTTCGATATTGTCCGCCAACTTTACGTCATGGTCAGTGGTGGAATTTGGTGGACGATAAACACCAACGAAAAGCAGCGGCCTCTTCAATTTAAAAGGGCATACTTGTAACCACAGTGCTTCAAGATTGCTGTCCTCGAGGTCGGTTCTTCGCGTGCAGTTTAAGTCAGTATTTGCATAAACTAAAATACCACCACCGTTTGAGATTCGGTCTTTTCTAAACAGTTGGAAGCCAGGGATATGATAAAGTTCGTCGATGGTATTTGAACTAAAGAATGTCTCGAATACATAAAGAATATCGAGGTTCTTTGATCCGTCTGCGGATAACACATGCATTTTGATTTCCTCGTATTTGGTCTCTGTGAAATAATTAACATTCCATTGACCGAAGCGAAGGCCTTTGTTTGGTAAATTTAGGTTGTTTAGATCGGAGGCAATTGGTCCAGGATTTGACGAGATATCCCCACATAATAGCAAATACAACGATGAATTTAACTTCGCTATTAAACCATACTTGGCAAGTCGTAGTAAAACCGACATCTGCTTCGTGATTGGGATGGGCACCGTCTTGTTTTCGACTTGAGATTTCTTATGAACACTAAAAGTCCTTGTTAAGATGGTAGAAACGCTGTTCCCAATATAGAAGTGGCGAATATCACAAGAAGAAACGCTTGGCACCATTTCGCTTTTCCATAGAACTTCGGAATGAGACGGAATTATCGAAATATGTATGGGGCTTGAAACTGAACAACCGACACCATATCATTAACTGGTCAATCCTATCATGCGTTGCACCGTACACAGTCGGAGGAAAGCGATGCAATCTTTGCACAATTTGCATATAGCTCAAAGAGTACTCGATACTTTTGAGTAGAACAAATATTTATTGATATAAACTTAAAACTAAATGAACATTGCTACTTAAGGTTTTGTGCACGTGGGCAATCTTCAGGCAATAGTAGAATTTGTTAGTTCAAGTCATTGTTTGCTGATGCATGCACTTGCCTGTGTCCTAGGCCATTACGTACCCATGCTTTGTATGGTCTGTGCAATTTTCTCAAATTTCCCATCCAAGAGGAGGTCTGGGCACAGTGCAGCCAAAATTAATTATGCTGATTGACTACTTAATTATGAGAGGGTGGGGAGGCACATTGTTGCGTACTGCAAGTTTTTTCTGCACTGGCTCAATGAAGTCATGCAGAATATGTGGGCTCGAACTTGTAATTCAGAAGGATATGAATCTTGTTTTTGGTTCTAGTGAGTTTAGGTCGATTGAAGCAATTATCGATTTACCTTTCGCTATTGCTTGTACCTCACAATACGTGGGCAGAAGGTGTAAAGGGAGTTTGAAATCGCTGAAGCAGACTCGAGAAAAAGTCCATAAAATCGAGGAAGAAATAAAACAATTATAGGAAAAGGGCATAATCTTAGTACAAAGATTTACAGTAAATATGCCCCACATATTCCCTGGTTATAACATAAAACATGTACTTATCACAATAGTGTGACACTAAAATGGGTATTTAAGTTTTATTTTTGTTAATTTTTTATTAGATGAATATGACCATGATGCAGTGTGTGGAAACAAGCTATACGGTTACCCCGACCAGGGGGAGATGACTCAGAGTACTGAAGAAGAATTCCTGGTATTAGGCTTTAGCAGACATCAGAAAGTGAGCCATCTGATTCCCCAGTGTGCATGTGGGTATTCAATAATAATTGTGTTTCATGATATATACAAGCAGAAACTCAGATCAATGTCGGCCAAAGGTTAGCGATAAAATAAAAACAGTATTTCTCAAACTTATGTCTTGAAATTCAAATTACACCCAAACCGGATGTTCGTTTTCCAGGAACATTGGATTATTGACAAGAATCATTGCAATTTAGGTTATTGTGATCAGCTGCAAGTTGCTCAAAAAACGTATTTCAAACGTTGAACTTGAAATGACAATCTACTTAAAGGGAATTGATCCAAGTCTAACATCTACACTTAGTTGAACATCATTATTTGAAACTAGATGTTTGAAATGGGTTTTTTAAGCAACCTGCTATCAGTGAGCTCTATATTTGATAACTGGAGAGGTAGCAGCAACTAATTCGACCTAAAAACACAGTATTTGTTTTCATTAGGGCCTTGAATCAGTTGCAGGGTGTAAATGCAAGTCCAGGTGCACTTTGCCTCTAAAACAACAGGATGGGAAACGTAGAGGTTGCCCCTGCAAAGGATTCAATTTAAAATGCGGGTTGAATTGTAGGTGTGGCACAGATTGTATTTTAATGAGTAGTATAGAAAGTGGGGCTACCAGCACACTTTTCCCATTTTTCATGTCTCAACTTTTTTCTCTAGGTAACTAGACACTTTTTCCGTTTTTGGATTCCGCATATAACTTTCGAGCAAATATGCGGAATCCAAAAACGGAAAAAGTGTCTAGTTCCCTAGAGAAGTTGAGACATTCAAATGGAAAAAGTTTGCTGTTAGCCCCACTTTCGAGACTACTAATAGGCAATGTGTCACATAGTAGGCTACAGAGTGAGGTGTCTGGACGTGACGCTGCTGTGGGTGAGGATGTCGCTCGTAACAAGACTATGTCAAGCAATATTACACGTGATCCTGATACGGGCTTTATTTCAAGTCATGAGTTGAGTGGGGCTCATGATTCAAAAGGGTCTAAGGACTTAGCTATATTAAATAATAAAACGACTCTTATGAAAAGGTCTGGACGTAATTTAGTTATACCGAATATTAAGATGAGTTTTCTAGATAGGATGTCTGGCTATCTAGCTGATGCTAAAGCATTGGGGTATAAGTGGATGGACCTTATTAGAAGGGGATCTAGAGAGGACGTCATTAATAGAGTCACCAGAGTTAGGGAGGTCAGAAAGATTCGAGAGGCTAGACGTGATCTTAGACGATATGTTAAGAGGTCACGATTAAGTCAGGAGGTCTCAGACAAAGAGTATGAGAGAATCACTAACCTTATTGCTAAGACACGTCCTACTGTAGTACAAAGGAGAGTTGCTCTCAAAGGGTACACTAAGTCGTATAGTGTTGAGGTGATCGACAATAATGATCCACTAAAACAACTAGTCAAGACTAGAGGAGTAGTGGACTCAACTTTACAGAAAGAGTTAGAAAGACTGAAAGGTCTAAAGTTTTCTGAGACGTTGAAAGTAACTCTAGAGAAAGAGATTGGTAACGGTGAGTCTGTGATTAAGGAAGCCTTCTTCAATAGTGTGGTCAAAACAGTGACTAATAGTGTTGATATTAGTGGGACTACGAAGCAAGCTAGTGAGGAGATAGTGAATCGTATATCTGTATGGTTGTCAGAAGGGTCTGGGTGGGTTGTAGACAGTGTTAGTGACCACTATATTAATGTGGTAGTGTATAAGCCTCTTAAAGGATCGAGTTATATTGAGCTACCTGAGGAGTTGAGGAACGCGTCGAAAGGTTTGGTTAATATAAAGAATGAAGATGACAAGTGTTTTATGTGGTGTCACGTGTTGCACAAGTGTCCTGTAGGAAAGAATCCGCAGAGAGTGTCGAAGCACAAGAAGAACGTAGGTTCTGTAAATTATGACGGAGTGAGATTTCCAGTGGATACGAAACAGTACAACAAGATAGAGAGACAGAATGATATCAGCATAAGCGTGTTTGGGTATGAGAACAAGCAGACATTTCCTATCTACGTTTCTGAGGAGAAGTTCGAGGATCATATGGACCTACTGCTAATAACTAATGGTGTTAAACGACACTACGTGTATATCAAAGACTTTTGTAGGTTTATGTGCGGTCAGTCTAAACACAAGTGTCGCAATAGTTTCTGTAGGTACTGTCTTCAATGTTTTACTACCAGTGAGGTTCTAGAGAAACATAAGGAGGTTTGTATGGTGGTAAATGGTAAGCAAGCGATTAAGATGCCAGATGAAGAAGATAGCACTCTTGAGTACAAAAATTACCACAAACAATTAGAGGTACCATTTGTGATATACGCAGACTTTGAGGCTATCACAGAGAAGGTCGACAACGTGAAACCACTCACAGGATCGTACACTAGTGAGTACCAAAGACACACGGACTGTGGGTATGGGTACAAAGTAGTATGCTGTTACGATGATAAATATAGTAAACCAGTAGAGATGTTTCGAGGTGAGAACGCGGTTAGGAAGTTCATGAAAAAGATGCTAGAGGAGGTTAAATACTGCAAGAAAGTCAGGAAGGAGCATTTTAATGAGGACATGGTGTTGACCGTAGCTGATAAGGTTAACTTCAAGGAAGCGACTAAATGTCATATTTGTGATGGAAAATATAAACGTAGAGATGTGAGAGTTAGAGATCATTGTCATGTAACTGGTAAATATAGAGGTTCAGCACATCAGTTATGTAATAGGAACTACAGACTGACTGATAAGATACCTGTCATATTTCATAATCTAAGAGGGTACGATAGTCACTTCATAATGCAGGAGATAGGTAAGGTTGGTCTGAAAATCAACGTCATACCAAATAATATGGAGAAATATATGACATTCATGTTAGGTAAACATCTAGTGTTTCTAGATAGTTTCCAATTCATGAGCTCTAGTCTAGCCAACCTAGTGAACAACCTACCAAAGGACTGTCTCAAGTATACGTCTGAACTGTTTCAAGGTGAGGAGCTAGAGTTGGTGTCGCGAAAAGGTGTGTACCCATATGACTATATGGATAGTTTCGATAAGTTTAACGAACTTGAGTTACCACCAAAGGAGAGTTTCTACAGCATCCTAAACGACGAGCATGTGTCAGACACAGACTACAAGCACGCTCAAGAAGTGTGGAAGAAGATGGGTGTGGGAAACATGGGTGAGTACCACGACTTGTACTTGAAGTCTGACGTATTACTACTGGCTGACGTGTTCGAGAACTTTAGAAGAACGTGTAAACAGTACTACCAGTTAGACCCTTGTCATTACTTCACATCACCTGGACTGTCGTGGGACGCTGCTCTAAAGATGACAGGAGTGGAACTAGAGTTGATGACTAACATTGATATGTTTCAGTTTATCGAGAAAGGAATGCGAGGTGGTGTATCCTGTATAACACATAGATAGGGACCGCGCTCGGTCGGGGGACTGGGTTTATAACTTATGCCGATAATGGTCAAAGTATACTTATTTTGAAACGTTCTTATTTTAATACTATTTTATATATGAAACTAAAACTTTTTGTGCTTAAGGATAATGTAGTTGTGGATTAATTTACCAATTTACAGAGTTTGGAGTTAAGTAGTTTTTTGTTGCGAAAGCTCTGAGTGAGTGCTATATTTACGGATTTGGAAAGCCATCTTGAATATAGCACCGCTGACCTTGACAACCATTGCCTGATCGTCGGCGTTTAGGCAGGTGAGCCCATCCTTAAACCAACCTGCAAAGGGCATCAATAGAAGGCTGATGACCTTGGCTTTCAGATAGTATATGTCTCTTGGCGAAAATCGAAATATCTCGTGATCAAATTTAATATCCAAATTTTGATTTGCATTTTTCGCATCATTGATTTTGAAATGTCGGAAGAGACAGGTAAGAACTTAATCTTAACAATTTTATCTTTCATTTGATGTATAAATTTGCATGTATACTGACTGGCTCACCTGCCTAAATGCTTTCAAACGTAGGTACTTCATGTGTGTCGCCGACGCCGCCATCTTGCAAGTGTTATCAGTGGGATGATTTCAATTTGGTTGCACTTGTGGCTGACAATACAAAGCCAGATTGGTGGAAAGGTGAGAAGAATATTTGTTACCGCTTGTTAAGCAAAATTTTCGATGTTTCTAGTCGTTGTGAAGGCAGCCAAGGGGATGTAGTTGAAAGAGCACTGTTGACCCTAGATAATATAAACCTCAGCATCCCTACACATATGAAAAATTTAAAGCGAAAAGCTTTAAATTTTGTACGAAAAAATCATAATAGTAGTTGCAATGTTGTTGTGGAGCTTTATTCCCCCAAATGCCAGGAATATATAGGCCAAGAGTGTGAGAAATATGGCATAACAAGAAGTGTTCTGACTGAAATTTTGGAAATGAAATCTGATGTTTGGTTGCATGAAGATGAGGGATCGGAGACCAGATCACATGAATTTGTAAAGCTTAAGCCAGTGAGAAAAGATATTCCA
Source organism: Chrysogorgia sp. JL179-B06 (assembly GCA_035772405.1). NCBI lineage: Eukaryota > Metazoa > Cnidaria > Anthozoa > Scleralcyonacea > Chrysogorgiidae > Chrysogorgia > Chrysogorgia sp. JL179-B06. Next base: position 2,753,897 of record JAYKKM010000009.1, read on the forward strand.
TCCATTATTCTAAACAATAAAGTGGTCATAGAGTTGAACGAGGCACGGGTAAAGATGGGGAAGTCCTGGACTGACCTTGGTGCCTGGTTATTTGTTCTTGGTGAGCAAAATAAAAATGTTGATTACAGAAATGTGAGAGTTTACATTGAAAGGCTACATGAAAGAAAACAAGAACTGTCACGACACAGCGGAAACAAGGGAAAGAAGAAACTGGATGAGTTTCTTGGTAAAAAGTTTAACTTTCCAACTACAAGAAATAAAGAACCTGAAATGACTGAACCAGTTGATTTTGACCCAACAATTTGCTACCAAGATGCATTAAACAAGCAATCATTGGAAATTCAAACGATTGTAAGCAGCTTAGAAGAGTCAAACACTGAAGTTGAACTTCTTACTCAGGTTGTGAAAGAACAAAATGAACTGGGTTCAACAAAAATAGAAGAAATTGTTCAACTAAAAAAGAATCTTCAAGAAATAAAGTGCAAACATAACCTAAAGTCTAAACAGCTGCAGGATGCCATGGAGAGACTTGGGAAAATTGCCCCTCGAAATTTCAATAAAAAAATTAAACGAAGAGATGAGATGAATATGAAACTCAAAGAAAAAACAAAACAGCAAAAAGAAGAAATTTGCCATATGGAGAAAACAAATAAATCAGAATTGGAAAAGCAAACAGAGCTATGAAGGTGTTATTGATGAAAAAAATGAAATTATTATTCGTTTAAATGAAAATTTGGACTCTGCAATTGATGCCAAATCTAAAGCTCAAAAATTGAAATGGTACTATAAAGACAGAGCTCAAAAATGTCAAGAACAAATGGGAAAGGGACATCTTTTCTCTAAAATTTCAGAGTTAAAATCAAGAATTGCTGAACTTGAAAATGATGTTGTGGTTTTGCAGGAGAGAATTGAAGAGTTTTTAGTTGTTCCTAGTGTGAGAACATTTCAAAATGGAAAATATATCGACGAGATTAGAACAGTATATGAAGATCTTCTGTGCTGGGGTGTTGGTGTTGAAAATGTAGAGAAGGTCGTCCGAACAGTTCTAGAGAGTCTTGGTGGGTTGCAGTGTGGACGTTTACCTAAGGCTACATTTGCCAGATGTATGTATCTGGAAGCAAGACGATTGGCACAAATCCAAGTAGCAGAGGAACTCCTGGATGGTTGGGAAACAGGACACTACATAGTGATGGAACTTCAAAACATGGCTATCATTACAGCACATTTGATGTCACTCTAGATGATGGAAGTGTTCTTGTAGCTGGCCTGAGAGATTGGCAAGTGGAGATTCAGAGACTCAACTTGAATTATTGAAAGAGGTGTTGGTTGACATCAGCAAGTGTGCAGATGAGGGAGATGGAGAGAAAAAGGTCCTGAAATCCATAAAGAATTTAATGTCTGATAGATGCATTGTGCAAAAGAAGTTCAATGAGATTTTGCAGTCTTACAGACAATCGATATTGCCCCAAGTTGTTGATGATTGGGTTCTACTTTCTGAGATCGAGAAGACCAAGATATCACGAATGAATGATTTGTTCTGTGGCTTGCATTACATAGTTGGCCTTGCTGATCAAGCAGAAGGAGCACTGAAAGTGTGGGATAAGTTGCTCTATGATGATGCCAAAGTTGGTAGTTTAAGTCAAGGAGGCTATAGCAAAGGTGAATCTGGAACTTTGCGCTTAATCCGAACAGTATGCAAAGCTGTTCAGGCTAAAGGATGCGAACGGTCTGGGAGAGCTGTTTCCTTCACAGATTATGTCAAAGGTCAAGGCATTGACTCTATTCCCCTTGCACCATTCCTAGGAAATAGGTTTAATATAATATTTCACAATGGGGGTGGTGTATTTTATTTGCATGAGCATTTGAAGCCATTCTTCGAGTGGATGAAAGATGAAAACAAATTGCTGAAGGCAGTTCATTATGATTTAGAAGTTTCCTCATTCTTAGCTGGGTGTCGGGCACTGGGTCTAATCAACAAGTTTGTTACAGGTCCATTATGGAGAGTCCTTGCAAAAGAAGATGTAAGTTTTCTAGACATGAGTGAGCACTACCAGCAACTTTTAAATTGCTTTGAAGCATGGGCAATTGATTCCACTCCAATCATGAAGGGAGATGCTGTTGTATTTGATGATATTGAAGTGAAAAAAGACAAGTGTCATGAAAAGTTGATTGAAGTCAACCCTACCTGGGATGCAATGACCAAGCAAGTTCTTGAGCTGATATTTGGATCGTTTGTTGTAGTTACTAAGCGAATGTTGAGTGACCACCTTGTTGGTGGTAAATATGACAAGGTTGGCGATGATGTAAGAGAAGAATGCAAGAATGCTCCTAAGTCAAATGTTGTTCCAGAACGAGATTTTGGAATGCTTGATCGTTTGCTTGCCCAGAAACCCAATGCGACAACATTAGTGTTTGAAGGAATCATCATGTTTACAAAGAATGGTACCAAAAATTGGCGAGATTCACTTAGTCCAGAAAAGAAGGCTGCTGTGATGGAAATGGCTCGGAATTCAAAGTCTAGTCAGAGACAGGAATTCATTCAAAGGAAAGCAATAATCAGAAGAAAACGAGAAGAAAAGCTAGCGAAAGGGAAAGAGGAAAAAGAAAGAAAAGAATTGAAAAAGAGAATACAAAAGCAGGAACTGCTCCAGAAGGTTGAAGAGCAAGGTGGACTTTGGAAGACAAATGATGATGTTGATAGATACATTAGTGGTTTAAATGGAGAGAAAGAAAAGAAACTGGCAATACGAACTCAGGTACAGTTTCGAAAGATTGTACTTGGAGCAACACATAAAGACAAGAAAGTTTTCCAAATGTCTTCAGGAGGCAAAGCCTTTACTAGCAAAGAGCTAGCTGAAAACATAAAAGAGATCATACAACAAAGTATCGAAGACAGCACAGCGGTCGCAAGCACATTGTCTCCAGAGCTTATAAATATAGGACAAAAACTTATTTCAAGAGAGAATTTGGTCCAGCAAAAAGAAAAATATAAAGAACTGGCCATTCTAGAAGACACAAAAGCTGGCGAAAAAAGGAAAGCAAGTAAGCAAACCAGCAATGGTCAAGATTCTTCTAAAAGAAGAAAAAAAGAGGGGCTGTGTAATGATAACATTCCAACCATTGTCGTACCTGAAGACCTAATAGGGAAACGAGTATGCCATCATTGTTTAGATGATAGCGGTGACTTGGACTGGTTTGAAGGAACTGTAGTTGGTACAAATGAAGGAAATAGTAACTGACCCAGATTTTTTAATTAGATATGATGGTTATGAGTCATTATATCTGTTTTCCCACCATGAGTTCAAAGAAGGAAAAGTGAAACTTGTAACTGTGACTATTGAGGACTTTCTAGGAAAAAAAGTTTCTCAGAGATTTGAAGACGATGCCCAACAGCATAGTTGGTGGGAAGAAGGGAGAGTGCTAAATGTTGTCAAAGGAAGTGACACAAAAAATCCTGAGTTTGTTGTAGAATTTGATACTGAATTAGATGAAGATGATGAAGATGACATATCTGCTGAGTGTGAGCTTTTCAGCTTCAATTTATTTGAAGACTACATAAACAATGACTTACGATTCCTCTGAATCCATGGCATACCTGTTCAGTGAATGTACTGTGTTATGGTGAACGTGTGAATACAAAATATGTATACAGTAGTAAAGTAAATGGTTTGAACTCAGGAGTATCAGTTAAAGTGTGTGAAAGTTGATTTTCCAGGTTGGTGAAGTCTTGAGAAAGACTGTTGATGGTAGTGACTGATGTTTCGATCTTCAGAGTCAAGTGAGGAGTATACAGTAGTGTCATGTAGGCTGTGCCTTCTAAGTGCTGCTAGTAATGAACACATTGAGAGGGTGACATGATGTCATGGCAGAGCAACAATTACTACATTTGAGAGGGTGACTGGCTGTATGAATGGATTAAATCATTGTCAGGTAGAGAGAAAAACACATTATTATTCATGTTTATATAAGTAAGGCATGTGAATCTGCTTGTTGTAATTGTTACGGTTTGTAATTTGACCAAATATTTTCAAAAATGTAATTTTCCCCTCTTATGATTTAGGTAAATGGAATCAAAAGAAATGACTGGTCGGATAACAATGGTGGATTCTGATCAACAGAAAATCCCCTTTGCATTACAGCAGAACTGTGCAATTGCTAATAGTAATTGTAACTGTATTTTTCCACAGCCCATGGCACAGACTTTCTCTGGAGGATTGTGAAAAATAAAGGGTACTGTACTGTAGGTGCTAATCCTCCTAGCAAGTACACAAAGAAAGCAACTTAACACGCCCAAGTCGAAGGCATACTAAAGGTGCCACAGGCTGCCACCATACGACCCATCACCATGCCTGACCTTGGAGCACAGCTAAAGTTGGTGTTATGGAGAGAGGAAGCACAGTCAAGAAAATCAATTCTACCCACATGAATCTCAAGCTTTTGCAGGGATCGAATGAGGTAGTTACCCATCCAAGTATTAACCCTGTCAAATTGGGCTTAACTTCAGAACTCAGTGGCGAGAAGCAATGCGCTAACAGCACGTGTCACCCAAGTAACAGTATCTGAGGTAACATTATCTGGACTATAAATGTAGAAAAAAACTGTTAAAAATGCACTACTAAAATTGCGTTGCCGTTGTATTAAAACTTTTGGACAGGTTTTGCTAAGTTCAAGCACCTGATTTTCGTCGTGACAGTTTCGTAATTCTCTTGAGTGTTTTTTTGTTCATTCTTTAGTTTAATTTGAAGAATAATTATAGTGCAAACCCGACGTCATTGATGACGTCACTTCGTTGCTATGGAAACAGATGTTATAGACATCTAATTATCAAAACGTATTACAGATACATGTTAGTGTATATAAAACTATCCCTCATCAAATAATTTTCCCCAAAGCTTTTGGTTACATTCCTTAACAAAAGTGAGGTTTTAGTGACGTCACATCGTTTCCATGGTAACTAAATCGGCTCGACAGTTTGTCTACATTAAACCTTGGGTCAACAGTATATTACTATGTTATTACTGTTTACATTTAGTGAAAAAGATTATATTTTGCAGCTTGTTTCTTGTTGTGACGTCATTATACGCTGTGACGTCATTACACGTCATCTCGTTTCCATAGAAACACAAACGCGTTGATATCTTGTTTGGTTTGGTTCAGTTATGAAGCTTAACACTCATATATGGTTTATCTTTGAAATAAAATCAATTTTGTGCCATTTCCATGATATATGTCATGGTTGGGTGACGTCATATGGTTACCATAGCAACGATAACTGTATGTTTGTTATCTCAGATGAAAGCATTTTGAATATTTAGCCAACCCTGAAAATTTCACGTTGATCGGTTCAATATTCTCAAAGTTATGACCAGAAACCTCTGTTGATAAGGGGGAAAACAGCCAGTCTAGTGCCACATTTCACAAAAGGCGGTAATACAAATTGGACTATTTTCTCTTCTAAAAAAAGCTGAAAATTCAGTATTTTAAATCTTCGTAACTTTTGATCACATGGGTCAATTTTGATGAAATAAACACCAAAATGTTTCAAATAATGAGATCTATCAGAATAGCATATTTGTGAAGGTCTATTGCAACTTTGAATTTTTGACTACGGTCCCTAACATAGACACGGAGAAGCTAATAACAAATACATGAAGGGGTATGATAGTAGTAAACCGTCGAAACATATCGTATACCTAGACGCGAATAACCTTTATGGTTGGGCTATGTGTCAGTATCTACCGACTGGTGGGTTTGAGTGGGTCGAAGGTTTTGACATCAACAATCTAGATAAATATAACAACGACTCAGACAAGGGGTTGATACTCGAGGTTGATTTAGAGTATCCAGAGGAGTTGCACGATCTTCACAACGACTATCCTTTAGCCCCTGAGAGGATGAGAGTAAGTAGTGATATGTTGTCAAACTATTGTAAGACAATCCAAAACAAGTTTAAGATATCTGTTGGAGAGGTTGCAAAACTTGTACCTAACCTAAACGGTAAGAGTAAGTACGTTGTTCATTATAGAAACCTACAATTATACAAGAGTTTGGGAATGAAGGTTAAGAAGATACACAGAGTACTTCAGTTCGATCAGTCACCATGGCTCAAGCAATATATCGACTTTAACACTGACAAGAGAACCCAAGCGAAGAACGACTTTGAGAAGGATTTCTTCAAGCTCATGAATAATAGTGTATTCGGAAAGACTATGGAGAATCTACGAAAGCGTGTTAATGTGGAGTTAGTAACAGACAAGGAAAAACTGGAGAAACTAACGTCAAAACCAACCTTTGTTAGTAGTAAGATATTTGACAATAACTTGGTAGCAGTTCACAAGATCAAAGAGATACTAACTCTAAATAGACCAGCATACGTAGGTATGTGTATTCTAGACTTATCAAAGACATTGATGTATGACTTCCACTACAGTAACATCAAAAAGAAATATGGTAACAAAGCCAAATTACTATTCACAGATACAGATAGTCTAATGTATGAGATTGAGACGGAGGATGTGTACAAAGACATGTACGCTAACAAAGAAGTGTTCGACTTTAGTGGATATGACAAGTCATCTCCTTACTTCGATCTAACCAACAAGAAGGTTATTGGTAAAATGAAGGATGAGACATTAGGAGTCCCCATCGTTGAGTACGTTGGTTTTAAGGTCGAAAAATGTATAGCTACATAAAAGAGGACGGAAAAGGTGGGAAGACTGCTAAGGGTATCAAGAAGAGTACCATTAGAAATAATATAAGACACGACAACTATAAAAGTGTCCTGACAAATGGTGAGCAGATGTCTCACATAATTAAAACTATTCGCAGCAAGAGCCACCAACTAGGAAGCTACGAAATAAACAAGATATCCTTAAGTTGCTTTGACGACAAGCGACATATACTACCAGATGGTGTATCTAGCTATGCGTTATGGACATTATAAAATAGTTTGAAATTAAATGTTTAAATTTCTCAAATGCTTTTTAGTCTTTAAATGTTTGTATTTAGAGGTCACATGGTATGGTCTATCACATGTCTCACACACCCACTTATGAGTTCTCATCCACTCTTTGGTTTGTGCTCTATTTGCTACTAAAGCTTCTTCTTTGGTTTTGGTAAATTTTTGGTCTTGCCATTATATATATTACTATATATTTTATTTACCCACTCGTTGTAGTATGGATCTCCTCTCCCATCCCAACCTAGATCCTTGTATACTACACTATACAAGTTATACTCGAATCGCACCTTGACCTTACCAGGTTTGAGGTCGTTAAGACTACCTCTCAACTCTATACCTCTTCTAGAGCATATTCTTATGACATAGAAAATATATTTCGATATATTCTTGACAATAAGTTCGTTTCTTTTAAGAGACCACACTATCTCTATAAAATCACTGACAACTGTTGGTATGTCACTCTCATTGACTAGTCCAGTCAACATTCTCCCTAACCACTTACTGTAACTGTGAGTCGATTTATTGTACATCCAAATGTGAGGTACAAAGTTCCTCACACGCCCGTAGGTAGTCTCTCCGCACTTGTTACAACTAAATACACCATCTTCGATTTGGGTTCTATGGTTACTACACTTGTAACAATATGTGGTGTCGTACCACTTTTTTGGTCTTGCGTCCTTAATTCCATTCTTGATCTCGTCCAATGTATACCCTAACGTAGTACCACTCCACTTTTTTGATGCGATCTCGTCCAACGTGTACCCAGCGTGGAACATTCTCATTGTACGTTCGTCAACCATCTAAGTTACTATACTGTATATATCTTTAGACTATAGTGTAGTAACTTTGTTGTTGAGTGTCTCCCACTCACATTTTATTGTTGCGACCTGTTTTAGAGCGTCTGATAGTAGTTTTTCCAACTCTTCTATCTGACTAGTTTGGAGTGTCGAGTCACGCTTTTTATCAAATTCAATAGCCATCTCCTTCAGAGTAGTGCTCATTATACTACTCTATATATTAGATAACCTAAAGGTAGCCCAACAACTCCGACGAATACCATTTGATACTCTTTCATCTCATCTGAAGGTTTGTAGTAGTCTGATAACTCAGGCTCTTTACTAAACGTCTTCCCATCATACTGTATCGTCAGTACTTGTCTTAGTTGATCCAGAGCGTGGTTCGTGTCATTTATATCTGCGTTAGCATCTGACAACTGTTGTCTTAGTTCCTGGATTTTGTCTCTCTGACGAATCTCATTCTCGTAGAACTTTTCTTTCGCTCTTGCAAGACTTTCCAATGCTTTGTTGTGTCTCTTTATCTCTGTCTCGTAGCCGGTATGGTTTAGCTTGCTGAATATGAACCCAGCTCCTGCGAATGCTATAGCGTTGAACAAACCACCCGCTATCACACTAGCCATTATGTATTACGTTAGATTACTTTGAGAACGGGTCAATAGGTAAGTATTTCTTGCTCTGCGCCCACTTAACGAGTAGCGTTGAAACGCCTACAGCAGTCGCTAACTTGAGGGTACCCTTCACTGATTCAGGGGTACCCAACGGTTCTTTTAGTACTTTCTTTGATGCCATGGATACGGCTACGGCTCCAGCAGTCACAAGGGCTGCGTCGTATAGCTCGTTCATCAGTTCTTTTCTATCTATTGATGCCATATATTATACGATATGTTTTAATCGAGGCTGTCGAGTTTACGTGGTGATGGTTCCTTTTTTATTACAACGTTCTTAGACTCCTCATTAACAGTCACCATTTGTTTGTCTTGATTCATCGTATAATACAATGAACCAGCAGCTATAATCACTCCTATAGTTCCTATTATGTATCCATAACTAAAACCATCATACTCTATCTCACTTACCACTCTCTCTCTCATCTTCCTTTCCTTTGCAGCTTTAGATATAGCAGCCAAGCGTTTGCCTGCCTCTACTCTCTTAGGGTCTTTGGTCCTTGTTGTTGACGTTATAATAGGTACGGACTCACTGTCAGTCATCTATACTATATGTGATATCTAGTCACAGTCATCTCACAGGTTATCTCACAGTCATCTCACAGATTATCTCACAGTCATCTCACAGATTATCTCACAGATAAAGTATTCGATGAAAGTATTTTTGGTGATTAAATAGTGTGGTTTCACTCTTGAATCTCCTATTACAGTACTCACACAGGACTCTGGAGTCTCTCATATATATCTCTATGAAATTTATTATCTCATGTTGGTCTGAGGATAGTAACGTGTTGTACCCTTGTGATCTTAGTCTCCTTAATACCCTCAACTGGTTATCCCTAATAATCCCATTACCTTTCGGTGTTTTGAACTCTATAGCAAAACCGTTGTATCTCTTATGTAGTTGCGGAACTATCAAATCTGGTTGTCCACCACTATAACCCTTCTTCCATCCATCTATTCTTTTAGTAGATGTGTCTTGGTACTCGCCAAGTCCTGGGATGACTATTGTTGGATGGTACTCTCTAATGTACTTCACAATGTCGTAGTGTAAGTCTGTCTCATTCATTATCGATAACTGGTTGCATTGTATGTAAACACCTGTCTTTCTAATAGATGGTAGGACTTCTGTGAATACCCATTTTTGAAACTTCTTGGCTGACTCGAGTTTCGATGAGAAGACTAGAGCGTAAACTCCTGGCTCCGATATGAGTATCGTGTTTGGTTGTAAGTTTAAAGGGGGGCGTGATTCGCGCCCCCCTTCAAACACCTCTCGTTTGACCTTATATGTATCGTCAACGTGTACACTGATAGCCCACTTCGTGTTTTTATACCCTAGTGCCTTAGCGACTTCTTTTCCATAGAACCAAATATTGTCTCCATCTTTAATAGTCGTGACTGACATGTCGTTATTTCTAAATATTTTAGTGATACTCATCACCTATAATATACCACAGGTTTTATTTTTGTGTTTAAATAGCAGTCACCTTAAGAAAGTAACCACTTACTAGCACGAACGCGTGATCTGACCAAGGTCCCATTTTGGGACCTTGGTCAAAGTGACCCTTCTATCGATCACAAACATACTATCAGTAGGGGGTCACATGTAGTGTCTTAATATTTTACTACTATTTTGGGGGGTTGATCAGAACAAACTCCTAATTGGTGATACTTCTGAGCACCTACTCTTGGAACTTGTCGACTGACACATCACTGGTTCTTACGTGTAGACCCGTGTTTAAAGGGAGGTCGGAATCGGACCCCCCTTGTGTCTCGTATATTTTATTGTACCTCTTCACCATTCCATTAATTGGTGGACACAAGTCAGTCACATTATCGTCCAACACTTTAACGTCTGAGAGAAACATTGACTCGTTGTAAGGAAGACCTCTAAGATATGATCTTAGTTGTGTCAGTATCTTTTTATAGCTAGTGTGTGCAAACTTACAATGCTCCACTCTACTCGTCAGATTGGATTTAGCCAAGTAGCCTTGGATGACCACACCAGGACCACTAATACAAGCAATGATTAGAGGGTTAGCGGTTATCGATCCAGCTATAATCCCTACTGTCGTTAACCCTATGCTAGTCATGTTTAACGATAGTTTAATTTTCTTCAACCTCTTGTATTTCCATTTGTAACAGGCTTCTAGTTTGTGGTAGTATGCGTACAAGCGTTTGAGCTCTAGCACCTCTTCCTCTGACATATCCTTTGATATGTGATTGAAAACAACAACTGACTTCTTCCTCATATATCTTAACTCACGTCATATTCCTTCATCATATCTCTACCAACTAATATTATGTCTCGGCTCGTCATGTAGCCAGAGACAATCCTAACACCGTAGAACTCTATCATAGACGGGTACTTGTAGGGTGCTAGTGGTACTCTTGGTCGATGAACTCCAAAGATCGTTACGTAAGGAGACCCTATCTCTTCGTAATTAGCTGTGAAGTCTGAGTCTGTTGACCTCACGTTGTTCACCTTAACGTAGGAGTTACCCATCCGCCAATGTATTGATATCATATGTCTCTTGGTGGTGTCGATGTTATTTGGGATTGTACACGTGTACTCCTTTGCTGGAGCTCCACCACCATACGATAATTTATCGCCTCCTTTGTATCCTATGTATTTGTCCCACGATCCGTCATCGTTTGAGATAATCGCCTCCCAATCTTTCGTAGTTACCCTCACGGCTAACCTCACTACCACAAAAACGGATATGTCACAGTATTGCATACGTGGACAGTTAAAATGTATTCCAACTTCAAACGGAATTGGAGTTAGTTCGGGGGATAGGAAGCTATGACCGTTGTTAACACCAATAATAGGACCATACGTTGGGTCGTATTGCACTAACATGTTCGTCAACACTTTTTTATTGATAGCATCCCAATCATCTTCTGGATCTGCTATGTTTTTGAGTGTCCTGAACGCCATATCTATGTCTCCAGACATCCTCCCACCGCTCACGCTTAACTTAGGGTCACTGTCTAGATGTCTCTTCGCTCTTCTTAGTATTTTGTCGCTCTCGTAGTCTCTGTCCTCAAATCCATAACTTAGACTCATTATGTTATAACACATATTTGCTCACTAAATAGCCAGACACAGCCGAAACCACTAGAATTAGCCCCAACTCTGTCGTGTTGTCACCTGGTGACGCCTTTGATACCTCCAGACGGTGTGTCACCTTTGGTTTATCAAGTGTCTCCTGGTGTGTCACGTTTGGTGTCAGACGATTCGTCACCTTTGGTTTATCAAGTGTCTCCAGATGCTCTCCACCTTCTTGGTGTACTTTCTTGACCTCTGTCGTTTCTGTGTAGTTTAACCCACTGTTTACTCCAAACTTCATACTCTGTGTGGCAGTCTTCAATAGGTTGTTGTACCCAGCGATTTTGTTCTTGAGGATTACAACGTTACTTGGCATTAACCACGTAGACGGTGACAGTGCAAGGTTTTGGACAACGTTAGTGTCTTTAATCGACTTGTTCATGTTGAGAATCCACGTTGAAACGTCATAGTTTATGACGCTGTCCTCCACCAACTTGCGGAACTCTTGTTGAGTCTCTAGACTGCCTGCAGAATCACCAACGACTGACACACGTGTCCTCGCTTGTGCACCAAGTGTGGAGTAAACAAAGGCTTCTATAGACTGGTTTAGGTATTGTCTCCCAATGTTGGTGAAACCATTCGACACCAGAGGAACGTATCGTTTGTACTCGTTCTTAACGTCGTTAATCGTGAAGACTCTCTCCTCACCTGTTGTACCATCAGCAAGGACTTTACCCTGGTAGTAATGTTTTTTAGGAATCTTGTCTGTCTTACCATACAATTCTCCAGCATTAAACTCTCTACTTATCGATCTCATGCTCTCACCACCTTCCATCCTTCTGAGAAGTCTTCTAACAGTAAAGTACAGATGGAACCTCATCACACTTGTGATAACAGGGTTTGAGTTCTTGCGAGGGTGATAAGTGTTGTAACGACACTCCACAACAGAAACTTGCACAATATGTTGCGAACACGACTCTATAGTAGCTCTCGTTGTCGTCCCACTTTGACTTTGTCTTTGAAGTGGTGATTTGTAATATTGGTAGCTTTGAGAGAAAGTAGCTCTTTCGATTAACGAAGACTCTAAAGTTATTCACTGGGTAGTTCAACACGTTTTCCGTTGGATAGCCATCCCAAAGTCCCCAGTGGTTCTTGCGACCTTTTGATAATGGTTGGATAGTTCCACCAGATAGCCATATTTCTGGAAACTTGTCATTACCTTTTGGAGACTTGTTGTTGTGTAACCAAACCCACATACTCTTGTCGTTTTTGAAGGTATCACTAGTTATGTTAGTGCTTATGATGTCGTTGTTTCTAAAATATATGTCAACGCCATTAACCTCACCATCTTGTGAGACAGTTGGATCGAACTCAAACTTGCTCAGAGTGATGTGAGGGTACTTTTTGACTAGATTCAGCTTAGCCACGCGTACGGCGTTAGCTATCTCTTTTTGATTAACTATCATTGGTTTGTTTATCGTTAGATACTTAGTATACTCCGGGTTACTCTTAAACCTACTCGAGTCTACACTAACGTCACCAATATTAGTTTTCGTCACGAAGAATATATGTATATGCATATTGTCGTCAACGTCAAGAAAAAACCTATTCTTGTCAGCATAAGGATACTTTCTTTTGAAAGCATCCATCATAACATACCGTACGTTATATGAGAGTGGTAGTATTGATTAGTGGTTCAACTAAAACTGTAGACCTACCAGAGTCAATTCTAGCAACTAACTTAGACCCTCACTTACTAGTGAAGGAGGCAACCATCTTTTGGGACTATGTTAACGTAACCACAGCTAACAACAAGATAACTTACAACAGTAGTGACCACGTTTTTAGTCCTGGGTACCACACCTTTAAAATGATTGCCGATGATTTGAAAGAGTTAGGAGACGTGAAGCTAGTGGCTAACAGATATGACTCGACGTGTACGATAACAACTGATCAACAAATAGAACTGTTTAAATTTGGACAACTCTTGGGATTTGACGAAACCACTACAATAGCTACCACAAAAACCAGTCCCAACGTTGTTAACGTTAACAGAGGACTGAAATATATACAAGTAACGTCTAGTATCGTGGACAGGTCTAAGAACATAGTTAATGGTAGCAAAAGTGGTTGTATCGCAGTACTGCCAATAACTAGACATTAAAAGGCTCTGTACAACATTTTGGTGTTGGGTCGAAAATCCCAATAAACAAAGGAGTCATCAACCAACTAGAGTTCAAGATAACAGATCAGGACGATAACAGATCAGGACGATAACAGTGTTAGCGTTGGTGAGGTGTTGTTAGATTTACACATAATGTAGTGTATATGGAGCAAGAACTAAGAGATATTTACTACAACCCATCAACTGGTTACCAGTCCGCTGAGAGGCTGTACCAAAAGGCACAAGAAGACGGTCTAAACGTTAGTAGGGCAAAGATAAGGGACTGGTTAAAATCTCAAGACACGTACACTAGGTACAAACCAGTTGTTAAGAAACATAAGTTTAGACAAACGTTTGTTGACTATCTGGGTGAGCAGATACAGATGGACTTGGTCGATATGGGCAAGTACAAGCATAAGAACAACGGGTACTACTGGATACTAACAGCCACTGAGATCCTTAGTAGGTATGCTTTCGCAATACCCGTCTATAGGAAAGATACGAAAAACATGACTAAGGCTGTCACAAAGTTACTAGAGAAGGCTAAGGTTAGATTTGGTGAGTATCCAAAGCTGGTTCAGTTTGATGATGGTAAGGAATTCTACAACGTTGGTGTGAAGGATCTATTGGATAAACACAATGTGAAGTACTTCAGCACGAACTCTGATAAAAAGGCAGCAGTCGTGGAACGGTTTAACAGAACACTCAAGACGTCTATGTGGAAGTACTTCTACAGTAAAGGAACGTACAAGTGGATTGACGTTTTAGACCAACTAGTTGAGAATTACAACAATACTAAACATAGTAATATTCTAATGAAACCTAAAGACGTTAGTAAGAAAAACGAAAACGAAGTGTGGACGACGTTGTTTGGACACCATTTCGGTGACTACCCACTACCAAAGTTTAAAGTAGGTGAGACTGTCAGGATATCAAAGTACAAAAGCATATTCGCAAAAGGGTATGAGGCTAACTTCACTGAGGAGCTATTCAAAGTGACAAAGGTCATACGTGGTGACCCTACCGTATACGAGATAGAGGACCATGAAGGGGAACCTATCATTGGTAAGTTCTACGAGGAAGAGTTGTCAACTGTCGATAAAAAAGACGACGTATATAAAGTTGAGAAGATACTAAAGAGAAAGAAGGTGGGAGGTAAGAAAATGGTCTTAGTCAAGTGGCTTGGTTATGACAGTAAACACAACTCATGGATACCAGAGAGTGATATTCAAAACATTGAGTAGTATATAATGGCTGAAGGACTCGATGAAATCGAAATGCAAGATCGTAAAGAGTTTAAGGAGTATACAGACGAGCAGTTAGAAGAAAATCTCAACGTACTCAATGGAATGTTCTCAGAACATGGGACAACGCTAGAACTTAGTGCTATACGTAGAAAAATAACTAGGGTGAAATTAGAACTAGAGAAGAGAGACATAGCACGCAGAGTACAAGACAGATATATGGAGACATCATTCACAGACGGAAACGATGGGAAAACAGTTTTAATCACTAGTAAGGGTAGTGGTGTCACCGCTGAGGCTCCAACAGTAGTGTTTGCTGAACCGGCAACATATGGTGACGTCCATGATGAGAGCTTCAATTTAGCTTTCGAAGAGGCGAACGAAATCGAAAGAAGACTGAAAGAACTAAAAGGAGATAATAAAAAGTTAATAGTAAATGGTGTAAAAAGAACCAATCTAATAGATAAAAAAATACATAGGTTGTATAAAAAAAGACTCAGTAATGACGATGTGTCAAGGAATATAGTCAATAGGTCATATGTGACACCCTCAGGTTCTATTCTTTTCAAACCGGTAGGAGAAGACGGTGAATATTTGAGACCTAAACTAATACTAAAACCTGGAAAAAATGGTCTAATCTACAGTACAGACACTAGAAGTAAGAGTGCGATTGAGCAGTTTAAGAAGTTAGTTGGACAAATCCCCGACACAACAACAACTGACGTTATAACAGTAGACACCCCAGCAACTGACGATATAACAGAAGACACCACAGTTTCAAGTGAAGACTTCCCAGTAATTGAAACAGAAGTGAACTATAATAACGTATTTGGGTTAACAGAAGAAGAGAATCGTGAGTTAATAGGTGTCCTAAACCCAAGTGATACAATCGACCCACGCACTAGACCACTATTTCTAAAAGCACAAGCCGACCATTTTCAGAACGCTATTGACAAGACTACAGACGATATGAATAGAGAGGAACACGGCTCCATAGAGAGGAGAGAATTGTTCGAGCGATTGACAGGTCTCGAGATAGCTAAGGATCGAACCTTAAATCAATTAGAACGTGAGGAGGTTAGAGAACAACAGGAAGAGGACATCACTCGGTTACAAAAAATAAAGGAGTGGTTTAGAGAAAATTGGTTGGGTGCCTCAGCTTTAGGAATAACCATAGCCTCTTTCATCACCACAATTATAACATCCGCTAGAAGCGTAGTCTTCAAAGGTGGTCAAGCACTTGGAAAATTAGGAAAAGCTATAGCTAACCTAGCCACAAAGGCTGATCCTCTACTGGCTGGACTGCTAAACGTGGTGGCGACTGCGCTAAAGTGGGGAGCTGCAGGTATATCTTGGCTAGCGTCTAATTTGTGGATCCTAGCGATAGCACTAGCTTGGTTCGTCTACGATCAGTACAAACAGAGGAAATAAAACATGTGTTATAATATATAGTATGAATACTAACGAGAAAGAGTTGCTTCCTGGATATAGACGCCGCGAAATTTCTACTATCAAAGGCATAAGAGCCCGTAATGTTGTAACGCTAAACCCCAACAAAGCCAATCCAGGGGAAGAGTTATACATCGACATCCCGAAAACAAAGGGTAACACTTGTTTGGTACCCTCTAGTCTCCATATTCTATTCGACTTTAAGAGTTCGAACGCGAAATCATGGTTTCTTAACAACCTTTCGAAACTACTATTTGAGAGACTGGTAGTAAAACTAGCTGGTGAGTCCGTGTACGACAATAGTGGTGAGAGCGTCATCGGTACGTACAAAGACCTCTGGAAACCTAACAGTGAGCGAGACCAGATGGTTGAATATGGTATAGCAAACGAGAACCTTCGAAAGCTAATCTCAAAGGATGACAGTGGTGCAGCCAGTGGAGACACACAAAAAGTTAGTGATGGTTTGATGTTCTCCATCCATAACACTAAACAAAAGGTTCAAATCGACAAGATTCTAGAAGATCATGGTCTATACGCACCATACAACATGAACAACAATTTCAGGTATATAATCACACTCCCAAAAGCGTCTGATATTATGGTGGCTCAATCTGGATCAGCTGTGGCTAGCTATACGTTAGAGAACCTCGAGTTGGAGTACGAAACTATCGAGAATCAAGAGATTGCTGATGAAGTATCATCTCTATACGCGTCCGGAAGGTCTCTATCATACGAACACATCACACTAATGAAGACTGTGGAGTGGGATAAGGGAATCACACTCGTAAATGAGAATATTAACCTACCAAGAAAATCAATGAAAGCCGTCGTTCTACTCTTCACAAATAAGATAAGAACTGACAGCGAGGTGTTCGTCTACCCAAACATAGAGTCGGTGAAACTCACTATTGAAGGTGTACCAAACATGGTATACAGCCAAGGAATACCGAAATCAAGACTCTGGGGAGAAGCGAAAAGACTATTCGGACAAGGACTAGACTCCGACCAGCATATGACTGTTCAAAAGTTTTACAAAGACGGTTTCGCTTTAGTTGTTGACCTTAGATCTATCGAAGATAACGTGAAAGTTGCAACTGGAAAAAGGATCGTGAACACTCAGTCAGGAATATTGATGGAAATCAATAAAGAAGCCACAACAGCGAACGTTATGTGCAGAATATTCGTGCTCTCCGATGGTCTCGTAAACTTCATCAACAACGATCTACAATCAATCCAGTACTAAACATATAGTATTCTATATGAAAACACCTTTTAACATGCTGATTGTTGGTATGACAGCCTGCGGTAAAACGTACTACCTCTTGGATATGATAGAGAAAGACTACATGAATCACTTCGATTTCGTCATTCTTATATGTCCAACATTTGAATGGAACAAAACGTACACAGAGTGGAAATACTTGAGAGACCCAGACTTTATCGCTGTTCAGTGTGAGCAAGATAAGGTCAACGTAGTCCTCAAACACGTGACTGACACTTATAAAGGTACCAACTCACTAATAATATTAGATGATTGTGCTGGTGGGCAGGACGTTAAAAACAGAACAAGTGAACTAGTTAAACTAGCCTTTAGTGCTAGACATTACAACCTATCCACAATAGTCATAACACAACAACTAACCTCAATTAGTAAACCATATCGTGAGAACATCTCGAAGTTAGTAACATTCTACAACCCTAACAGAAACGATATGAAAATTATTGTAGACGATTATCTCAACGGAGTCGATAAATTGGAAATTCAGAAAATAATAAAACAGTTGAAAGACAATGAGTACGCAAGATTGGAGATACTTCTAAGACATCCATACTCATACGAAATAGGTCATTCCGCAAAAACAAAACACGTCGTATAATATAGGACATGCCAAGACGTAAGACAAAAAATCCTGAGACAATTGACGAACTCATCGAAGACATACAAGAAGCAGAACAGGAAGTGATCGACGACCCACAAATCGATACGCCACAAGTTGACGACACTCCACAAACTGATATAGACAAGAAACGAGACGAACTAATAAGACTCTCAGAGGACGGTGAGATAGACAAATCCGTCGCCTATATCAAAAAGGCCTCATCTAAAGTTATCAACAAGATCTATGAAGAATGGGAGGTAAAAAGAATGGAGAAAGCGAACGCGTTCCTATGTGATCTTTTAATAAGTAAGTTCGCCCACGCGTTAGGAGGGTTCAACGCTATTGAATCACCTGAAAAGCTCGAAAAAGAGTTGATTACTGACCAACTACTTAAAAGAGATGTAGAGAAGTTTATATCATACATATCCCCCTACCTCCCTTGTTTAGGGTTGTTATCGGGTGGACTGACAACTAGTAAACACGTACTAAGTCACATGGCAAGAGGGGAAACCCCTGAGGGAGAACCCCCGAACGAAGGAGACAGTACTATCTAATTACAATAATTTACAAAACGACCTAAACACATGAGTACATACTAACTTAATGAGTACTGTAGCCATGAAGAGTAGTGTAGAACGTCAGGAGTCAGTGGAGGAAAAGATAGTGAGACTAAACGAAGACCTCCTATTTATCTACCAGGTAAGAGAGATGAAACGACAACTATTCACTAATAGTAGTCTAGAGCGGAAGAAACTAGACGAGAGGTTTAAACATACTGTACTCGGGAAAAGGATGACCAGTCGTAAAAGAGAGTTGCGGCTTCTACGTACTAATACTTGAAAAAAAATATTTTGGGAAACGTGTGTGATGATTTTTGAGTCTAATTTATTTCGTCTCGTTTTAGTAGTCTCGAAAGTGGGGTTAACAGCAAACTTTTTCACATTTTGATTGCGAAGCATGAAAAAATGGAAAAGTGTGCTGGTAGCCCCACTTTCTATACTACTTTAATGGGGATTTTAGTTTGTCTGAATCTAATAAATTCATAAGTAGTGACACTGTTACACAGAAATACTACGTTATAATCATGGGCGTGAGCGTTTATCCCTCAAAAACAACGGCTTTCCTTGTTTTTCATCAATAGGTTAGGATAGAAACTGCAGCAGAGCGTGAAACTGCAGAAACTGATTCTAACGAACGTTCTGTTGAGGTATTGTGTTGGTATTCTATTATCTTTCAACTTATGTGTTTATAATCTGTCGAGGTTATGAGATATTTTATTAAGGTATTATTTGCCTTATATGTCTTAAAGGCTTTATGCATCGAAATTTTCAATTGTAATTTTTTTTAGCAAAATTTATAGTTTGTTGCATCGCCATTCTTATGCAAAAAACAGAATTAAGAAATTCTGTATACTTTTCTTTTTATCGCGTGTTGAATTTGTCAAAATTGACCGGTTGGCTGCGAAATATAATAGTCAATGCTGTGACGTCACAGTGATGAGTCGCCGATAAATTCTCGGGAATTTCAACATGGCGAACAGGCAATCTATGATAGTCGCTCCACAATATGGCAGATCGTGCGTTGCTGGAACGTATGGCGGGACTAGTTGTACGAACACGCAGTTTACAAAAGATGTCTCCTTTCATTACTTTCCGAACAAAACGAAAGACTCCAAAAGACATCGACAGTGGGTGCGTTTTGTTCAGAGGCACCGACCAGATTTTAAGCCATCACGATATTCGTCATTGTGCTCTGTTCACTTTGATGACAGCTGCTACACCACACGAAGGGATGTGGCCTCTTCAACTTGGAATAAGAGCAACCCTTAAGAATGATGCCGTACCGAGTAATGATGCAGCAAATGATGCAACCACCGATACAACAAATACGCCTCTTTCGGCCAGAGGACGTAAACAGGTACAGTACTATAATTTAAAGAGTCTTAGTTAGCACATCTGCACATATATATTAAACGTTGATATATAATATGCTTGCATATTATTGTCTGTTATTATGAAACAACTGAAATTTATCTCATTGTTATTCTTTATCTCCTGATAGGTTTTGCGGTCCCTTACTCGAGAAGCAAGTACTTCTGGCGTAGCAGAAAAAGGCTCCATCAGTTCGTCGTCAGATGAAAACGTTGCTAAAACGCCCGAAAGCCCTTCAGAGTGTTCAGAGGGAGAGATCGGGAATCTAAAAAAGAAAATTCATGCTCTACAGAAGACTAATTGGAGTTTAAAAAAAGAAAAACAAACCTTGTGCAGGCAACTAGACAAAGTAAGTTGATAGACACTGTATTTGAATAAATCCAACACTTATACCACAAGGTCCACATTTATATTTTATATAGTGTTTGGTGTATAATTGTTTTAGGAAATAAATACTAGTGTACAGGTATATATATATGGAATAAAGTTGTGTAATATAGTTATAGTTAAAGATACAAAGAACTTCATTATATACTTCAATAGTTTAGGTAGACGTTCCCGAAATTGTGTGTTCAGTGGAGCTGGCTGGTGCTTCATATTTCTATTATATAATAAATTGATTTGACTTTTTTTTGTCAGGTTAAATCAGAACATGCTAATCCAGTAAGTGGTAAGAAGCGTACCTTTTCTGAAAGACTAGCCTGCAGTGAAGAGGAAATGAATATTGACGATGTGGAAGGGTCTCAAGAGAGTGATACAGATTGGTCCTCATATGAAGAACTTAGTTGTTCAATTGATGATTCTGCTGATGAATCTGATGATGATAATGATGGAGTCTCAAAAAACACAGTTAGGTAAGCATGCTACCATGCCATATCAGTATGATATTAATTGTGCAATGAGATAATGTACATTTAATAACCCTGCAAAAGCACTTAATCATATTTGCTTGTTCGTGCCTTTTTGCATTTGTGATTATTATGTTTTTATGTGATTATTATGTATTAACAGTATGATTATGTTTTTATTTATTGTTTGATTGTTTAGTGTTGATCCAACTACAAAGCAATATGATGAGCCAAAATTTATTGTATTCTTTGGTATGTTGATGGGTCTGTTCAAGATGTGTCTGCTTTAAATGCAAAGCAGAAAATCCAAATCATCAACTGAACAATGGCCGATCCATTCATGAGTGAACTGGAAAAGCAAAGCAGAAATCCAACTGCCATCATCAAGAGAACAATGGCAACCGTGGTCCAAAACAGTGTGGAAAAACAAATGGAGAAGCCAACCTCTTATACACGGAAGACATCAATCATGAGCTTCAGTATATTGATGTCTGGTGTAAACATAAGTCAAATCTTCCTCATGTTTCGACACATGGGCTTGTCTGCCATATCCCCACGGACCTACTTTGCCCACCAGAAAAAAGTTTTTGTTTCCAGCAATTTTCACCCATTGGGAGAGGTATCGTGCTGCATTGATTACAAAGTTAAAAAGTATCCGTGATGCTCAATGGTCAGGAGATGGTCGCTTCGATTCAATGGGCCACAATGCAAAATATGGTGTCTACACAATGTTTTGCAATTCCATTTCCAAGCTGGTGCACTTTGAATTATTGCAGGTATGAAATTATTATTGTTGGACTGTTAGACACTGAACTGGCCCAAAATGCCCTTTTTATTATTTTACTCTTTAATACCAGATTACAACATTTTTACTGCTAAAGTCAGACAAGTTTACTCTCAAAAAAGGCCTCAGATGGCAGATTCCTTTTCAAGAATAAAAGATTGTCTGGTGTTAGCCAGAGTAAAAATACCACAGGCATTTGTGAGCAATAACGGTTTAATCAACACAGTTTCCAAACTACTGTACCCCGATTTATCTCTAACAGGCAAACCAAATGCCATGGAACTGGCTGGTGCAAAGTTGTGTTTTAAGTATCTCAAAGATTCTTGTAAACATCTCGTCATTTATCAGTGATAGGCATAAGGGTGTTGCAAAGTGGATCCGAGAAAACCAAACTGAAACTCGTCATTTCCATGATCTTTGGCATATAGTCAAAGGAATAACAAAAAAGGTACTAAAGGCCAGTAAGGAAAAAGGTAATGAACAGTTGCAAGTTTGGTTGAAAGGCATCCGTAGCCATTTGTATTGGTGTGCTTTATCGTCAAAGCAAGGGTTTGGTGATTTGATTGTGGCAAAGTGGAAATGTGTAATGAGACATATTTCAAATATTCACACAAACCATCCTGATCCGCTTTATACCAAATGCCCTCATGGACAACTGGAGCCTCGTGACTGGATTAAACCAGGTAAACAAACTGAAACTCAATAAGCTTTATGCAGATTTTCATCACACTATTGTTGTTCGCACTAAGCCTCATTCTTGTGAATATACTGTATAACATCAAAACGAGGCTTGGTGGTAACAATAGCAAGTTGAAAAAGATATCTCGAGAATTAACTAAAAATTCAAGATGTTTTTTTTGGCAGTTTTGAAATGCTGTGAGAAAAAGAATATATCATGTATGAAAAGGCTTGACCATCCCTTCCCAGCAAAATGATATACTAGCATTGCGAGCAATGTTACAGCCTCACAGCACACGGCTCCTATGCCCTTGTAAATGGATAAGATTCCACAGTATGTATATTATATAATTTAAACAGATGAATATTATTTGTAGGTACACAAGCTCATGAAAGGCTTTACAATATATTGATGAAAACAGGTACCATCAAAGACATCCGCATGGTCTCAGAAATCTTCTGATGCCCAAACCAGCTGCTTGGAAGGGTTTCATTCGACCCTTAATCACTGGCATCCGAAAATGACACACTATTCATGGCTTGGTACCTATTGCAGGTACAATTTACTTCCTATAGTAATACTAGAATTACTATCCAGGAAACATTTTTCAAAATAGAGCTCAAATGCTGTTGTGATGAACTTTCCATGTTTGTATCAGGTTGTGCAAGAACAAAAACATTATCATTGTCAAGATGATGTAAGAAATGGTAAAATTACTGTGGCATGATTAGGTACTGCTTGTGCATAGTCTTGTCAAACATGGACAAAGACCAGTCACAGCATTTGTAAACACCGCCTACATGTACTGTACTGTACTGTAGTTTTTTGAATTGCACATGCAGTAAAAGTATTTACTGGTATGTATTTTATTTTTTATCTTTTAAGGCATATACTGGCCATTTTACATTTCAATGAAAATCTGCATCGAGAGAAACAGAAAGCTCAAAATGGAACAAGCTACTACAATGTTGTCTATCCGAAGTACAAGTTTGGCGAGGAGGTTGTCAGGGAAATTGCAGTTCCTCCAACATACAGTATGTATAATTTTTTGACAATAAATCTTAATGTAATATTACATGTAGCTAAATATTTTGTCATTTTGTTTTAATTCTAGGCTACGTTAAAGATGTGAAAGAAGTTCTTTTCAGTGTCAGCAAAGAAGAAAGAATTCAGGCTTCTGAACAAATATATAGAGCGCCAGCCAGCTCCACTGAACACACAATTTGGAGAACGTTTGCCTAAAGCGGGAGCTATTGAACGACAACTGCAAAGAAGGAGAAATATTACACAACTTTATCCCCCAGGTATATAATATGTAATCTCTCTCTCTATTTATATATATACAGTGTATATATAGATAAATATTTTTAAATACTATATGTTTTGTATAAGAATTCTTTTACAGGATATCAATATCATACTATCTTTATTTTTCAATAGAGTCTGAGCAAATTGTTTTGCAACAGTCAATCGCTGCTACACCTCAAGTTGCATCACAGAGTGGAGGAGGAAAAGCAAGATTCTGCCGAAAATGCAAACTACCCATGAAAGGACACATGAGAGGACAGTGCGAGAGAACAAATACAGCCTGAAATTAGATTTACATAAACATTTAAACTAAAGTTTTAAATTAACAGGAAAAGGAATCAGAAAAGACTACAAAACACATACATACATGAAGTACATGTAGATAGGCCCATTCACATGATACAATATGCTGCATGCAATTATAAGTTTGGTATATGTGATCAAACTATAGATGTGTTTTCAACAGTCACCTTTGGATCATAACAAGAATTATGTGGTGTTCCAATTAATTATACACCAAATGGTATATGAGAATCGTGTACAACAATTTTATTATGAGCTGCCGGAATGACAATTGCAAACTGTATCATGTAAATTGGCCTTATGGCCGGCTCAGGGGTTATTACTGAGTATTTATATAGACAGTTAAAAGGCTACTTTCACAATGACAACCAATTTGAATATTCTTTTACATGTATTTTAATAAGCCTTTCTGTGTTTGCAATCCAACAGATTCTTAGCTTCATAATGAAAAAAATGTTCAAAGTAGTAGCCTTTGTGAAAGTGGTCAATGTTATAATACAGTACGCCTCACAAAATAACTCCTAGGTTTCTGTAATATTCTTCTGTAAATGTTTTATACTAGGGTTTTTTGAGATGTTTTGTTGTTCTTGCAACTTACATTAAAGGTGAACAAAAAATATTTACTGCCTTTCAAGTGCAGATGCATAACCAGTTGATTTGCCAGTTGAAAATCTTGTCCTGATGTCATGATATATACAAGCTGGTAACGGTCTTGTGTTATCCCATCCCAGGAAACCAAAAATGTATCTGATAATCCATCTGTAAGCAACAGCTCTCAAGTATCTATCAATAAAACAATAGTGACAGATCGTCAGTTGGAATAAATATGTTTACCCTTTTTACTCAAAGATTGCTTAATTGATGGATCTTGATACTGTACCTGACACCATATCTGACATTTTTTTATTGAAATATGGAAAATATAAATGCCTATAAACGCAGACACGCAGCACAACAAGTCTATAGTTTAATAATATATACTTGACACTGACAGCCTATTAAATATCACAAAGGTATAAATGCATTCGATTGTAATCAACATTTTGGATTGTCACATACCCATTTTTGCCTTCTCCTGCTTTTTGCTTGTATGACCTTCCCTGTCTATCCTTCAAAAGTGGGCCAACGTTCATTAAAACAACGGTCTTCGTCAAAGATTGGTAGTCCTCGTGCTGTGTGATGCATTTTATCCGCTCTATGCTTCCATCAAACAATAATTTGCCAACTGCTGCCTGGACTTCTGAACAACATCGGTGTTCTCTCATACCATTCAACAAAGTACTTTCGCATTTATTACAAGAACACCTAAATAGGTCGAAATCAAACATAAAAGTCAAAAGAAAACATCATGTAATATAATTTAAAACAGTAGACTTTAATACTACCATTTAAAATTATATACGTTTGACTTAATTTTTAATACATATAACATACCATTCGTTCAAAAGAATTCTCTTCTCAAACCTTGCTTCTAGAATATCGGGAGAAATACCATCTATATCGACCTCGTCTTCTTGTTCTTCCTGCATACTATCGCCAATGATCGGTTCGTCTTGATATGGTGAAAAGACGAAGCCTGCGTCGAAGGCTGCGGTACTTTCCGAAGTAATTCCAATATTGACAACTCCGCAATCCGCCACATCGCTCTCTACCTCGCTTTCTGCCGATGAATTATCATTTGAAATGCTTGCCGTCTCATCAGTTTCACTCTCAGACATTGTAAAAGTATAAAACGACCAATAAATGCCTTAAATCCGACTTGAGAAGAAGCTTTTGTGTTCGCAGTTTATGCCAAACTCCTTGAAATGCAATTGTTTACTGTGAACTAACTCATCATTGTGACGTCACGAGATAAGATCAGATTTCGCTAAAACTTCATGAATTTGGATTCAAATTATACCAACTTATATTCGGAATATTTTGGATATCTTGGTGTCAAACTGACCAGAAAATATTCAATTTTCATAATCTATTAAAAAACAGACATCGAAAATTTCGATGCATAAACACTTTAACACTGTATTATTCATGTCAATGTTTGTTTTTCAGTATTCTTTTTCTTTACTGAATTCCACTGTTTGGTCAATAATACTCGTTTTGTATTAAATTGATAGGATATTTTAAAGGGTTTAGACTATGAAAAGCTCCTATAGTTTGCTGTAGTGGCTTTCAAGTCAAGAAGGTTGTTACTCAATGATTTGGTTGCAAATACAGTGAGAACCGGTGATGAAATTGCAAGTGCTCGGAGCACTGTGCTCCTGCACATTTACCATCATTTTGTGTCTGCGGTTTCTGCAGGGAAATGCCTACAGATAAGGAACGAAGATGCTGTAAAGAAAGGCGAAATTGCAGAAGCCAAACGGGATCATTTAGGAACATTTGCTTGCATTCCGACAACATATCCACAGTCATCCGAAGTCTTGCTGACACAGGTGTTCGTCCCTGTTTATGACAACAGAGAAATGAGGCATGCTGCTTACAGACAGTATGTGATGTGGCAGCTTGGCAAGGGACATTGTGTGGTCATTCCGTCATGCTGCGTGTGGGAAATCAGAAAGCATTAGCTACCCATCACCAAATAATCAATATACCGGATTTAAAAATTAAAAGTGACAACAGATAGTAATACAAAGTTCATTAATTTACTTTAACTTAGCTATGTATTGTTCTAAACTTTGTTTACAAAACATGAATTAATGTAGCCCAGGCTAGCCTTGCTCATGTACAGTAAAGTGTAACAGCATTAAACATTAAAACCTAGTTTGATGCTGTTGTACAAGTACTGAAGTGGGTGGGCTAGGTAACTTAGCAATGTTGGGTGCTACTAATCCCAATAGCCTGTGAGTTTTTGACCTTTTTGGGGAGTAGCTTTTAAATGGGAATTAAGTTTTCCCCTGCTACTACCTATCCATTAATGTATTTTCTCTTTTTTTGTATTATGAGTGGTAAAGCGTTATTAAACTATCCATCTTCACGTGCTTTGAGGACAAGGGCACAGAGGTAAGGAAGGTATAAATAGTTCTTTTTTTTTTATGACAACAACTTTCCAACTCTGGCCACGTTTGCTCCATCGCTTTGTGTAGATGGGCTCATTCTTGCTGTTTCTTGCTTGTTTTCTGTGGAGGTGGTGGTCTATTACTGCAAGCAAGCTACGGTGGCATCATATAAAAAAAATAATTTTGAGCATAAAAGTAATTTGTGATCAGGTTTGCACTCTTGGTGCATACATTAGCCTGTGGCAAGATTCCAGCTTACCCCTAAAAATAAGGTATGCAATTCAAAAATGCCTTTTCTAGCACTATATCCCTCCGTGCTTGCATAGCTCGTGAGTCTTGGCGTATCCATTCCTTCTGACTTAGGACTTCCAGAGGACCATGTGAGCATTCACCACCATACCATTCATGTTCATTGGCACAATGTTTCAGGACATTAACCCACATATACTATGTACAAACAGATTGGTCAATTAAAATGTTGGAACCTGTAGTTATAGATGAGAAATAGACCTGGTGGCAGTGGGTTAATGATTTTGTTAACCCAGAATTGTTGCCTAGGCTTACTAAGGATTCTCTATTGATGAGTAAAATCGGCCGTTCTCCTGTGAATGGAGCCATACTACGGTACTACGTTCAAAAGTAGCAGTGTCTGAAATGGCAGCAACAATATCATGAAATTCCAACCTTTTGAACGAGTCGAAAGCGAAAATTTGATGGAAAAGCAACCAAACGACTAACTGAAAGTTTTAAACCAATTCTTAAAAGTTTGCAGCGCCTCAGTAGTCAAGATGCCCAGAGCGAAGAACCGACAAAGAATGATATTGTAAAAATTATGGAATTTTTTATCCAAGACAACGAAAAATTGGACAAACTGATTGATGAAACGTATGAAACTGCTTCAGCTATTTTCAATCTAACCACGCACGCCATAGTTGCTCGTACGGTTGTACGAGATCGAGATGAGTACAGCAAACAAATCGAAATGCATGACAACCGCGATAAGGCGTCCAAGAAAAAGCCTTGCATAACAACTTTAAAACAGTTGTTAATTGATGAATGCATTGGAGGAAAGAAAAAAAAAAAAAAAAAATCTCGTACAGGAGCTCAAGAGAAGTAAAAGAAAGAGATATGACTTCTTTTTTTTTGACAAAACATTGCTTTAAATGAAATGAAATGATGATCGAAATGAAACTTTGGTTAAGAAGATACTGGCGGTCAGAGAAAGATTTGCGTCTACGAAGACAAAACTGTTGAGTGAAAGATCTACCGCATATACAATGTGCATTGCGAACCAAATGAAAAACCTCACCATACGAAAACCTTAGACACGTTCTAGCTCAACAGAAACGGCTTCAACCTGTAGGACAGAAAGATCCAGAGTCTCATGATGAATAATATTGTAAGAATTTAACATCATGTCGGCTATTAAAATAAGACCAAATGTTGCTGCTTGTATGCTTGTGCATTTTGGGACAAGGCATAATATTCATAAACTATATTGTTTGTGCCTTTCAAGTAATTTCAAAGCTAAAATTTAATTTTTATAGTAAATAACATCATTTCAGTAGCTACTGTAGTCTGTAAATATGCACATTATCCCCTCGCCCTGACGGCGCAGCGCCGAAGGCGAGGGTGATAATCTTGACGGGGTGGTAGAATGTCCGGTCGTGTACAATGTCCGGTCGTATATGTATATGGGAAGTTAGTTCTGTAAAAAGTTTGTGCGGCGTATAAATATCGGTATCCATCAACCGGACATCGGTTGTCTTGGTTACGATGACGTTCACGGGGAAGAAAGTAGGTAAACAAGGATATTTATGGATCTAAAAGGATATTTATCTAAG
Source organism: Chrysogorgia sp. JL179-B06 (assembly GCA_035772405.1). NCBI lineage: Eukaryota > Metazoa > Cnidaria > Anthozoa > Scleralcyonacea > Chrysogorgiidae > Chrysogorgia > Chrysogorgia sp. JL179-B06. Next base: position 2,782,802 of record JAYKKM010000009.1, read on the forward strand.
GTCGAGCGAGAACATAATTTTGTGTTGTTTTACACGAAAAAACGTGAAATGTACGTGAAATGAGTAATTTAAATAACGATTGGCAGAGCAGAAGAGAACGAGAGGGGACAGTCGTTATTAAAAACAAAACCTCAACACTTATGTAACAAAACCAACACAGCAAGAAGGATTGCGACAGAAACAAGTCAAAGCGACTCGAAGACGATATCCAGTGTAGCAGTAAGTGTTTGTTCATATTTGAAATATACAGTATGTTTATTCTGTGCTTAATAATGAGCCTATATAGTAGACTATAGCTGTGTTTCAGTGTTTATACGACCTGGGCCTGGCCTACAATTTATAGTATATAAACAATAAAACAAGCATTACTGTATGACTGGTCAGTGTTAATATATACACTGCTGTATAGTGAATATAAAGGGAGAGATTGGAGTAGAATCCTCATAAAATGATTCTGAGTCCTGGACAGGAATCGAACCTGTAACTTGATTGCTTCCAACCATTGAGCTACCGAGACTCAGATGGAGAGTGAAGCTGGTTACAAATTCAACATAATACATTCGGTTGATATAGGTATACAGTACTGCCTATGTAGCTTGCATTCACTACAGCAGTGTATATATATTAACACATCCAAGCATTACTGATATAATATAGTGACAACCCGCGATTTCCGGTCGAGTTCGATAAACATTATTTTTAATACATTAATATGCCTTTTCAGCATAATTTTTTGGTTAGGGTTGGTAATTTGGTTAGGTAGTTATATTAGGATTAGCATTTCGTTGAATTATAAAAGACTCGATCTTGACTTGAGTGACGAAGGGCTTTCGCTCGAAACGTTGAATGTCTGAGACCTGTTACACACTATTTTGGCAGTGCACCAATCTATAAAATATCTGTATTTCTGCCTACAATGTATACAGTACGTTGAACAATATTTTATCTTCAATAAAACAACCATGTCATGTTATTGTTTGTTAGTTGTAACTTGTATAGTCTGCATTGTGATTGTTCAGAAATCTTTAGACAAATTTTGAAATACTTAACCGAGAGAGTTGTACTATATACATTCTGGGATTGGGAAAAGTTTAGGCATTATTAATAATACTAATAAAAATACAGGATAGCCTGTTGAATGCTAACACTGGTATTGACGGGGTCCGGTTTCCTAACAAATTACAATTATTTATTACAAATATAAATTTATTACACATACTGTATTCATGACATAATATGTACTGTATGTCTACAATATGTTACAAAAACTAATTATAACTTGAAAGTTGTATAAATCCTACAAATGTAGTACTGTCAATTAAGGCAATAGATATTAGATAATGATCTTACATGTATGCAATGAACAAATTCATTGAGATTAAAATAGTTCTTTAGAAATGGTGGTAAAATGCCTTCAAGACATTTCTTAACTAACATATGGTACCAATCCTAGGGTTTCTATTAACCGATCAGTTTCATGTCCAGACTTAGGAAAGGTCAGTTTCTCTGCCCTGCAGACCTCAAGAGCATCTATCCTCACCAACAATCGGGATAGAATCCCTAATACTGTATTAAAACCAAATTGATGTCCATACATTTGCACTATATGCACCCCTAGACATTTGAATGATAAAGAGAATGCACTTTCTTCCTTCATTCTTTAACAGTCTTTGGTGTCTTTTTATAGTTGATTATTTCATGAATCACAAGGTCGGTGAGAAGGTGCCCGGCCGTGTCGCCACATCAATCACTTGTGACTGGTGTAATCTGCAGACCAATGAAATGTTGCAACCATTTTGCATACCTAACACAAAGTACCAGTTCATCTCAACACTGTTCCCCAATTCCGTCGAATACTGTGAATTATTGAACGGAGGTGTCCAAAACAAAAATTATTGAATGCTGATGACGTCACTAGGACAAAGCGCATAACTACAGTACTGTATTACAGTAGTAAATTAGCAACTATAAAAGTTTCAAACAGCAGTGGGCGAGGGGTGTTGCGTATAACGTATTTCTAGTATATTATAATAAATTATATTGAGTGATTCCCATTTTATAATAAATTATTCTATTGAGTCTGATTCCTATTTGGTTGCACTAAGTCATGGTGGCCAATGTAAAATAGTCTGGATCTATCTGGTATTTTTTCTGCTGTATGCAAATTGCAAAGCAGTCCTTACGGATTGCACAGATAGATCAAGACTATATTACATCAACCACAAGACACCAATGCGACAGTAGTGACCAAATGAAAACCAGGTTTAGTCGACAATCTTATTTACATGATACAACCTATCGAATGCTGTAGTATGTTTTTCAAACTTTTTGCCACCACTAATTAAATACAGCTGTGTGCTATAGAATCCTGCTTAAAATCCATTTGGGCTTAAGTTATTATTGAAACAGATGGATTTATAACAGGGTAAAATATTACACTATTTTTACTATTACTTGCAAATGTTTTTAGTAACTAGATAGTTTTATATCGAGGGCTACAAATGGAAGCTAGGTGGCTTTATAAGTAGGGCTTCTAAGTAGGTGCTACAATGATTCACACGTCTGGTGCAATATCATGCAAGGTAATAGGTACTGGTCTGTCAAAAAAGTGCCAGTTCTTTAATCTCTCCATGCAATGTTCAACATGGATCCTTAAGTTAGCAATTTTCTTGTTGTGTTTAGTTTCTGATTTTGCAAACTGATTGCGTGACTTGAGGAAGTTTGGCATGACAAGGCGAGCACCAACAGAAACAAGGTCATCCTGAATGGTGAAGCCTTTGTCAGCCATAACACAATCACCTTTGTTCAGTTTGTCGAGATATCCAGATTTGTTGACTATATCAGGGTCACTGATGGACCCACTATATAGATCGCTTACAAATGAAATTACCCCATTTGGTGTTATACCAATAAGCCCTTTCATGGTACTGTGGGATTTGTAGCTGGAATAACAAGTAGACTGGTTATCCAACCCAGAAGGGGGTTCCATGAAAATCTCAGTACAGTCGATAATGGATACCAGGTCAGGGTAGAACTCCTTAAACACAGGTGGCATGAAGCACTTGATTTGCTCCTTTGGTGGCCAAATAATACACACTGGTTCCAGTTCTGCTCTCATAAACCGTACCCAGTCCCGGAATATCACTGAAACTGAACTCTCTGATATGCGGAAGCGATGGGCAAGGTCTTTTGCAAACAAACCCAAGCGTATTCGCATCAGAACCATGGTGAATTCTTGCCATGGTGATAATTTGCGACGCCTCCCAGACCGCTCATGCTCCAACAGGTCAAACTGCTTTCTAGTGTGGTTTCCATAGCTAATATTACCCAAAGTACCATTGTTTCGGAAACGTACTATTTCCTTGTACTTTATTGTAGAAAAATATCACGAAAAATCACAAAACTGAAATCACTGCCTCAAATCACTTGTTCACTCGCTTGAGAGCATGAAAAAACAACAACCTCACCCGATCTGACGTCACATCAGACCACTTCCTTATAAGTTCAAAATAACTTGCGACAATCTCCGAAGTTACTACTACAATCTCCGACACTCTCCCCCCATAAAACTCTGAAAAGAGTTATATGTTTATCACAAGGTTCCTTACTACCCAGATTACAGAGGAATAAATATAACTCCTGTAATAGCCAGGATTTTCGAACGGTCAGTTTATAACAAGTTTGCTAAATCCCCACTTGAATCTAATATGTCAACAACACAATTTGCTTATCGTACCGGTGGGAATTGCACGGACGCACTCATGTACTATGCAGCATTTTGCCCTGAAAGCCCTTGATGAGGTAAATACTCCAGCGGTGAGACTATTCTCAATGGATTTCTCCAAGACCTTTGATAGTGTACGGCATTGTTTACTTGCAGACAAGCTCAAAAATTGGCCTAATTTAAACCCCCTTGTCGTCAACTGGTACTTAAGCTTTCTTGAAGACCGAAAACAACGTGTTACACTAAAAGGAACCTCTTGCGAATGGAGATCGGTTAATAAAGGAACAATCCAAGGCAGCGGCCCGTATCTTTTCAATACATTTATGAATGATTTAGAAATACTCGATAACAAAATACGCTGACGACACCAACATACAAATTGCCGTTAGGAAATCATCGCCTGACCTTTCTGAGCAAACTGTTAACCATTTCTTAACTTGGTCAGCCTCAAATGAGATGACCTGCAACTGTTCTAAATGTAAATCATTAACCTTTAAGAAAAAAGGATTATCCATGCAGTACGATCGCGTCTGTAACATCATCGAATATGACGAGTTGAAAGTCCTTGGCGTAACTTTTCAATCTGACTGTAAGTTTTCAAGTCATGTAGCCAGAAAGTTAAAAGAAGCCAATAAGTGTTTATTTATCATCAGGAACCTGAGAAAGGAAGGTTATGGTAAAAAAGAAATCGACCATCTTTTTTGTTCCTTGGTACTGCCAAAAATTACTTATGGCTTATCTATCTATGGGGCGAGTAAATCAGATCTCACCACTGTCGACCGTTTCTTAAAAAGGTGTTATAAAAGACGATATTCTACAAAGCTGTACTCGACTCACCAGCTTTTGGAGCATAGTGATAGACGTATATTTGAAAAAGTTAAAGAACGACCTACACATCCACTAAGAGACATGTTTCCTAAATATAAATCATCTAAATATGAACTCAGAAACAAAACAAGTCAGAAACCTAGAGTAAACACTGAGCGTTTTAAGAATAGCTATATTAAGACTTATTTTCAGATATGATCTAGCTATTTAGTATTTGGAACTATTGTCATTTTGTGTTGGATATTCCCTTGTATTCTAACCTTTATATAATGTTAATAGACTCTAATTCTATTTATCTAGTTTACTTGTAACCATTGGATATGTATGTTATCTATGGCAATTAAAGATTATTATTATTATTTAAAGCCCGGAAGTCCGCACAGAAACGATAACTACCGCCCTTTTTTTCACTCTATAAAGACGTTCCAAATATGTTCGAAAAACAAAATAAGACTCACCCTCTCTTTTTTGCCGTTTGTGTAGGTTGATATTCCTGCAAGAGGATCTTTTTAATTTCCACCCAGCTTTTGCGATTGTCGGCTGGCATCGACAAAAAGAGGTCATTCCCTGCAGTTCTTTTGTCGTCCCATCCTTGCGACGTAGCGTAAAGATCAACATGCATGATCCAACGGCTTATTTTTCACCTTGTTCCATTCGTAACTGGTCACGAAACACATCTTCTGCCATGGTCCAAATCTCTTTGTTATCCCACCAGTGTAAATTCAATACTATATGTTCTCTTTTATTGTCTATAAGCACTCTAATATTCGCTATCCCTTCGTCTCCAAAACATAACACAAATCTCCCCCCCCCCCCGCAGTCTCGCGTGCTGCGCATGTCCCGAGTCAATTGCCCGTTGACCAGTCTACTTATACTCTTACAGGCATATACCATATAATAGATATTTTTATATAAAAACATTACTGCTAAAATCATTAATTTGTTAATTATTGAATTTGATAACTACCTAAACCCAATTTATAGATAAAAAATACAAAACGATAATGTAATTATTGTTTGATCACTTCGATATTAAAGCCCCGTTTACACAACAAGCATTCTAGGTCACCCCTGTTGCGTTTACACAACATAATTTTTGTTCTCTAAATTTTATCACGGGACACTCCAAAATCAGGGATGGCACTCTTACATTTTGAGCCTTCTAATCTGTTTCCCAGCAGTAGCATTTATTTTTCTGGGCTTTTTCAAAATGGCGGGAAACATTCGAAAGACACTGATTTGGTATTTTTTCAACAAAATTGAAAAGAAAACAGAATACACAGACTACAAGTACAAACACGTACATCTTCCTTTATCAAGGTCAGTGAAACGATGAAGAAGTGATATTTTGCAAGCTATTTTCACTTGTGTCAACCCTCCACGTAAAAGGGAAGTATGGATGCGTCCAAGATCATTCGCCTGGTTTGAGATGGCAGAAATACAATTCACTGACGAACAATGGTATGAGAACTTTAGAGTATTAACTAAAAATATTTGACATTGACTGAGATGACAGCTCAGACCAGGAAAGAAGAGAAAGAAGCTATTACTGACGAGGAAGAAGAACTATTCTGGAAAAAGGGTTTGCTCGGAAATTCCTCATCTAAGTCATTGTTAAACACGGTGTATTTTTACAATGGGAAATTAAATTACTTTATTACTTTAGCGAACATCAGAGTAACCGAGAATAAGATTAGATTTGAAGAAAATGTTTCGAAGACATTTCATGGTGGAATTTGTGATCTAAAGTATATTCCTCGATCTGTAACACATATTTGCCACAACATCGGCGAACGTAATCAACGGTGTTTAGTTGAGTTATATAGCTTGTACATAGGGCTTTGTGAATGTGTTGCGAAAGGCATAAACGCCTTTTACTTGAGACCTAAGCAATGCCATGAAGTAGGCTACGCCAAGGCGCCAGTTGGAGTTAATACACTTAACAAAATATTGCCAGATATGTGTTCAGCAGCAGGTGTTAAGAAAACAGCCCATTGTCTAAGAGTTACGTGTGCTACTAAGTTATTTAATTCAGGCATTGATGAAAAATTAATTCGTGACCGTACTGGTCATCGATCCAATGCTCTGTTCCAGTATGAAAAACCTAGTGTAGAACAAGCTACAAAAGTTTCTTCAGTTTTAGGTGCAGAAGCTTGTACATCAAAGCGAAAGGCAGATCATCCTCAGTCTGAGAGTAAGAGAAGCATGAACGAAGGTCCTTGCCGTAATTTGCCAATAATCGAAAATTGTACATTCAACGATTGCGATGTTAAAGTTATCATTAATCAATCTAAGTCTTGTTAAAACAAAATAAAATGTGTTTGTTTATTGCAAATGTTTGTGCTTCATCGATTTTAATATGTAGATTAAGAAATGTGATCCAGTTCACTAGCAAGTTTCCTACAGGTATTCATTGGGTATCAAAACTCCTGCATGTGATGTGGTATACGTTCATGGATTGGCTACGATAATTCATGAATTATTAATGAGTTTGAGGAGCCCCAATTCTGAAGCTGTGAGTGGAATAGTTGCCCTCTAATCCAGCTGAATTTACAATGTTTCTTAACCACGCCATCAATAATGCATGCAAAAGTGTAATAAAATATTAGTGAAATAAAAGTTGCATGGGAATTAAACCATTGCTGCCTAGAATGTCTGAGGTTCTCCCTTTGATGAGTAAAATCGTGTGGCATAAGACAAATTAAGATAATAAAAGGGAGGCAGGAATGAGTTAGAGAACTTTAATTAATATACTTAACTAGTGTAACAAAACCAATATAAATATTTATTATGAAATAAAGCTAAATATTAAATAAATAAATTATATATAAAGCTGTTGAAGCAGAGAATAATTTATAAAAAAGCATAATTATACTACAAAAATAATATTAATTCATTTAACTAGTGTAATATTTGTCAAGTTTTTATTGAGCTATATCAACACGACTGCCGAGCAAGGCAGGCAAAACAACAACCTCTGGTAATCATGCGATGCTATTATACTTAGCCTTGAATTAGTCCCTTGGGTGGCTCTGAGCTGACCAGATCTTGTGGTTAATGGCAATGTATTTGATGTCCCATGTGATTCTTCTAAAGATGTACAGGTTGGAGGAATAATATCCGAGACTGAGTTGGAATCATCTTTGCTGCCGGGACTTGTGACCGTGATGCTTGAAACTCCACCGAGACTTGACTGCAAGCTGACGTTCATGTCTGGGTTAGGAGCTCCCTCAAGCAGGTGATCTATGTGACGGTTCCACACTCTGCCATCCGGAAGTTGGGCACTATATGAATGTGGGGCCTTTCTCTGCAAGACCAAGGCTGCCTGCTACTTTTCGTTGGATGTGAAATCTCTGGCAAGGACAGCATCACCTGGGCCGAATTCTTTGAATTTGTTCTGTTGATAAAAATGAGCCTTCATCTTGGACTGTTCATTGGCTACTCGTCCAGCTAGGTCAGGTTTCAGCAATGACAGTCTGGTGCAGGCTTCTTGCTGGAGAAAGAGTTTGGCCGGTGATGAGTGTGTGGTGGCATGTGGGGTGCTGCGATAATTTAGTAGGAAATTATGTATTTTTCCCTGCAATGGCGTTGAACTCGGTGATGCTGAGGCCTTCATGAAATGTTTGAATGTTTGCACGAATCTCTCTGCCTGGCCATTGGATTATAGGTGGTATGGGGCAACTTGGATGCGCTGGATTCCATTCAGTTTCAAAAACTTCTCATATTCTGCTGACTGGAAGGGTGGTCCATTATCACTGACTATTCTTTCTGGTAGACCATATCTTGAGAATAATGTACGCAAAGTTGGTTGCCAAAGCTGGCAATTTGGAATAGGCGTCTACGACAATGAGGTAATGCTTGCCATCTACTGCTGCAAAATCGACGTGTAAGCGTTGCCATGGTCGACTCGGCCAATGCCAGGGATGTAGGGGAGCAGGAGGAGGTGCACCACGCATCTTGACACACCTGGTGACAGTTGCGAGCCGTTTCTTCAATATCAGAGTCGAGCTTTGGCCACCAAAAATTACTACGGGCAACAGCTTTCATCCTGATGACCCCTGGGTGTGAATCATGGAGCTCTGCAAGGATGCATTGTCAGAGTAATGGTGGAATGACAACACGGGATCCCCACATGATGCATCCTTGTTCAGTGGACAGTTGTCTTCTGGTGGCATAGGGCTGAAGGGTGGGGTCATCACAAGGACCTTGGAACAAACCACTTTGATTAAGTGCGAGCACCTTGGCTAAGGTTTTGTCCCTTGCCGTTTCACGAGCAACAGCCAGGGCTGAAACTGGGAGGCTGTCTAGATCCACAGTGTAGAAAAGTTGGTCTTCAATGCTGCCATCTGCTCGATAGGGAAGAGGAAGCCTGGAATGGGCATCTGCATTAGCTATATCTTTGGAATTTTTGAATTTGATTTCATAAGTGTAGGAGGAAAGAAGTAAGGACCAACGCTGTAGACGGGCTGCTGCAAGGACAGGAGTTGCAGAATCAGGTGCCAGGATCTTTAATAATGGCTTGTGATCTGTGTAGAGTGTGAATCGCCTTCCATAAAGGTATGTGTAGAACTTGGTGATGCCAAAGATGATGGCCAAGGCTTCTTTGTGGATTTGGCTGTAGTTCTTTTCAGCTGGACTTAACGAGCTCTCGCATAAGCGATGGGTCTCTCATCACCGCTTGGAAACTTGTGGGAAATGACCGCTCCAACCCCATATTGACTGGCATCACACTCCAGCACCACTGGAAGAGTTGGATCAAAGTGAACCAAGACCTTTGTGGACGAAAGGGCATTCTTGGCTGCTTGGAAGCTTGTTGACAACTTTGACTCCAGTGCCATGGTTGATTCTTTTGAAGAAGTTGATTCAAAGGTTGCAAGATGGTACTGAGGTTAGGAATAAATTTCCTGTGGTAATTCACCATGCCTAGGAAGGCTCTGAGCTGTGTTGAGTTCTGTGGGATGGGGGCCTCCTTTCTCTTGGGTGGGCGCCATTCCATCTACAGACAATGTGACTCCCATATATGTCACTGAGGATTGCATAAATCGATACTTTTCCAGTTTGAGTCTGAGACCGTAGCTATTCAGGCGCTCCAGAACCTTTTCAAGGTTACTCAAATGGTGGTCATCATCCAACCCGGTGATCAGGATGTCATCTTGGATGGCTGCAACATATTCCAAGCCCTGCAGAATTATGTCCATTGTTCGTTGAAAAATGGCAGGTGAGGAAGCAATTCCAAAGGGAAAACACTTGTACTTGTAGAGCTCACAGTGAGTATTAATGGTGACATACTGCCGACTATCTGGGTCTAGAAGCATTTGTTGATAAGCATTGGTAAGATCCAGCTTCGTGAATAGTTTTCCACCATTCAGTCAACGATAAACATCTTTGGGAAGTGGGATTGGGTATTGAGGAACCTTCAGCGAGGGGTTAAGGGTGACGGAGTAATCACCACAGGAGCGGATTTTCCCATCACTTTTTGGGATATGAACCATTGGAGTGGCCCACTCGCTTCCACCTTCTCAATTATACCTTGTTGTTCAAGACGATCATATTCGTCTTGTACTGCAATTTGCATGGCATATGGAACAGGGCAGGCCTTGCAAAACTTGGGTTTGGCACCTTCTTTAAGGTCGAGCTTCGCCGTGATTTTCTTCATTGTGGCCCAGACCAGGTCGAAATACTTCAGGGTATGGCAGGATGGCAGCTTGTAATCGTCGATTGCTGGAATTGGGTACGATTTTGTGAAGTTTGATTTTGTGAAGCCAGTCCCTACCAAGTAACGAAAGCCCACAGCCACTTACTACAGTGAGGGGAAGCATTGCATCCTGGGTCTGGCAATGCACCTTGGCCGAAAACTGTCCAAGTATCGATTTTTCCTCCAGTGTAAGTGTGGAGAGTAGTCTGCGAAAGCAGACTGTTCTCACCCCCGAAGATAATGCCGTACAGTGACGTATGAAATATTAGTATAACTTATGCAATCCCTCGATTTGATAAATGACAAAATGGCAGATAGCGGATTTGTCGCGAAGCGAGGGTCTTATAAATATTCATGTCTGTCTTGTGTTCGTTGGTACTACATGATCCCAAAGACCGATATTCTGTTAGTGGAAGAAGCTCTTTTAACATTGTCGATGCTATAATGCGTTTACCATGGGATATAGACATAGCCGAGAAAGCATGTTTGCCGAAAAAGATGCTTTGCGCGTTTGAAGAAAAAGATAAATAAATGTCTTTCTGAATTACGCGAAGTCAATGTCGAACAGGCAACCGTTACTATCTGCTCTTACAAGAAAACAAAACAGGTCTTTTAACTTCATCTACGACACCATTTACACGATCTTTGTATACTGGCGAAAATTATCACTCAATAACGATTCTGGAGATGAATAAACGAACGTGTAGTCACCGAACTGAAGTTTTGGATCCAATGTGTCCGCTTGAGATAAACAAATGCACTAACTCCAATGGCATTTAAATATCGAACCTGTTCTTGCAAATAGAGCAACTAAAGCGAAGCAGCAAGTTGGTATATTAACGACTTCCCAAAGCCAGTCGGAAGGCTGACAAACATATCTTTCTTGCAGATAAAGTTAAGTAAAGTTTCCAACTGTTCTTGTTTCTACACAAAAACCGCCTTTTGTACACTCGACTGCATGTAAAAATACATCGTAATCCGCCATGTTTACTAATAAATTCGATTTGGGGTTTCCCATTTCAATGAGCCAATTATTAACCGCCGATCATATTTCATCGGTAACTGTACGGCATTATCTTCGATTGGTCGCAGACTCTCTTCTCAACCGCCAGGGGGGTGAGGACAGAGTGACTATGTGGAGAGTGGCAGGGCTCGGTGCCAGGGGAATAGCAGAGAAATACTTCTGGTATGTTTCTTGGGAGATGATCGAGATGTTGGCTCCTGTGTCTACTTCCGGCTCCTGTGTCTACTTCCATGAGGAGGGTGGTGCCTTGAATGTCTATTGGTATCACGATACCCTGCTTGTTTAGGCCAACGTTGTACATTGATGCTGAAAAGGGGTCGACAAAGTCGTTGTTCTCGGCATGGGTGTCCTCTTCTACTTGGTTGACTGACTTGGTCGATTTGCAAGCACGAGAAATGTGACCATGCTTGCCAGAAGAACGACAGGTAAGATTTCGGTACTTACATTCACTTCTGCGATGACCTCGTTCACCACAGCTTAAACACGCTTTCTTGTCGCTGTTTCTTTGTGGTGGAGAACTTTCCTGATTGGAAAATGGCGGGCGAATTTTGTGTACGTGATGATCAGTAGGAGGACTAGAATTGAGCTCTGCCACATCTTTTTCAGCTGCTTCTGAATTAAGCGCAATCTTGAGAGCTTGTTGGAAATTGTGATTATCGGCCAACAGTTTCTTTTGTAGGCTTGTACTGCGTAGGCCACACACCAAACGATCACGGAGGGTTTCGGGAAGGAATGCCCCAAATTCACACGTGGAGGCCAGTTTCTTGAGATTTGCCGCGAAATCGGTCACACTTTCCGTTTCAGATTGCTTGCAGTTGTGAAATCGAAAGCGCTTGGCAATCGTGAGCCTTTTGGGAGAAAAATGCGATTTCAAAATACTGGTCAAGTCGGTGAAGATTTTGGAAGACGGTGAACCAGGAGGTCGAAC